>JAOXXN010000446.1:10724351-10742602 GCA_026770055.1 Myrmophylax atrothorax | reverse complement strand
AAAGTGTGATTTTCAGCCATCCCTTCCTTTGTACTTTTCAAATAATTCACTTCTGTGCTCTAAAGTAGGGTGGGAAATCAGGGGCAGCAGCTGTGTGATCCCTTCCTTTGCTCCTCACACATGGCTAATCTGTAAGAAGTTCTCACTTGCCTTGAGTCTGAGCACTTCCATTCCTCTGAACTCTTGCTGTGAAACACCAGCTACAGGCATGTTTGAAAAGAAAAGCAGAAAATAGCTTTTAAATGACTGAAAGTTATGACAAAAATCTCCCAGTATGTATTAGTTTTGGTTTGATTCCTTTGCTGTTGTTTGGTGAGGTTTTTGGTACTAACCCTAGTGTCGGATTATGACTAACCTAAGGAATCTGTAGGGATTTTTTTTTCTTTTTGCTTCTGTGTTCCTATTTCCATCTTGAAATGCTCTGTTCAAACAGTGCTAAAACAAGAGGATTCTACAAGTTTTGTTTTGCTGGTCGACTGTTGACAGAGGCTTTTGAGGAAAGACAAATCACTGAGTCTCTGAGCATCACAGAGATTGTCTCCTCTTAGCTCAGTATCATTTAATCACCTGCAGGCATCCCAATTACCATAAGCAGAATTACTGTCCCAATTAAGCAGCAGTCCTTGCCACTTGGTGTCATTAGGCTTAATTTGGTTCCTTGGGAAGTGTCCTGATTAAGTTGATTACCTGATTAAGTGGGTGTACTCTATTTGATGGGCCTGATGCATCAGTGCTTTATGCCAGTTCTGCTTGTTGATTAAAGTGCTATTATGGCAGTGTAGAAATAGAGCAATGCCAAGGTGAATCTGGCCTGTTGCATTTAGCAGTCACTGCCCAAGCTTGCAAAACACTTTGCATTTTTAGCAGGAAGTCACTGGACACAATTCACCCTTGGGTTTAATTTTATAGTGTTGGAGTAAATTAAATTGGGGTGAAATTGGACAGGTTTTTTTTCTTCTAAGAACAAGGAAATGAAATTTGCTGTCTGCAAGGGGGGCGACTGATGTGGTGGAAATGGACTTGAGAAATGCAAGATAGGAACATTTAGAATTTAAAGAGGGGGAAAGAATCCTAAAAGCTCAGGCTGCTATTATTTTGCCCTGGTTTTGTCTGCTGGAAAATACTGATGTAGCATATCAGCCCATTTCAATCATGAGCTAGAAAACTGCTGTCTGAGAATATAGTCACACTTATCTTTTTAAACACTTTTTATATCTGTTTGTGCTTCTTGCCTGTCTCTGGATCTAACAAGGAATGTCAGAATATTAGGAGCCACATGCATTCACTGATTGACATCATCTTGACATCATCAAAAGCAGCAATGACATAGGAGAGGTTAGTTAGGCACCAAAATAAAATAAAATAAAAAAGAAAAAGGGACATTATTCCTTGCTCAGCCAGAAGTAAGAGGGAACAGAAGTAAAACTACTAAAGCAAAGTCTGGGAAGACTTTCTTTTTTATTTCTGTATTAGAAATAAAAAAATATGAGATACTGCTTAGGTGTTTCATCTTTAGACATAATTGTGTCAAATGAAAGTACTCAAAATCTGCAGGTTAATCTTTGAGCATTGACTTCACACCTAAATGATACCTGTAATTTCATTCACCCCAGCTACCTTTGGCATATATTGGGATGTCATATCTAGGCTTCTCTTACATCCAGAGAAGCAATACAGGAACTTTTGGGGTTGATCCAACCTGGTATAGGTTAAAGAAAGAATCTGCCCATCTGGCACAAGATTGGAGGGGTAGTATCTCTGCTTACTTTTATCTCTTGTCCCTTTCATCCGGAACATATTGCTGCAACTGAACTTAATACAGCTATTGGCAATGAGATGAACATATTCGATTTTTTTCCTCCCATTAGGTTTTCTTGGAGGACAGGAAGCAATTTTCCCTCCTGTCATGCCATTTATCTAAGGATAAAGGAGGAGGGATGCAAACCTGCATTAAACTATCTCTCCTAACAGAAATCAGTTGTCCAGCCGTATCTGTTTGATCTGTCCAGCTGATGGAAGAGATATAGCACTAAGCTGACACCATTTTCCAGGCAGTTAGCCGGCTTTTATCCATCTTTTGGTGCAAGAGGGGTCCTGTACCATCCAAGGACAGAAGGAGAAAGGCTTGCCCAAAGGTCTAATCAGAGCAACACCCTAGTTCAGGTGCTTTGAAAGCCTAAATGTGAGGCATATGGTAGGAGTGGATGCTCTCCATTTAAAAGAATCTTAAAATAGCGCAGAGCTGTTGTGATACCTGTGCCTTTCCTTTTTACCCATCCCTCTCCGAAATTCATTCATCCCTATATAGTCCTGCATGAGGACTACTTAGGGAATGGAGAAGTTTCTTCTTAATTTTTCAGACTGTTTCCAGGGAGCCTTCTCGTAGAGGTCTAGCTGACTTCTCAGGTTGATCTAATCAGTGCTGCAAAGTGGCTGGACAACCCTTTCCTAGATATTTTCTCTTGCATTCTTCAAAGCAGATATTCCAACCTGGACCATATGAATTGAAAATACTGGTTTGGACAACAACATCCAAAAATGCCTTTTGAAGTACATGGACCTGTGAGGTAGAGACGTATATCATTAACCTAACATTTAAATCTCCTTTTCCTCTGGATGATTCAGCCTACCCCTCATTCCCACCAGTAAACAGCCTGAGCTGAGGAAATGATTCTGAACCTTGTTTATAAGCACTTGTGGGTCAGATTGAAAACTAGGGATCCCTGTTATGGAATTGGGCTGATAAACAGCAGCTGGAGAATTTGGCCCTTTGTACCGACATATCCCACGTGTGAACATTCAGCTGCTGGGACCTGAGCACGTGAAGTACTCTATCTCTGCAATCTGGCAAGAAACTGTAGTGCCCTGAAAGGTTACAGATGTGGCTATAAAGTTTGCCTGAATACTTGCTCAGCTGCGTGCGTCACAGCTATGTGAGTCTGACTCCTCCTTGGAGTTAAGTAAAGGAGGAGCAGGGATTTCTGTAGGGAAAGCACCTTTAAAATAAGGACATAAACACCCACTTCAGCACAGGACTCACCAGGCTAGCTATAATCTGGGCTAGTGGGCCATATTCTGTAGCCAAAGATCCATATGGCAGTGTTTCCTGCTTGCATATCCAGCTGCTCAGCCTGAATGGTTTTCAGAGGCATCAGCATTCAGCAAAAGTCCTCAAGGAGGCTCAGCTTCCTGTAGGTTTTGCCACACATGCCTCAGCTTGGCTTTTGCTAAATATTAGGCATAAACCATTTATTTATTCTGCCTCATTTTTTCTTGCTCCTGAAGACATGATCCATTTGCAGAGTTGTCAGTGATGGTATTGCCATTTGCGTCAGCGGGGCATGGCCGGGACAGCCAAGAGTTGCCCCTGTGGCTGTTCCAAGAGTGTCTGCTCCCGAGCAATGAGTGATGTGTTCCTTGTTCCCTGTGTGTGCCATTCTTTCAAGGTCTGCTGTTTAGTTTTGACTGGCCAAACAGGCTATGGAGCGTCACTTCTCTGTGACTGGAGAAATGCAGCACTTATGAGCAGATATTTAGTTTGAATATCCATAGCAAACATACTTAAACTGCTTTCTAAGACAGTTCTTCAGTACGTCATTTGGGGTCGGTCCCTCTGAAAACACTGTTGCCAGTAAACTTCTTCACTAAAACACTGACAGGAAGAAAACATGGAAAAGGTGAAAGCATAACTGAATCCAATTCCTTTCAAAATGGAATGAATGAATGAATGAATGAATGAATGAATGAATGAATGAATGAATGAATGAATGAATGAATATTGCTGTAAAGTATTTGCAGTAACCTCCCAGATGTCTTTCTTTGGATGAACTTGGCTCAGAACTATTTTTTCTTTTCCTCTTTCAGGTTTGGCTTTTTATTAAGTTTTTGAACAACACTTTACACTGAATAACAAAAAGGAGTATTAAATCTTATACAATCTTTCACAGCTGATAAAGAAAAGAGTGTGCTGTATCCTACTACTATATCATGCTCTCCAGGAAAGTTTTGGTTTCTTAAAATAGGAAATGGGTCTGACTCCCCCAGATTGAGTATTTCTCACCATTCTGTGGGCTAGGAGTATTAGGATTGTACATGTGTATTACTACAGTTTTTAGTGAGACAACCATAATGCTCTGTGCTCTGTCATGTATTTTCAAGAGGAGATAAATCATCAGGATGTGTCTTAGGAGATTTCCACCACTACAGACCTCAGAAACTTCGTGAGAGGAGCTCATCTCCCAGAGTTCGTGTCTTGCTGAGGTCAAAATCTTGTAGGAACACAGCTATTCTAAAGAATTAAATGTGAACCTGATGTTAGCACTGATTTAATCTTGCTCATAAACTTCCAACTCGAGCCAAAACCTCTCTACATGTGGATAGCAGAGATGACAGCTTGATGGATCTGAAACTTTAAGCATTGTGTACAATTGGGATTGCTAAGCAGGATGAGGGATATGTAGAACCTTGGATAGTCCTGTTAGGATGTATAAGCCCTTCACAGGCTTGTCACATGAAGAGCAAAGATGGATTTATGTGTTAGGATGAAGGAAACTGGAACCTTCCTACCAATGAGGTTTAGGAAACCTCTTACAGTTTCTCCCATGAATTGCATGTCTGCGTAAGCCAAGGGGATTCAAAATTGATGTTCTGCATTCCAAGAGCCATAGCCTTCAGAGAGAGCAAGTAGTTCTGGGAGATCCCTGAAAAAGAATGAGACCTTCAGGTGATAAAGGGTATTTTTACAGATTTTTATTTGTTTGTTTGTTTGTTTTTTACAGTTTAAGGAAATTAAACTGAAGCCCTAACTTGATTTCTCCTTGTGGATTAATCTGTGCTAATTATTGCTATTAATAAACAGTGAGCGCTCAAGGTACCAAATGTGCAGAGACTTGTACAGCTATTTTGTGTGCTTATTGAATCCAGAACTGACAAATGACTGCCTGCAATGTTAAAGGTACATGCTATTGCAGGATTTGAGCATGAAAAGGGAGTTGGAATCATGGTTATGTTAAGAGCACAAACATAACAAAGTCTGGTGGAAAATATAAAAGTAATTCTCTTCATTCAAACACAATTCCCAATCTATAGCTGACTTTGAGGCTCTCTAGCTAAGCCTTGTGCAGGAGAAAGTAGTAAGGAATCAGAAGTGAATGATAAAATCAATCAAAGGCAGGAAAGAAAAACAACCTCCTTGTTTATGATAAGTATCAGTTCTGCTTCCTATCCATTGGCTTCATCCACAGCCAGCTGTAATCAATAATATCTTTCTCTTCACTTCAGAGCATTTTGGGTGAGAGCCTGTTGCTGCACATGGTTGTTTTCAGCTCTGAGAGTCTGAGCAGGGCTGAACTCTACGGTGGGCTGTTGTACAGCAGCCCCAGACCTCGTGCTGTGCAGTGTTCTGCAGTAATTCCAGCCCAGGCCTGTGGCTGGCAGAGCCTCGTGGTCACAGTGCACTGCTGAAACTGCACCACTCTGCCAAATATCTCACACCATTCCCCTTGGAACAGCTTCTGGCTCAATGGGAAAATATACAGCGAAGGGCACCTCAGGTAGCACCAACACCACCAGCCTCTTAATAAGCTACAGCTTAAGGGGAAGTTCTGGAGAGAAGTGAGCACATGGCATTACAGTGTGGTTTTATGCAGTCAAGCTGGTTAGGAAATACTTTGTTTCCTCCTTTCCGTTTTAAAAAGCTCCCTATCATCCCCCCATGCGCAAGGCCACACAAATGGTCATGACAGTGTTTTTACCCTTCTGTAGAAAAGGCAAGGACAAATGAGATTAATTTTGGTAGATACTTGTTTTCAGTTTCATATGGAAATGACTCAGTTCTAAATTACTGCAGAAAAGAGACTCGTTTAAGAAGGGATGGAGAGACTAAAACATGGATAAAAATAGAAGCATTTTGCAAAAGGAAAACCTTTTTGGGGAAAAATTTCGACTGCATTTCCTGGCTGTATTTTGCTGTACCTCTAGCCATTGGAAGCAGAGGCAGGCAACTCTGCACAGTGGTTCATCCAGCTGATTTTATATATGTACATGTGGACAAAATCTCTTTTAATTTGCTAGATCAACTTGGAAAAAGCATGACTTTTAGGGAGCAAAAAACTAGTGGTACAGACCTTACAACTATGCAGAAAATAAAGCAGTTGTCGAGGCTTCTAAGAATCAAACTTTTGAACTATCTCCTAAATGTTTAGGTGAAATATGAAACTGGGATGATTAAACTATTACAACGTAGATTAGTGACCCCATGTGTTTCATAAAAAATAACTAGGCTGGATTTTCCAGAGGAGTCCAGGTTTGCTAGGTGCCCAACCTCAATGAAAATATCCTTTCAAAACTCAGCCAGAGGGTGTGATAATGAGGGTCAAAGCAGGGTTCTATCTGTGTCCCTAATGACACGGCACAATTAAAGACAGTTGTGATATATTGAAGTATTACACAAAAGGCAAACTTCAGCAGCCAGTGTCTTTGATGGAAGGATATGGTAGGGAACCTCCCCAAAGCATGAACAAGTTGTCTCTTGCTTCATACTATTTTGAAGTCTAATATTTGACAGATCAGCTTTAAGTGAAGAGGCCCTAGATGTGGTCCTGTCCTGTTTGTCATCTGCAGGGATCAGGTAGAAACAAAATAAGAGGATTTTCAAAATGAGTAGAAGACCTTACCCAGAGATTTGAAAATTTTTCCCTAGAATGGAAAGCACTTCCCACAAAAATTTAAAAAAATATTTTACAATGCATTCAAATGCTGCTCAGGCATTAAAGCAACATCACCTTTTAAATACAACCCTCACATCCCCTTGTTATTTATCTGAGACTGGGTCATCCTGATTCAAGGAGTGATAGTATTAAGAACAATGACTTGTGAAGAATATTGAGGCTGAATCACAGAGCTGTTCTTCTGAAACATAAGTTCTCATAAAAAAAAAATACAGTACTTTCTTAGCAAGGAATAGCAAAGTGCTTTAAAAGGCTAATGATGTTATTGGTAGGTGATACATTTTGCAAATCGAAGACAAGGAAGAGAAAACACAATTTCCTCTAAATTTAGCATAAATTCTATTACTTCTGTTATCGTCCCATAGGCCAATGGCACAGCTTTCCTAAAGAATCTGCTTCCTAAATTATATGGTACGGTTTGTTCTTTCAGAGCCCTGTATTGTTTCTATGGAGATCAGTGCAAACACTTAGCTCTTCATGCCTATATAGGGATTATGAGTTAAAAAATAAAAAAGGAATGTGAAATTGGGCATTTACATACATACTTAGGCACCAGGAACTTGGAATTCACTAGTGGACCAGCAACTGTAAAAATGTGCTTTGTGTTTAGATTCAGAGAGGTGAGTGCCAGGCTCTCCTGTGTTTAGGAAATCTTGGCTGGGCTCTACAAGTTATTTACTGATCAGTTGTGTTTTATCTTGATTCCTGCCTCGTATTTCCTTTTAGTTAAGAAGACTCTTGCAATTAATCACAGCAACATTTTTAGGCATCGGTGATGAGGATTTAGCATTGCTGGGCCCTTATTGTAAAAAACTTTTCCCATGTTGCTACACAGATACCATAAAAAGCAGGTTAGAATTCGGAAGTGGTGCCATTCTCCCATTGCAGGGAACAGGTGGAGGTACAAATAGATTACATGGGGTTTTGCCCAGAGCCTCTGGCAGCACTGGAAAGTGAACCCAGATCCTATTTTCTTGTTTGAATGTCTGAGACCCCAGAACAGCTCTTCTACCTTCATCTCCCTCAGAGATTTTTTTAGTGTGGTTGAACTTTGGTGTCCCAGTCACTCATGGTGATTATTCAGCAATGTCTTGGAGGACTTGGGTGCTGGAAGTATTAGATCTATTCTACATCATTTATATAATTTACTTTTGAATGTCAGATGGGAAAAGGGACCCCTAAGTTTTGATTAGACACTAAATTAATTATTTCACATTAGAATTGCCTTCACCAGAGGACCAAGGATACTTATTTGATTCAGTAACGAGAGCTCCAAAGGGTACTAATTTAGTAAGACTATTGACTGTTCATTACTCTGATGTTGCTCAAATAGCTGAGAGCATGTGTGGTGTTTAATGTGATCTTAAACATTCCTATCTACGGTAAATCAGAAACAGGGCACAAGTGCTATAGCTGCTGTTTAATGATGTATGAAAAAGCTGCCTGGTAAAGTGCACCATTAAGAAAAGCTAAAACCAGTGCTGAACAAAGACCTGATGAAATATTGATACCTTTGCAGCCAGTACGATTTCTTCTTACTTGGAAAGTGAAGTCTGGGTTTCTGAAAAATCTCACTTAACTTGAGCAAAGCGATGGAATCAGATGGATGGGAGCAAATTATCTGTTGGGGAAAAAAAATCAAACCACAATGCAACAAGGAAAAGTAACAGAGTTAGTCTTCAATACATCAGTGTTTAGTTTATAATCAGGAAGGTTTCCCGTTCTACCATTATTCCCTTTCTGTTGAAATAGCAAACTTCCCCCACCTCATCCTCAACTCTTTCCTGGAGAAGGAATCTAATAAAAACAAACACACAAAAAATTAGTAAGACAGTCCATTTTAAAAGATGAACTAAAGGATACAAACTTCACCCCACCCTTAAAAAGTGTCAAAAGACTGGTGTTTGGGGAAGCCTTCTCAGGTTAGATATCATAATTTCCAGACCTTCTCTCGGAGATTCTTGGGAAAATCATCACTCCATCTGCAGTGGAGGTGCGTGGGCTCAGCAGGAAGGATGCTTCCCTTCCCTGCACATGTATATCTGAGACAGTGGTTTTGTTCAGCACTGTCATGAACACTGTTACTTTACTCCAAATTAATGTGCACCTACTTTTACCAATGTTTTGCCATTAAGCTAATGTTCAGGCTTGTGGACTTCATCCCAGGAGTAGTAGCTTAATTTGTTTTGAGCTAGGGAAGTACCTCTTTGACTCTTTGTGAATCAGGGCTCAAACACTGACAAATTAGGCTATTTTTATTTTTCTTTTCACTTCCCTGTTACATTTCCCCCCCACTTCCACAAAGCTTGTGCTTTTGAGTAACTGGGGCTGTGGTAGGTCAGTGCTGTTGCATGTTTTAGCTGCTGGGAGAGTCTTGTCCCACTCATATGGTGCAAGTTTTTACAAGTCAGGCTTTTCATAGTTGTGGAGGCTGACAGGGATGGCAGTGCCTGTGCTTAGAGATCTCTTTCATGACAAGACCTCTGTAGTTTGGATTGGGGACACCTGAGGATTCTCCTCACCATCTTCTGCCTATGGCCTTTGTGGGTCCCACAGAGTGCTGTGACTCACTCAGCCTACAAGGAAATAAATACAAAACTGAGAAGACACTCGGAAATGGTCAAAGCAGGGAGTTAGAAAATAAAATAAGACCAAAAGGAAGTGCTTCTTCACGCAGCACATAATGAAATTGTGTTACTCATCGACATAGGATGTTGAGGAGACCTGAGGAATAAACTGATTCAAAATAAATAAAATAATGGGATTAGGCAACTTTATTAGAAGAGGTCTATTGGTGGTTATTAATGAGGTAGGTGGAACATCCAGGTCAGAAAACGCTGGAGCCATTGATTTTAGGAATCAAGACACTGTAACCAGGAAGGAATTGTGCTTCCCTGGCCCCATTTCCCCCCTGGATTTCTGTTACTGAGATATGCCAGGGACCTCAGGTTGAAGCAGAGCAACTTTTCTACTAAAAATATCCTGAAACTAGGAGCTTGATTCAGTCAAGGTGAAACCCATAGGTCTCTGCTCTGAGAGGGAGGCTGCCATCTGCACAAAGGCCAAAACAGGAGGTCATATTTCAGGATCTGGCATAGGTCTGGAGAGAGCCTTTGCTCTCAGCAAAGTCTTAGAGGTCTTTCCAAACTTGGGGGAATACTTTGGAGGCTTCAAGTTGAGGGAATAAAGGCCAGACACATGGTTAGTAATGTGCAGTGTGGGCTCTTCCCACTCTGTTGCTGCAAGCAGCTTTGTCTAGTTCTGTCTACTCCAATATACATGATAAATGTACAGAGTATGTACACATGCACCTATATTTGTTTACTCTGGGAGATGAGCAAAAGGAAAGAAGAATCAAGAATCGTGTGCTCAGTCTGTGCTCCAGCAGCATTTCAAGTTTTTTGGAGCTGCAGCCCAACTTTCTTACAAGTGGATATTTTAAACCTAAAAAAAATAAAAGAGATTTCTGAGATAATTGATGTAGATCTGTGGTATTGTGCAAGAAAGTGCCCTGAGGAAAGACCCTGAGAGAGGCAGCTCTTTCAGGTTGTAATTAGCTCACAAAGAGCAGGTGAGGGGAGGGAGAAGCCTCCAGCCTTTTTACTCTTCTCCTTAAACAAAGACCACCTTTACAAATATGTGTGTATTAGAGCCTTTGGTCTGCAAATTTCTCTCTCGCTCACACCATCATAAAAGATTCAGAGAGCTGTATCTTTTTGATTACTAATTTATGCTGTTTACGGGCTGGGTAAGGGGAAAAGAAGAAAAGCTCTGAAAACTCCAGGAGCTGTGCTTTGCCATTAGGATAGACTGGCATTTGTCAGTGTTGTTCAGCCTGATACAGGATTTTGTTTGAAGAGGAAGGACCAGTCTGCAAGCAGGATGTTCCCTGTTGAAGTAGAGCCCAGTTCAGCAATATGGGTTCTCAGGAAAACAATCATAGGGTGAGAGTGGTAATGATGACAGGTGTAGGGAATATGTGCTGATCCCATCTGGGACCTCGCAACTTCATTTTTTTCCCCTTATTTCTCTTTTTCCTTATCATTAACCAAGCAGAAACATTACTTTCCTCTTCCACAACAGTGCAATCATCACATTGAGGATCTATGTATTTTAATCCCTTTGCAACTTTTTCCTGGATTTCTCCAATTCATTTGTTCATCTAAATACGTGAGCAAAGCTTTACCTCCCTTGCCTCAAAGGGATCCAGACACTCTTAAATTAAAATAAAAACCTACATTGGGGTGCTATCACTACTTGAGAGAAGCAAGAGAAATCAAATTAAGGCCATCCCTATCCCTAATTCGCACACTTGTGGGAAGGAAAATTGAAAGTTCAGCACGATGACTGAAAGATGGAGTCCTGGTTTGTCATTTTCTCTTCTTAAAAAATACACTTTGGTGATCTGATAGAGCAAAAAGATGCCTGTCTGAAACAAAGAAGTGGGAGATGCTCTTTTGCTAGTGATGTAAAATAGGAGACACAGCAAGCCCCTTGAGGATGCATCCTCTGTTTGGCACATAAATAGTTGCACTGAGATCATTTGCTTAAGGTTAAGAACTAATGCTGCCTGAACTGGGGCTCAGACAAAGCCTTACAGGGAAGGTGTTTCTACGAGAACACGAAAACCTGAATAAAATCAGGATGACACTTTAAAATATCAGTGCCCATGTGACAAACATATTTTGGGGTGCAGAATGTAGGTTTTTGTTAGCATATCAGTGGGCTCAGCTACTCTTTGTGTCTGTAGTTTTGTTCACCAGTACACACACAGTCTGCAGATTCTTGGCCTTGAAAGCATAGCCCTAGTTCTGTTATCTTTAACCTGCAAGGAGTTTTATCTAATAGCTACTGGACTTAACCATCTCCATCAACCATTTACTTGTCTTTTTAAAAATCCTAAGAGATTAGAGAAACATTTTCTTGAAAGAAAAGGGTGGCTTTGACATCTGTAGAAGGAGGAGGAAAGTAGCTGTCGTAAGTAGATCTTTTATTTGCTTTTCTAAAAGTTCAACAAAACTCAGTGGTCAGGCCTGAAAATTTGCAGCGTGCCTCCAAAACGTGCTACCACCCAGACACCCACACGCTCAACAATCCCCCCATCATGCCAACACATGCTTCTCTAGTTCAGAATAACCTCCTTCCCTGAAGGGCCACGTGCATAAAGTGCCAGTACATAACAGCTCATGTAACTGAATTTTAAACTCCTGAAAATAGCATCTTAGATTGGAAGTGCTGACACAGGCTTAGTGACAGCAGTGCCAATTTAACAGTTGTATGCACTATGGAGGGTTCTTGCAACATTCCTCATTTGAAAGACAATCTGTGCGTGGTATAGACTAGTATGGTTGGGGAAAAAAAAGAAAGAAATTGTTGCGGGGAGAAAACCCCAACTGTGGTCTTGGCTGGCAAACTCTGTCAACCAATGCAATCTGTGCTCCTGATGTTTACTGCTTGAAGCTAAATAGGATATTTAGCCAAATTTCAATTCCTGCTACAAATAAAGCTCAATTTGTGTGTGTGCCTATGTGTGTGTGTGTGAGAGAGATGATTGCTCATTTAAATGACAACTTTATATATGATAATTACAGTCATTAATGAAGACACAGTTACTTTACCATAGATTACAAGGATAAAAGAAGATCGCCCAAGAATCACATTCTGGTATAGACTAGAGTCAATAAGAAAATTAGTCCAAATACTATCCGGAAAATTGTTCTTAAATAATGCCCTAAAGGTTAAAGGAACAATGGGCGTAAATTCAATGGAAGAAATTTGAAAAACACACTAGAGGTCACTGTTGCTACTTGAGCAAAAGCTTTTTCTGCTTCCTTTTAGTTTAAGAAAGTAAAGATCAACTATTTCAACAGGAAAAAAAATGTACTTCTCTTTCTATGTATTTGATATCCTGAAAAAATAAACAATATATTGATACAGAATGGATGGTTGTGCTGTGATTGTAGAAATGGCATGTACTGTACTTATGAAGAACTTGGAGTCATAGGACAATGCAGTTCTATTTTGTACAGCATCTTTCATACAAATGGCGTCTCCCAACACTTTATAGCTTGTAGCATTAAATAATATAGCTTCAAATTACAGAGATAAATAATCAGTGGGAGAGAAATTAAATGTTATGGGCAAGGGACAAAAGAAATGTTAGATATCTGAAAGCTGTGCAAAGGCATAAATTGTAAATCAGAGCCAAAGATAGATGAGGAAGCCAAACAATTAAGTTTTGTGATGCAGGAGAAAATACTTCAGTCTTCCCAAATTATTCATGAGCTGGGTATTAAAAGGAAAGCAATCATTTTATGTCATAAATACAGTCCTATGCCTGGTTGTATTTATAGAGATATGTGTGTGTGTGTAAAGTGTGTGCCTGAGTATATATATATATATTTATATCTGCAGAAGAAATCCCTCTGAATGCCCAAGGGTGCAGACATTCACTATAAAAGCAGGACTAGACCATGGCATGTTGCATTTGTTACAGAGTTCAGCAATTAAAAAGGGTTGGAGTTAGCAGAACATTTTTACCCATTGATATGGAGAATAAAATCATACACTTCGTATAATAGGAATTTTACCACAGACTTCAGAAGGTGAAATGTTCCTGCAAAATACAGTTCTTTTCTCTGAGATCTTGGTTGTCTCTTGAATGCCACCAAATTTCAGTGGACTACCAGTTTCTCTAACAGCTCTAAAAGTTAAGCTACCAGTGCAAATAATAGTAAGTAGTGCAAGTGAGTGAGAGGGCAGGTAGACTGACTATTTTCAGTGAATATTGTGCTGTATCTGTTCTTGAAGTTCTTCCTATCACCTCATCTTTCAGAGCTGCCACTGAATTGGGTTTAGGGGGTTGCCCAATGGTGGTTGCTGTTTCTGTTGAGTCCTTACCCACTAACATCATTGAGATCAGAATTTCCAGCTCTTTGGGGACATTGATACTTTTCCAGCTTTCCCTCACCCAGTCTTTTTAAAACCATGTGGGTTTTACCTCTGTAGATCCATTTCCTGCTATGAGCAAGAAACTAAAGGCTTATTATCCCATACCTGCTAACTCATTTTGAGTGATAAAGCACATCCTTTGCAACTTATCAGTAGTCTTATTGTCCTTTTGTGTGTATTCCTGGGATTGTCAGGAATCTGGCAGCCCATTCGACTACACCACTGGCTGACTGTGGGTTGTCTGGACAGTTGGCCACTGCCACAGGGACACAGATCATCTTTGTATCTCTTGTATGTTGGTGGTCTGGCATCACTCAGTCCTGGGGGCCTTCAAGCATTGGCAGCTCAAGATTATCCCAAAATACAACATTGAATTACAGAACTGGGAAAGTAGCAGCAAGAATTTATCTACATGTATTCTGTACGTATACAATATCAATTTATAGATTTAATACAAGTCAGGGCTATGTTAAAGCCTCAGGCTGTTCCTTTTTTCCCAGAGTTGTAATATTAATTATCTTCTGAGCCAGTTTCCTCTTATAGCATTAGGCATGGCCCTATCTTTTCATGTGACTCCACCTAGACCTGCAATGTGTTATATTTAGACATCTAAAGCATTCCCTGGTACTAAGGTAGCTTTATTAAAAAGTGAGTTTCTTTGGGTGAGGATGAGCAGCTGCTGAGGGACATTGGACCAACATGGTCTGTTTTCCCCAATGATATTTATGTGGCTGTAATCTTGGCCATCTTTGGACTGAGAAATGCTCTCCCTTCTAAACAAAGCAATGCTAATGAGGGAGGCTGGGGTGGGAAACTGGGGAAGTCATGCAAACCCGTATGTAAGGGCTGAGATGTTTGAACTTGGATGCACAGTCTGAAGCACCTTTGAGAGTTCTTAATTTGAGAGAACTGAACAAGCACGTCATGGAAATCCAACTCCAGTAGCTTCTTGTGGCTGTGAGTTTAAACTGGATGTGGCCTGAGAGTAGAGTATGAGGAGAGGAGGGAGTAAATAACTTACAAAGGCTGGCAGAAAAGTTCAGTTGTCTACCTGTGATTTGCCTGTTTGTTTTGGTTTAGCGTTGGTCTTTGACTAGGTAACACCTGGTGTTGAGTCCTTTTATTTGGTCTTCTCTCGAACAAAGCTTTAGTTTCCCATTCTTCTTGTCCAAGCCAGAAAAGACAAGGTCACTAAAGCAGAAAAAAAAAACATGTTGTAAGAGGACTCCTTTTCAGTTTGGGGTAAGTGTAAGTGATTCTGTCGTGTAAGAAGGACTCAGTGCCAAGTCCTGCCCTTTGTCTGTAAGAGAAAACACAGGTTGCAGGTTAAGAAGTTTTGCCCTTAGCTCTCATGTCTACTTTATCTTCTCCTAGTTTGTCAGCAAAGCCCCATCCCTCCTTCCTTTCAAGTCCTGCATCCGATTCCATTCCTAATAAACCGTCTTCAGTGAATATTATAACCAGAGATGGAAAATCCTTCATGTTCTTTTCCTTCTGTCATTCATCTTCTCTGTATATCAGCTGCAGATGTTTCTTCTGCAGACATCTTCTCCTCTTCTGTGTCAAAACCAAGACCAAAGTATTGTGGTTGCCAGAGAATTCCACTGTATGGCCCAGCAGCTTGGATTGGGAATCAACACACAAATGACCTAGTGAATTCCCAGATCTGCAACAAACCTGGGCAGGCAATTTCCTCTAGTTTGTCTCCCATCTTATTTTTGTACTATAATTCTTTAAAACAGGGAATATCTGCTACTCTGGGAATATACATCACCTAGTGTAATAACTGCTAGACATTACTGCAATGCATATTATAAATAACTGGAAGATGATTAAGCATTTTTAAGGACCAGAGTACTTATTTCCTTGCCAACCCTTTTTTTCCATGGTTACTTTCCCCTTTGTTTATTCAGTGATCACTTTTTCTGAATATGAGGAGAATCTTACTTTCTTTATAAAGCACACAATGAAAATGTGAAAATTCTAGGTACTACCTCAATATTATTGAGAAACAATAAAAACATGTCCTAGTATCTAGAAATCACTGCATTTGTGAGAGAGAGGCAGGAAATAAAAGAATCATGTTTCATGCCCTTACTGAACAAATATTAGCTCTTCAGGGTCCTATATTATCACAAGGCACTTAAGAAATCCGAATTATTATAACAGTCTGAACCAAACTCGCTTAGTTCCTTCCCTGTCACACAGGCTCAGCTGCTAATGTTATTTTAATCAAAGATTTGATCAACAATATTAGGCAGAGAGTTAGCAGTGAAAATTAACACATACGCTTTCCGCTAGGGAGGAGATTATTATTTTTAAATCTGCGTTTAGTTTCCCACTACCCAGAGTGATTTCTTGGGAGATAAGCAGAGCAGCCAAAATAAGGTGTGCTGTATCTCAGAGTCAGTAGAAAGAGACACAGTATCCAGAAAATTGCCTCGGGTTTTTGAGGTCTTTGAAAGAAAACAATTCATATCAGTTTTAGTATTAGGAGGCAAAGGAGCTTTCCATTCTGCAGCTTCCTGTCTTGTGTGAACACTGTTGGATAAAGGCTGTTTCTCTCTTGCAGTTGGATTCACAGGGTATGTCATAGAATTAGGCTTTTAACTAAACCTGGGTACTGGAAAAATAGAACAGCCACTTTGGGTGTACGAAACATTTTCTCCATTTACCCTATTATCCTCTCACAGCAGGGTAACTCAGTGAATATTCCTGTTTCTGATGTGCATCAGGGAGACAAGAAGTCCAGGGCTGGGGGGGTTGCTGTGCTGAAGCTTTTCCAGGTAGTGGAATTAGCCCTTTTTCTTTCCTGCCTGTTATTCCTCCTTTCCCTGCTGACTCGGGCAGACAGCAGAGCCTGACTGTGGAGAGCAGCTGCCCATCCCTCTTGGAAAGAGCTTCCACTCTCCTGTGCCACTGCCTTGGCCAAGCAAGCCTGGAGCAGGCAGAGGGATTTCAGTTCCTCTGAACAGCCAGGGGAGAAGTCTTAAATCAGTGCAGTGCATTCACATCCAAGTAGGCAGCGTGGTCCAGAATCCACATAACAGAGCTGAAACATGATGGCACAAGACATTTAAGTGATGTCAAATTTAAATCCCTATTAAAAAGAAGTGTTCTCTAGTCTGCACCAGGCCATCCATTCTGGTAATCTCATTCCATATTTCTTTTTTTGTTGAAAGAAGACTTAGATTAATGACAGAATGAATCCCAGTAGAAGGAACGTGCTCCTTATAAGGCAGGCTTGGGGGAGAGATGGTGGATATCGTAACACAGAACGACTTTGTTGGCAGAGAAAGTTGCATTTGTACCATTTATATTTGAAAATCCTTCACCCAGGTCAGCATAGTTCAGCCAAATTAACTCCATCTGGATAGATGGAGCTGAGGATTGCCTGCCAGGAAAGGACCTGGAATAGCATATTGTAACTTAGGGCCACTTTTTAAAAACCTCTTAGTGACTGTGGCAGATCCATTCAGACAAGGGGGGAGTGGGTGGGAGAGGTACAACAGGGACTACTCAATGGGATGAAAAGGTCTGAACAAAGCCTTTTTGTTCAGCCCTTTCTCCCAGCTAGTCCGCCCTGACTTGTTGTTGCCTTTTAGAGAAATATGGTCGTGGTTCTTGATGGTCTTGAATTAATATACAATCTCACCAGACAAGTGAATGTTCGCTATTTGCTCTGCTGTCAACACATGATGTTTAGTGAGATTCCTGTGATGATTTCTAAAGCCTCAGGCTCTGGAGTCACATGAACACAGGCTCATCCCTTGCTTCTTGTAAAAAAAAAATCCAACCCCAACCATAAAATAGGGCTTTGATCTTCGCAAGTGTGGAAGAAAAGGACAAAAGTGCGTTGCCAATTTGCGTGTTAAAAACAATGCATGGCAAATGAAAACAAACCATGTATTTATAACAATGTTAGAAGCTTAAAACTCATCTCATGATGGAGAGATGAGACTGGTGTGAAGGTTCAAAGCATCATATCATGGTGTGGGGAGGTTTATGGTATCTAAGTATCAACTGGTCCAGTCACACACAAGTATTTAAGCTCTGGTTAAAATGTAGGACAACAGATGTCCACACAACCTGGCAGATCTCACAAAACAGGCCACTCATGGGCAAAGCCTGGGCTTATTCAAGGATTCAAGGCTACCTGAAACATCAGCAGAGAAGGAGGTAATGCTTTGCCCTTCCTATTACCCCTCTGTTTAAGCAGTTCCCTGGGAGGTGACAACCCCTCCCTCTGCTGAGGATGTCTGTGCTCCTGTCTCCTTTCTGTCCTATAACTGCTCTCATGGGCAGGTAAATACATTCTCTCAGGTACAAGTCTGTGTTGTCAAAGCTGGTGGAGATGCAAGACTATGTTAAATTGTCATTGGCCTGTGGAGAACATCAACAAGACCATAATCTAGAGTAGGGTAAGGGCAGGTACTCCAGTTTGTCTTCAGATCTCAGTAGCAAACTCAAAAGTCTCCTTTTTAAGTAAAGACCTCTTTAGCTAATGGAGTCCTGCTGGCCACAGAAAGCCAGTGGGTGACTGTGAATGAACCACAGCTTCCTGAAGTACCT
>JAOXXN010000446.1:10685592-10724251 GCA_026770055.1 Myrmophylax atrothorax | reverse complement strand
TATGGGAGAATATACATATTTTTTATATATATATATAAAAAAGGTGCACAGTATGATTATATCCCATCTTTTTTAAAGCACTTTAAGAATACGCTTTTTCTACACAGAACAATGAAAAGATGGACAGAAGAATTATGACAAGAGCACTAAGAACACAGGGCAAATAGAAGACAGACATCAATCAGCCTGAGAAGCAAATACACCTCAATGAAAAGGGAAGACTCATACAATCACACATTGAAAGGATAAAGATTTATATTACAATAAAGGATTTATATTTAAGGTTTCTAAAGGAAGAGAGGCTTGAACTGCATGGTATGTGTCCTCAGAGGGGGAAAACATGAAGGGAAGGACACGAACATGTACTTATAATTTTTTTTTGTACAGTGTGCAATGTAGCTTTTTTTTATAATCTATTTTTTCCTCTTATATTTTTTTGACCTCCAAATGGAGATGTTACATTATGTATGTATTACACCTATGGGAAAATGTTTTGGAGTTTTCATGGAAGAGGAGGAGGAAGGAAAAACATTCTATATCAAGTGAAACAGATTTTGTTTTTCTATTTCAGCCACTGAAGTGAAAAAAAAAAAAAATCAATGATTAGTACAGACCTAATCTGGAGATGTATATTTTAGGGATCACATTATGCTGAATATGTGCATTACATACACAGAGTACAAATCCATGCCGTTATTGTGCCTGTTCAGTAGCCACTTTTCAAATTGAAATATCTCAGCCATTTTAAATGACGTTTTTATTTTTGCAAAGACGCTAAAAGCAATTAGAGGGCAATATTGACTGTTCACTTGCCAAATTCCACTCTTCCAATGAAAGCTGCTTTTGAGTTACTGTACACAAGTGCAAAAAGCATCCCAAATCATTTTACATACATTACAAGCAAAACCAAAAAGAAATCACCATTTAAAAGAAAAGGAAAAGCTGTTTATAAAAGAAATGCTTGCTCCCAAGTTGAAACCATGTGTCAGCCTAGAGCAATCTGTTAAAGTTGAGTTATGAACTCCCAGAAAAAACCAGTTGTTTGCAGTACCATTGCTGAGCCTCATAATTAAAGCAGAGACAGGGTGTAGAGAGGTCTCGTGCTGATGTTCCACATAGGGAAGGTTCTCTAAATGCCTTTGGTGGCAGAAATGACAAATTTTGTCTATCCTCTGTCAGTAACATTTGATAGTTACCTCTTTCTTCATAAAAAAAAAAAAAAAGAAGAAAAGGATAAAACTCTTGCATATGACTACATAGAAATTAAGCAGGATGGTTTTCTGTAATTTTAAAAAATCATGGTCAACCCATCTTTCCAGAATTCAAAGCTACCTCCAGCTCACCTGAAGGGCCATTAATTTCTCTTCAGCATGAATTTATGCAGCAGGGTCATTCTTAGAGAGATGAGTAAAGGCATAGTAAGTCAACTCAAAACTTTTCTTAGGAGCTCAAACACAAGATATTGTTCATAGCTGGAGAAAATTATCAGGGTCCTATTGCAGAGGTGCTTTTGATTGGATTGGTTAGTAGTTATCCAGGTTGACCTGGCAGAAGATTGCAGCAGATACTGTTGTCCCTTGGCAATTTGGTCTCCACCCACACTTTGCCCATGCAGAGTAAAGGGCTGATATCCTTGGGATGAAATTCTCACTCTATATAGTTTTATTAAAATCAGTTGAGTTCCACTATTGGGGTAAATCACAGGCTCTACTCTTCCATCTGCCATTATTTTATCTGTGGCCTATGAGCCAACATCTTCTCTGCCTCAGGGTTTGATTCTCATTAATGTTGAGGCCTCTTTACACCTTCTTGGCAGTGAAAAATGGCCTTGCAGCAGAACTTTATTTATACCCATTTGGTGGCCCCTTTTTTCACTTCTAACACACTTTTCTTCCTTTTCAATGTGTTGCTCTGAAGAGCTCATGAGTGTTTTGCTCTTGGACCAGTGTTTTCATTACTGTAATGTCTGCCCCTATGCATGGAAAACAAAGATTTTATCTGCCAGACATGAATGCATTTTTATCGTAATGGTCCAAGCAAATGTCATGATTCAGAGCACAAGAGGATCAACAGCATAGATGAGTTGCACAATGAGTCTGTGTAAACAGAAGCTGAGATGTGAGAAGGCGGAATGGCTTCCTTTCCTTTCAAGAAAAATGTTCTCCGAGGAGCAAACTGGGGTTGCATTTTCTGAATTGGGAAAGATTGCCTTTATTTTACAAGGCCAAGTGGTGTAAATACAAATTTCTCATCTCTTTTCTCCCCCCTCACCTTCCATCCCTCTCAATTCTTAGGGGAGCTGTTTTTTTTTTCCCTGGGACATCCCAAACAGAGTTGATATATCTCTGGTATTTTCTGGTGTCTGCTAAAACAATTTTCTCCTTCATTTCAAAGTAACAATTGAGAGCCACACCATGTGCCTTTGAGAGATGAGACAGGGTAGCCCTGTAAAGAATTCAACCACAGCCATGTAGAAAAGGAAAGGGGGTTATTTGAGTGGAGTGACACAGGGCGATGGTTAGAAGGCTGCACTGAGCCATTGTTCATTGGAACATAGTCTTTATTTATAAATTATAAGTAAAGATCTGCTAACTGCCCAACTGAGGACACTTACTCATCTGCACACTTCAGTCCAAGTGCAATAAATACAGATCAAATGTTCACCATCCATATAATAACAAGGATCTGATCCAAAGCACATTTTTATTTCTACAAAGTTACCTTTGATCATGTTGTGTTTTGTTATGTTATGTATGGAGGCATCATTATTTAAAGGAAAATAATGGACAGATTTGAAAACAATTGTAATTGCCAGTTGGAACTCTTGAGACACTCTTTGAAATGTAGCACCTTAGCCAATATCTATTCATACATTTTTTTTGCACAATTTACAGTGCCATTTATTTTACGTAATTTCATATTGTTTTCAGCTAGCTCTGAAAGTTTTGAAACAATTAAATGGAAAATTTTAAAAAAGCTGACTGCCAGGGATTCAAAGTAATACCCAAAGCTTCTACTGACTGCAGTGGAAATTACAGGTGCTCTTTGGCTCTAGGAATGCACGTTTGTATTTTGCTGGGTAATCATAAAGAACTGTATTGCGTGGGACTTGGTGCCAGATTCCCCATGATGCTGCAGGAATGTCCTGCTTGCAAAATGAAGAGCTCAGGAATGAAGAAGTAATGTGGTGAGTGTGGCAGGCCTGACCTTTACACCTCTGCCTTCCAAGGCCACGCTTTGATTTGATCTTTTATTACCTAATTGTATATCGCTTTTGTACAACATCCCTACCTAACTGAGAGCACCAGATGGAAGACGTGTAGCCAAAAAAAGCAGTTTGTTTCACATGCTTCTCATTGAGCACAGCTTTAGTTTATTACATATCATTCATTTCAGTGTAAAATAAGGTTTGGAATTTTGCTGCCTTTTTTTTTTTTTAAGTAGACTTACCCATGGTGCCCATTTTTTTTGCAAGATCTGAGTGTATCAAATTCCTTGAAGGTTTTACCTTCAGAAGTAGCCCTGGGAGTATATTTGTCCCAAATTCACATGCATGGATTTAGACACAATTTAAAGCACAGAAATCTCCTCTGGCTAGCATATATTCAGTACAGGAAGGTTGATGTCACTGAAGAGCAAGTCAAAGTAGGCAATAACTAAGGGTGTAAGGGGAGCCCTTGGCATGTGCTGCTGGAGGAATCTTTCTCTCCCCCGTTATCCTAGAGTTGTAAGGGACATTTGGGGACAAGAATACAACAGTCACAAGAGTCTGATAAGAGTCAGGGAATTAGGCTAATAGCAAACATTACTATCCCAAGCTGTTCTGCATCACTCATGTCCTGGAGATTATTGTACTCAGGAGCTCCACCAGCAGCAGAGAGCAGTGTGTGCTCCCTGCTCTGCCTGAATGCTGAGCCTGCAGGTGAGCTCTGCCCTTACTGCTGCTCTGCCCCAAATATCGGAACCACATGGAAGGCAACCCATGTCATAGAATCAAAGAGCCACAGAATGTTAAGGTGTTCGAATGGATCTTAAAGATCATCTAGTCCAAACACCCACTGCCATGGGCAGGGACACCTCCCACTAGAACAGGTTGCTCAGGGCCTTATCCAGCCTGGCTTTGAACACTGCCAGGCTTGGGGCATCCACAACTTCCCTGGGCAACCTGTCCCAGTGTCTCACCAACCTCACAGTAAAGAGTTTCTTCCTGATATCTAACTTAAATTTCCCCTTTCCATATGTACACATTCCTTCTTGCTTTATCACTAGTTTCAGATGAAGAGCCCCTTTCTGACTTCCCTGGAAAGGGAATACTGGACATAGCTAGTATACTGGTTACTGGATACGGGGGAGCTCTCCACATAACCGCCTCTTCTCCAGGCTGAACAGCCACAACTTTCTCAAGCTGTTTTCATAGGGGAGGTTCTCCAGTCTATAGAGGAGGTGTTCCATGTCCTGTTGAATGGCAAGACTTTGGCACAATACTTTACTACACCCACAAATTGAGCTCTTTCCTGCTGGACAGACTTAACCACACTTCAGCATCCTCAGGCTACACGTAACTACAAGGCAGAAGCAGAGATTCTCCCAATGGTATTTAATGTATTGACTTTCCTGTTTCATCTCTTTCTTGCCTGATACCTGATGAAGCAGAATAATACAGGGGTAAAAAAGAGAGATCTATCAACTTGTAACATCTCCAGTCCTGAGGCATGAGTGAGGTTCTGTCCACGAGCTACAGAGATGACTAGCTCAGAGGTGGGTGCCTGTACTTGGACATCTAAAATTGGAGTGGACTTCTCTTCTTCTTGACTTTGGGGTGCATCTCGCTTATTTTTGGGCCCCTGCTCAGTAGAGCACTGGGGCACATGTGTTACTTTAAAGCGCTGCTTCCCAGCTTTGCTGTGGGGATGAGGTATTGACTCCCCACCTGAGTGCCAGGCTGAAGTAGCTTCTTAATGTTCTTTTAAACAGATGTTTAAAAAGAACAGCAAAAATATAGTCCACTATCTTCAGCTGTGTGCTAGACAGCAAAAAAATCAGTGAAGATCAATCAGACAAACTAGAATTACAGAAAAAGGAATAAAAATGGGGTGCCTAAAGTTAATTTTTAAAGCCCTGTTTAAACTTGTGCATACAGCTCCTCATCTCCAAAGCAGAGTGTAGCTGTTTCTGTTACAGTTGCTGGATTTTTCACGTATCTTTGGCAAGCTTTAATTTTTTTTTTTTTTTGCATTGTTGATTTTAACATTACAGAAACATACTTTTTGCAGCTGTAGGGGAATTTCTCAGAAAACCTCCGTTCTGTCATCTATTACCATCAATGTTGGCCCACATAAAAGAAGGTACACAGACAAGAAGGGTGTTTTCTTCACAAAGAGTATCACAGGTTTTTTGAACGAAGTAGCAAGGAGGACTTCTCATGCTGTCTTTAGTTAAAGTGAACAATGTATTTGTTTTTTCTGGAACAAATCTTCCATGTTTCACCTAGAAAGGGAGGAAAAGCCTTAGCTTTAGCTTCTGTATAAATATTTGCCCAATGTTAATTCTCTTTGTGTGTGATCATCTCTAATTGTTTTAAATAATCATAATAAAGAAAAGAACCACTGATTTTTTTACAACCTAGACTGCCTGTAATTATGTAGGGAGATTGAAGTAGTGGCTTAAATGTACAAAGTTCACTCAAATACAGAAATAATGGATTTGGCTCAGCAAGTCTGAGATGAAACAGAGCTGTTTTGGGAAAGCCATTACAAGTGTCAGCCTGCAAATTGGCTATCTCTGCACCTGCTAAAGAACCACATAAACACCCGTTTCCCCTGCACCATCTTTTGGTTGTACGAGTAAGAACAGCACAAATTTGGATTTCAGAAGACCCCTAAAAGAGTAAAGCTATGATGACTTCAAGAACAACAATAAAAAAGGATAGAGCAGCTTACAAAGGGTCTGCTGTATGTTCAGGGGGCTTTGAAAAGCTGGACTGACATGGAGATTGTGGACTGATGTGAAAATTAAGACTGAGTCCTTGAAGCAGCTGGTCTGAGAGCCCTGGTTGTTGTTACAGAGTTGCATCAACACAGTAAGTGACACCCTTAGTTACTTGGATGAGATATTATACCTGGATTTTGCTCTGCTTGCTCCTTACTCTCCTCGCTTTGGGCTAAGACTGTTTATTTGCATGGAATAGACTGTTATGAGTGTTCTCTAGGCTTTGACTCTTTGCTTTCACAGGATATAATTTCAGTTCAGAGGTGGTCCTTCAGATTTCATGGCACACTTTAAGAGTCGAGAGCTTCTTGGGTGACTATCACCACTTTCTACTGCTCCACCCAAACACCAAAGGAAAAGTGCCCCAAGCCCTCGATCTGAAGGGGGCTCTAATTTTAGAATTGTCCCTCACCCTAGCAGTGAGCTGACTTGAAATCCTGTTTCTGATCACCTCCAGACTTTCTGAGATTTGCAAACTTCACTTCAGATCTGATATTTGGCCCAGTTTCCTAATGAAAATGGAAAATTGCCTTTTGAGCCTCAGCTTTCCTGAAGAACAGTCTGTGCCAAACCTGATGAGCTTGAGATAAAAACCAGGATTTGCAGGACGCTGTGTCCCATCTCAGACAGAGGTCAGCAGGAGTTTTGAGCAAAGTGGGACTGGAAACTTCTTTATTTGCCTTTGAGCTCCACAGCCTCTGGGGTTTGAGACCTACACAGGTGCATGGTGGGGAGCGAGCCATTTGTTTTACTCAGAAGAGGATATTTGTGATGAAGGAAATCGCAGATTTTATGTGCTCAAATTTTTTTTTGTTTCCTTCTTAGGCAAAAAGGGAACCTTTAGAATGCCAGAATCTTGTCTTAATATTTCATGGAGGTCTTTTATAAACGCATGTTGCAAATGGCACTATAAATTCTCCACTATGGAAAATTGCTATCTGGTTTGAAACTAGGCAGGATAAATAGAACTATAAAAGGTTACCTGGAGTAAACAGATAGGGTTTCCAAAATGTACCACTTGAGATAGATTGAAGCTCATAGTAATCTGTTTTCCATGCTTAACATACGCTCAGCATCAGCTGAACTCTGTAACTGAGCTGCCATCTGTATCAATCCCTTTCCTAGATGTCATGGCCCTGTTAATGAAATCTGGAAGTGGAATTGTAAATGGATTCAGTGAATGGTAGATGTCAGCCATTGCGTGATGGGCAATCATCAATCATCCACTGTCAGTTATTTCTGTCTCAGTGAGTAAGCCTTTATTTAAAGCATAAAGTAAGAATGTTGCCAGACCACAGGAACAAGCCCTGAGCTGTTTGCAGGTGCTGCTATTCACAGCTGCCAATTAAACCCCTGACATTTCCATAATGGCCAAGAGGCAAAGCATATGCACTTGATATAAACATTTTTGTAAAAATTAATCTCAGTTTATCAATACTGCACTTTTTTTTTTTTCCCAGAGCGACATACAACATCCTACTTGGCCTATTGTTTGTTTGCTGTAGAAAGAGAGAAATATGAGTTGGAAAGCAGCCAGGGCATTCATTTCCCCGGGATATACAGTAGATTCCAGTGGCTCATTTCAACCCTTAATTGGGGAGGGAAAGCACAGTAGTGAGGAATCCCACCTTCAGAAAGTGGTGTGTGTGCCCCTTACCCCCCAGCCATGTGCATGTGCTCAACTCCAGCATTTCACATCACACCCTGGCTCTCAGCTCGGTAAAAATGTAATGTTTGGTTTGGCAAATGCTGTTCCTGAAGTTACCCAGTCCATTGTGGTTCTTCGCTGCTTTCCCAAGATTTTGCCTTATCTGGATTTTTGTACAAATCTATGGGTATGCTTCTTCTGGCCTGTCCTTTTCATTACCCCTTCACCATCTTAAAAAAAAAAAAAAATCCAAACCACCAAAACCTAAAAATGCAAGCACTTTTTAATATACCCATTACTTTCTTTTGGGCAGGAGAAAAAAAATAAATTGTCAACTCAACTTATCAAAGGCATTCATCAGTACCTCTGCAAATTTATATATATTTCATAAAATTGCCAGTGACGAGCTAGGTTTTTTTTTTTCCCAGAGAAAATATTTTCATGGGAAAAAAAATTATGTATTTCTACAGAAAAATAAACTGCCTAGTATTGCCATCTGACATTTATAGTTTGGAGGACATAAAACTTTTCAGAGGTCCTTTTATTTTTTGCTCTCAGCTGTTTATAGTTCTTCAGGGGTACCCTGATCTGTAAGTAAATACAGAAAAAGAAAGGGCTGCATTCACATTTTTGAGGAGATTTCATCACGTGCTGATTGCTCTGCCCCATTTTGCTGCAAAGTGTAGACAAGGCAGAACGCTGAGTGGGAAACTGGATAGCACTGGGGCATTTTAAAGTTGTCTTCTTCACTCTTTGTGGCACTGAGGAAGATCACTTAAGTCATCCAGCAATTTGAAGTGGTTTCTCATGTTTCATACAATCTGGTTGTAAAATGCTTCACTACTGGATGAAATTAATTTCCAAAACCTATAGAATTCTGTTAAAGTGATATATCTGGAGTTGTTGTTAGAGGTCTTGCTGGTGCTTGGGTACTAAATTGGGTGTGAATTTTTGCCCAATAGGCTGTGCCAATGTAAGTGTTAATTGTCAGGTGCAGAGATGCAGGAATAGTTTTATCAGCAGAGCTTATTGTACTTCACCTAAATGAAACAAGCCATCCTGGTTTAAGCACTTCATGGCAATGGAAGTGTATCTATACTGAGCAGTTCCTTACCTATCAATGAATCTGAAATTTCATGTATAGATTGATCTTTGCTTAGTTTTTTATTTCTTTTTTTCCATGTAGGTGCCTCGTGAATTTCCAGATCACTTCAGATTTCAGGGATAGATGTTGCTTCAGGACTCACTTTGAAGGCAGTTAATTCAGGTAATTTTCTAACACATTGCTAAGTTTTTTAATGCTTTTGGGTTTTTTTATTCAAAAACATTCAAAATGTTTGAGACCCATGAAAACATAATCTTTGGATATTAAATAAGAATGTTAAAACCCAAATAATGTTGTTGATTTGATCTCTTTCAAGCTTGAAGGACCAAACTGGCCATGTTACCCAAGGTAGGCCAACTAGCCCCACATATATCATCTGTTAGTTTTAAAATAAAAAAAAAAGAATGTGCTACAAAAGGCTGAATAAAAAAAGTTTAAAAGCAAAAATCTCCCAAGTCTCAGCATCAAGTGCTTCTTTGTAGCACATCTTTTTGGCCACAAAGTAATTTCCTGGGTTCAGAATGACTCAGTATTCACTGTCACCCAGGATGACCATGTCCTTTGTGTACTTTCATGTAAGCAGAAATCACTGAGGTCATGCTGCAGTGCTGTCACCTCAGAGCTGGCTCCCCTGCACTAAAAGGCAAAGGTAAGAGGTAGCTACCCCCCTTTAGGCTCAGTTCCTGTGCTCTTGTAGATGTTAAGGCAATAATAACAATATTGCTCTGAGAGTGTCCGCATGACAATGCAGAAATGCCCAAACTGGCTGTAAACGAACCATTGTGGATACTGGACGCAGTCAAGATGAGACAGCAGAGAACACCAAGAGGACTCATTTACCCAGATTTTTGGCAGTGTTAGCTCCATATGGGCTAATTTATCCTGCCAGAAAGCAGACTCATTTATGGTTAGTTCATTTATAGCTAGTTTGAGTACCTCTTCACTATACTGGAATTTGCAATGTAGACATACTTTCTATTAAGGTGACAAGTGTGTGATTGCATTAAATAAAAATATGGAGGTTGGGATTTTGAAGGTACCTAAGGGCTTCTTCTGAAAGTAGTTTAAGAAGTTGCCACCTCCAGCGATCTGCTTAACAACTTCTGCTGAAGATGACATTCCCCAGGGATCAGCACTTGGGGTCACGTTTGTTTAGAGCACAATATTTTAACTTATACCATTGAAAAGCTCCCATTAAGACCTGACATGATGACCTGAATCAGAGCAGATGTATCCATTGGTAAGGCAGAAGCAGGAGACAGCTTGGGTGGTAAAGCTCCATATTGCACCTTTTACAGAGCCCAAAGAGAGCTGTGTGCCAGCACCGGTGGAAATGTCCTTCTGCTTTACAGTGCAATATGGGGTGGGTACTTCATTCTCCTCAAATCCTGTCAAAAGAAAGCTGTCACCACTATTTGTCTTTTTAGGGTTGTGTAGATCCAAATGTCATTATCTAGTCCAGCTTTCCAGCCTGGCACCAGCGAGATTTCTCAAGTGCTTTAATCTAAACATATTTTTAAATTAAGATTTTTATATTCAAGCTTTACTTCAGGGTAGTTAATACACCTGAATCCTTCTGGTGCAAAGGAATAGTGGCATGAAGAGAAGGATTTGGCATTCAAGAAAGCAAACGAGTACCAGTTGCCATCCTTCCTTCTCTTGCTGTACTCACGTACGATGAGCTTCAGGTTTGCCTCTTGCTTCCCTGCTCCTGGGACTTCCCAGCTATGATCTACTGTGCTGACCTTACCAGCCAAATAATGACTTTCATGCTGCTGAATCCCATCAGTAACTTCATGTCTCTTGTGGTTGTCTTCATCCATGGCTAGCTTGTATTATCTTTGGCATGCTTAAAATGGTGATGTTATGTTTCAAGTGTTTTTAAAGCTGAAGCACACAAGCTCTTTTATTTCTCTTCTGCCTTGTAGGATTATTTCAGCTCTACACATGGAAACCCTCACATTATGCAAGAAATTAATCATATCAGGGTAAAGTAGCTACTGAAAAATTGCCAAGGCCCATAAACATTGGTCAAAATGCAGGCCAGCCATTTGCACAGCGAGTAATTGAAGCTCGAGGTTCATTGGAGCGACGTGTAACATTTCATTATGAATTAGAAAGCTTTTCAAACATAAAACGATATCTGAGAAGACTGCACTACCTAAAAGGTTTCAGTAAACACTAAAAAAAAAGTGTTAAAGTATGCTGGAGAGATCAATCATGCTTTGTGGTTACTTGCTCCACGTAGTTTCACACACATTCTCTGATAAACAATGTCCCACACACTCTGCCCAGACCCATTATTTTCTTCAGCACCAAAGCATCAAGGGCCAGATCCTCATTTGGTTTAAGTCAGCAGAGCTCTGCTGAGGTTGAGTGCTTGCCATTGATTTATGCCAGCTGAAGATCTGGCCTGAAGAGTGACAAAAATATAATTTTATGTTTTATTTATGGGTGTAAAACAATAGTCCTAAAGAGAGCAGATGTTCCATGTCAAGGGAGGAGGTTTATTAAATGCAATTCCAGACACAAAAGCTAATCTCTGTGGTCAGGGAAGGCATGAGGCCTGTTTTACATGATGAACTTTAATTGAAATCTTGCTCTTTTGTGTTCATTTATTTCTTCTATTTGGGAGCCGACAAGCATCATTTAAATTACTTACCAGCTGCCAGACACCTTAAAACAACAATAGAACGTTGTCTTAGACACCTGGAGAAGGTTAGACAGTCTTCATTTGTCTTCCCAATACCTGCTGAAATGGTATTAATTTGGTATCACATATTTTTAATTAAGTGGTCACTTCACTAAAGAAATTTCCATCTGTTTCAGATGGAGCTGTGGGGAGAAAGACCGTTCAGTTTTATGGAGGGTTTTGCAATTGTAAAATGTCTCTCTTTTTTTTTTTCTTTCAATTTGGAATTAAAACCAAAGGATTTTGAAATTCTCTCAGAAAGAGAAGGGAGTGTCTGCTTCCAAGTCTCAGGCCCAAGACCTCTTATTGTCCCCAGCACCAAAACTATTCCCTTTGTGGATAATCTTCCCTCTGTAGCTCCTAGAGCAGGATTTCCTTGGCTGCTCTAAAGCCTCTGCCAAAAACTGAATTTAGGCAGCTGAAAGAAAATCAGTGGTAACAGCCTGCTCACAGGAATGTCACAGTTTTTGAAGTATTCTTCCTCATGTTTTCTTCCAGTGAGCTGACATTTTTCATTCTCATGCCAGTGCACCCACCCTAAAATGGAGAGAGGATTCAGTGCTGTGTCTTTTCCTTGGCTTTATATGGCACAGACACTTACCATGGTGATATCTGAGCTCTTCAGAGGAGCACAACAATAGTCAGATGAACAGTGCTGATTCATATCAGATAAATTTTGGATCAAAATATATAAGGATGAGATTTTCTTCCTGACCTTCTGTGTTCCTTCCCACACCCTCGTGGTCAAGTACAGTACATGGAGAGCTGGAGAACAAGCTGTACTTATCAGAGGCCAACAGTGACATCTAAATTACAGCTTCAGAAAAAGGGGACAAGTGGAGGAAAATTGGAAATGAATAATCCTGTATTCCATTAAAAGAAAGAAACAAAAGTAAAGACTGAAGAAGGCTGTGTATAAAAACCAAAATGGAGCAGGCGCTGAATCTAATGTGTCAATTTATCTGGAAATGCCAAATTTAATGTGGGATTTTGTTCTGAAGCAAGCTGAGCATAAGAAGTTTGAAATTCTCTATGAACCAAAATTAGAAAAAAGAAACCTGAGGCTAAACTGACAATGGGATGCAGGAAACACCGAAACACTTCATTCATGTTTCAGCATGATTGTTTGTTAATTCATGGTGCATCTTCATTGCAACACTTTTCAACACAAACAGCAGCAACAACCACAATTTTCCATTCTATAAACATCAAAACAGGAGCTTCCAAGGTTATAAAAATGCCTAATTTTTGTTAGCCTCCCTGGATAAGAATTTAGCAGAGTAAGTTTTTCACAACAGATTTATTTTGTTAGACATGGCATTTGATTCCTTTCAAAGCCACTCTGAATAACGTTTCTAGTTGCACGTTTCCAAGGCCATGACTCAGTTCAAGGGATGGTATATGTCTGTGGGAAACATATTCACATCCACACAAGTCCTTCCAGACTCCTTTGTAACTCTCCCAGTAGAGAAACAGGCCCTTCAGGACACAGTCTCACCTGACTTAAACCTCTGCTTTAGGATGATGTAAATTAGACCATGCAACTGTCTTTTATTTCCCCCCATCACCAAAAAGTAGTGCAGGATGACTAACACCAAGGATCAACTTAATCTCACCGAAATGTTCTTGTCCCTGGGGACAGCTGCTGTGGAATACTATGGAAAAGCAGTTCCCATCTCTAGACATGATATACAGGCAAGTAAGAGAGAGAAAGTTTATGCGCTGAAGTCACAGAAGAGCAATAAAATGCTCCCAAAATGGAAAGGGCTTAGATAGACGTATGAAAGCACCTAAACATGTACAAATACGAAGTGCAGGAGAACTATGTTATATGCTTAATTATCACTTAAAAATGTGAAAACCCAACTGAGGAAGAATAAAAATTAAGGCTTTCCAAGAGAATGAAATAAAGAGTGTGGGTTGTGATAAAGGGGGAGAAATAATTTTCCTATCAGATGATCTGATTAGTCTGGGGAATAGTTTTCAAGAGCAGCAGTAGCCTCAGAGTTTGAGTCATTTCATACCAGAGCTTGGAAATGCGCAATAGAGAGCACTCCTGTCTAGGAAGGGAATGAAAAAATAGTGTCCACCAATCTTATCCAGCCCTCACTTCATTCAGCAGGAATCTTTACCACTGAGTGAAGCGGGATTTGGATCAGACCCTTCCTAACCTGCTATGTCGACGGCTGTCTGAAAAGACATAGGAAAAGACAGGAACTGGAGCCCAAGTATGACACCAAGAACGGCTTTTTTGGGCTGCTGTAAGGAAAAAGGCGAGTTGTAGAAAATTATGAAGCAGGCAGCTGGCAAATCAGAGCGACTGTTTTACAGCTGGGAGCTGAGTCAATCCCTAAAATGTCTTTATGGAATTAAGTGACATTAAGCTTGGGTGTTGGTAATTCCCTGAAAACTGTAAGCAAACACTTCCCGAGCAGCAGCTCTAAGGGCAGCGTCATCGCTTGGCAACTTCTGCTTTTGCCACAGCAGGGGCTCTGCATATCCAGCTTATTTTATTTATACACCCAGCATTTGATAGAGGTTTTGTTATGGATAACAAAACATGGCTACATTTTATATCTGACTCAAAAGAAAACAATAATAATAGAAGGGGGGTAACATTTTTGAGTATGCCTGAGTGAGTCCCTTTGCTTGCTTTGAACCTACCTAACGGCAAACCTCACTTCATTCTACTCTGCTCTAATTAATTTGACAGGACTGGAAACTTGCTCTTCCTGTTCACACTTATTATTCATCTCTTCAGAATGCCCTGTAGGGAGTACGAAGCACAATAAAGCAGTATTTACCAAATCCCTCAATGCTAAATACACCTTTTAAGCTGACTCTGCACAATGCCAGCAGTGAGAAGATCTGACTAAAGGGCAGCCAAAGAAAAAACAACATTTTCCAGAGCATCGTCTCTTTACACATGGCTAGCAGGTCTCAGGCAAGGAAACTATGTCTTTTTGCCTCACTTCAAATTCTACAGGAGGCTCTGGGGATCCCAACTTATTCCTACTGTATCTGAAAGCTTTGCCGTAGCCAAAGCAAATGACAGAGTGATCATACTCAATAAGCTCTGATGTTAGTTCACAAGAGCCACCGAGTAATTTCATACAGGCGTATCTTTTAACCTTTCATCACCCAAATTAGAAACATCATAACACAACATAAAACACATCTGAAAAATCCATCGGAGACAGGAACTGAGAAACATGCAAGTAGAAATAAGCGTTTTGAGAATTAGAAGGTGTTTTGAGAAAACACTGAAATTGAATGTGGGTGTTCCTTTTTTTAAAATTCTCATTGCAGAAAGGGACCTTTTACAAACACACAAGGTGATTAAGGAATTTCAAAAGTGAAACACGGTTATTTGCACACACTGGGGAAGTAACTCAGACATTTCATATTTTAAAAGTGATAGATCAATGAAAGAGATTTTCAGCAGCAAGTTACCAGCTGGGTCCTCGACTCTAACCACCATGTCCCTTTGCACCTTTATGCCTCTGTAAATCTCACCTTACATGAAGTTAAAGGTTAAGTTTTCAAAGTACCTGAGAAAATTTCTGCATGGCACAGGGCAGCACTCTGCAGAAATACCCACATCAGTCCTAAATGAACCAACTCAAGTACCGAAAGGAACAGAATTGCACTACTAGGACAGTTTTTCCAACTTCTTGCTCTTAGCCTCCGAATATTGCTTCGTGTGGCACTCAGCCCAGAGTTAGATGCCACAGTATGCAAGTCACTGTAGAAAATGAGGACTTGGAGCCAATTTTCAAAGAGGTGTAGAGAAGCAGATAGGCATTCAGTGGGATTTTTCAAGGCATGTATAAAAATGGAATCCCAGTAACTGTGCATAGGTGCTTTTCAAAATTAAATAAATTAAACATCTGAAAAAATCAGATAATTAAATTCCTCATCTGCTTCTGAAAAAAATTAGGTTGAGTCATTTTTCTTAGTTCCTGAACCTCCTTATTCATGCTGGAAAGTAGAAGATCCCAACATGTTTCATGGCCAAGCATGCACAAAGTGACACACAGGCTTCCTTACTCCCTGTAGTCTTAGCTCTTTTTTCATTCATCCACTTGTTGACCTGTGGAAAATCTAATCCTGATTCCTTTCACAGTCACAAAGTTCTTACACTGATGTTACATTGTTTGTCATTAGACAAAGGAGACACATGCCAGTTTAGCTTGGGTTTGGATCACAGAGTTGCACAGAATATTCTGAGTTGGAAGGGACACACAAGGATCATCAGGTCAGATCCCAACAGAGAGGAATTGGGCTCACTAAATTGTAGATAGAATAAGAGCTCAATTCCTTCAGGCATAGCTCCTCTCTGAATTACTGTAGAGGAAAACCGACTCTAAACAGATTGAATCTGGACTAAAACCTTGGATAATTGGAAGTAGAATGGGTCCATTGACTTCAAGGGGAACCACTGTATGAGTAAAAGGTGGGCTGGCATTGGCCTTTACTGTGTTACATAAGAAAGATGGTTCTTGAAACTAATTAATCCTTGAAAAGATCAGCTGACCCATCTCATTGTTAGCAATACATTTTTAATTATTCATTTTAGTCAAGCATCATTTGAACACAAGTCAATTTGCAATTTCATTAGAGTACAGAAAAAGCCTGGGGTCTATTCCTGGTAAAAAGGAAAAAAATCTCTGGCAAAATTTCATAAAGGATGTTAATCCTCTAATTAATTTTATGTATCAAGCAAGAATTAATGTGTCCTGTTATTTAAGCAGAAGTCATCTTGCCAAGAAGTGCATTTTGTCATACCTTCCCCTCCAGGAAAACCTCTTTACAAGCTTTGTGGCAAAATACCCTGGCAACTAATGACTAGCTTTGAAGCAACATTCACCGCCCTTTGGCTTTGTTGACATTTGGAGCTTTTTTCACCCCCCCCCCCCCCAACTACTCATTCCAAAGTCTATTGTAAGTGTAGTCCTCTCACTGCACTGCCTTTGAAAACTAATCAATAAAGTAAGATTTGTCAGGTTGCATCTGAGGAGTATCACATCTTTTAACTCCCTTCTTGGTTGAGCTGCTGTACACATTTTTAAACTAAACCTCATGAGCAGATTTGAGTATGTTACACGTACTGTATTCACAGGCACACAAGTGTGACGCCTTTCTTTTTCTCCCTTACATTAACTTCAAAAGCTCAAAACCTATGGCAGTTAACCTTCCGTAAAACTGACATTATATGGTCATCATACATAATCAAGTGATGGATTGCATGTCAAAAAGTCACAAAGAGCAAATGTTTACCCCTGTTATAACTATGACAATTATGGTATTGCAAAAATGGGGAAAAGAATGACTTCACTCCGTGCTAAAGGACTCCAAAGAAAACACATCCATATTAGTAAATAGTGAAACAAATTTCCAATACCTCACTAGCATCAGCATAAATCCTAGAGTGAGGCAATCCGTACTCACAGCGATGGATGGAGATCAGAGTATGTGCCACAGTTTCATCTTTATTCCAACTTTTGACTTTCCTTAATCAATGCTAAAATCTTTAGGTCTGATTTCTCATTTCGATGGCTTTGTGTAATGTGTCTCAACCGTACCTCATCTAATTTAATAAGATGCAAGCTAAGGAAGTACTTAAGTTACTTATCAAGGGTTTCAGATGACACATTATTATTGTACTCAAAAGTCAATATTTGCTAATCATGTTAGTACAGGAACTGATCCAGGGCTACAATTCTTGAATTGCAAAGGCATTTAAGATTAATTAAACCTGCCTCCTCCTCACTCGACACATCCACACAGAGCACACACTCCCACCCTCACCTCTCCTCTGGAATGGACAAGTGAGTGTGTCTGTAAAAAAACACATGTCTAGTCCACAGCTTCAGGATGAAAAATTACTGATTTTCTCAATTTTCTTCCTCCACCATTGGGCTGGTCATTCAGAACCTGACTCCAGGCACCAGGGTGGCTCACGTTCAGAGTGTTGGGGTCGTGCCCTTTCTCTTTGACACGGGTGTGACACCAAACCAGGCAGTTGTGTTCTACCTGTGAGCTTTGCACAAGGCTGAGGTTGAAATCAGGGGAGAGCTGCACACAGAGTAAAAGCAGAGCCAGTCTGGCAGCATGACACAGCTTGGCTCATTTTATTTCATTTGGGATTGCTCATCTAACAGTCTCACACGTTAAAGATGCTGAGGTGCTGGGCAGGTCTTGTTCCACACAGTGGCAGAAGAGCAGTAAGTTTACACTGCATTATTTGTACTGCTTTTTCTGTTATCTTACATAATGGGAACAATTAAAAACTGCTCTGTGTCTTTCAAAGCTGTTGATGATTTTGGCACATATGTCATGAAAGGTTTAGTGCATTTCCTGAGGCTAGGTGCAGTGTGAGCAGATGATGTGTAAGCTTCCACATGCAGACTTGCCAGTGCGTTTTCAGGCTGGATTTGCAACCCTTCTGCCATGCCAGCCTTGGCCTCCTTTGAGTGTTAGCTGCTCAGAGGCCGTGTCTGTGTCTGGGCATGCACATTTGATAAGTGGTGTGGTGACTGCTTGAAATTATGTATTTATTGTATTTGCTCCTTTTACCATATATTTATTCAGAACTTGTCATAGAAGGAGATACAGATTTGTCTTGAAACAGGAATCTCCTAAGGGCTGAAATGTGGCTTACCTTCTACCCAGCATATATTACTGTGGTTTGTATGTTATTGTGATTTTTCCTTGCTCCTTTAAGCTATTATTATACTGGTCTAAACCTAATGGATTAAAATGTTAATATGAAAATAATAGAGCAGAGTGGAGAATTGGAATAAGACACATTAGGGGAGATTCTGATCTACATAAAATGAGCAAACCAGAAGGATGAGTCTGTCTGCACTGGATTAGGCCAGATTTACACTCACACATGGGATAGTAGTTTTGGAAGCCACAGGTCTGATTCACCAGAGTCACTTGTAAATTCAATGTGTTGCAAGGATTTATAAAGTGGGAAGTGTTCCCTGCTATCAGGAGATAGAATTGATGTTGTGTATTAAACCACACAGTGTCTGGATGGGTTTTGATAAAGACAGGTAGAACATCAACATGCACATTAAAAAAAGTAACCCTTTAGAGTCTGTGGTATCCAGCCTGCATACGTCTCCAACCAACCCAGTATTTCATTAAATACTCAGATGTACATTTTACAAAATCAAAATGTCACATTCTGTTTGATATTCCAATTACTGTTGAGCTATTAAATCTGAATGTGCTAATAGTGGCTGTCACATAAGTCTGGCATCTGAAAGCCTCTCAGCAGTAATCCACTATCCTCAGGTCATTATTTTTTGTATTAATTCAATATAAAATATAAGACAATTTACTCTTTTAAGTGGTTGCCCCCCCCCTTCTTTTTAATTAAACATTACTTTATGCATGTCTTTTAACTTACTAATTTATTCGTTTAGACCTGCCACACAAAGATCGAGTTGCTACTTGCTTTTATTTATTTATTTATTTTTCTTTAAATCAATCATGATGCCATTTTTAGTGTGCTTTGGAAGTGTTCAAAATCTCAGATTTTTCTGTGTGCATGCACTTATTTGCCTCAGTTAATTGTTAGGGAATGTCACATTTAGCTTTGCTGGTCTGTGCAAACTCTATCTGATAATTTTAGCTCATTTCCTAATGGAGTGCATGTTCATGTCACAAATGTCACCTTTGAAACTGGCACTAATTGGCATTCATGTTGAAAGTCTCACTAGAATGGCCATAGACACAAGGTGAAATTTTGGCTCTGTTGAAGGCAACAGGAGTTTTGTCATTGACTTTAATAGGGTCAGGACTTCTTCCAGAGACTGAACTGCCTCTCATACAGATGCTCATACTGGGCTGGGAGCTTCAAACTCCCTGTGTTTGCTCATGACTAATAAAATGTGGATTTCTGCTAACCTTCATCCTTCCTCTGCCAGGATCTAGTCTTCTTTTTAAGGGAGAGAGTGACTAAGATAAGATCTCCAGCTTCCTCTTGCACTGTCTCCCAGAAGTTCCAGTTCCCTTCTTTCTCTTTATGGTTGATCAGAAAGTCTTTCCAGGCACAGTACAACTTCTCCGTCTTATCTCTTGATTCGTCTTTCATTCTTGTGTATTTTTGATGACTCTCTGTTTCTGCAGACCCTCTACCATCAAGCACACCCTTGCTCTTGAAAAAAATTAAATTCCTTTAATTCAGCCTATCTTTTTAAAAACCCTTTGATTTCCTCATGCCTGTCTCCACTTTCTCAGAACCTGCTGTTTCTTCCCACTTCTAAGAAGCTCCTCAGTCTCTGCTAAGAGAAGTTAGGCTTCTCCAGCTTCTGTACTTGGCTTCATCTGAGGGCAATCTTTGTCCTTTTTTTACTGATCTCTCCCTTCCAACACTTGGCTTCTGTAATTCTCTCTCTTTCATTTCTAATTAGCTTTGGATATGCATCCTCATTGCCTCACAAAGGTATCCATGTCAGAATCCTTGATGCACTTACCTTTCTCTGCCAGTCATTCTCTGCTTGAGTGGACTTTCATAATCATCTGCTTCTGTACCTCCAGCTGTCACTTCTATAATAGCTTGGCCTCCTAAGTTTAATTATCACTTTCTCCTGATTTTCAGACTCTTATCTCCTCTATTAGCTGTTACACTTGCTGTCTCATCAGTTGTCTCCTAGACCATCTTTTCTCTTATTTTGCTGTCCCTTCTTCCATTGATTGTCTTCCCTATCACAGTGGCAATCATGATTTTTTTTCATCAACACAAGCTAAAAATGTTATGATCATCTCTGTTCTTGATGGATGATGTCAGCAAGATCTCCCCACTTCCTCCCTTCTGTCTAAAATACTGCTTGCCAATACTGCCTTGTCTCCACCAGCCAGCACCTTCCTTGATTTCCTACTGCCTGCTATAAGAAATGCAAGCCATTAAAAACCCCTGTGAAATCTATTGCTTGAGGTTCTGCTGCCATTTATCTTCCATTCCATTTAGCCGACTGCCTCTCCCATTCTTCTCTTTTACAGGTTTCTTCTGTCCCCTTTTTCCTCTGTCTGCACTTTCTGCTGTGCTGCTACATAGACAAGGAAGCATTTTTTTGTTGTTGTCATCCATGAGCAATTTTTTCTTTTGCTTCCTGAAATATTTCGTTAAAACTCATCTCTAAACTTTGAACTGTCCCTCTCATTCAAGCAGAGGCTTTAATGCACTGAAAGAAAAAAACTGTGATACTGGCCAGAGCCCCACTAATGCAATCTCTTCTCTCATGCCCAGGCACAGCCCCAGTGAAATCACTTAATGTCCTCCAAGTTACCTGGAGCCTGTGGAGATGGCAGAGAGCAGTGATTGGTACTAATGTTTGAAATGCATGGATGGTGCTCAGTGTGCTACAAGACATTGTTGTTAAGAATGTAGAACAATCACTATACAGAGAAATGAAATAAATGCATTTCTCATGTAGTGAAAAAAAAATTAAGAAAATGGTGAATACCTTGAAGCCTGGAGAAAAGCTGAAAGCTGCAAGTTGCACATCTGCTATTATCTCTCATTGAAACACACTGGCTACTGTTCTGAAAGATTTCCATTAAAAGTTAGGACAGCAGTTCTTGGTACACACAATTATCTGTTGTGACTCAGAAAGCATTGCTGCACAGAACTTCAAGTTTAACTGGGTGAGTTTTTATGACTATGTAGGATTTAAAATGAGGTTATCTCAGTTTTACAGAGCAGGGTGATTTTTTTGCAGAGGTTTTTATTTTATTCTGCAAAGTTTCCCTGGCCAACCTAAAGTGAGTGCTGGAGGAGTGGGACAGCTCAACTTCCTGCAACAGAAATAACAAAATACTGTTGTGTGTGGACCATTAAGTGAGATATCAGAAACATTCCCTCTGATACAGGGGAGGTATATGATGCCACACAGTGCTGAAAAATGTTTCATTCTTTAGTGTCATGATCTAGAGGCTGTGCAGGCCTTGACTCAAGAGTCCAGATGTGCTTCAGACAAGTGAGTTGTTTTGCAGTTCATACAGGGCTGCCTTGATGTCACGAACTTCAGGTCAGACCTGTACAATCTGTGTTCTGCAAATTACTCTCTTTTTGCATCAGGACCACAATAGTTTGGACAAGGTCTGGAGCTGAAAGTATGAATGGTGAGTTACAAAAAACTGAATGGAATAATCCAGTTTATCTCCATCTTGCTTTCATGCATCCACATACCACAACCTTTATGGTAACCAAAAGTCCAGCAGTACAGGAAATCAGATTAAATCAAAAGCTTGGAGTCACTGCATGACCTCCATAATGCAACTTTATTGTCTTGCAATCCATGTATTGTGCTGATCCATTTTTCTTACAGGGTGTGATAGGAAAGATTTTCCTTTGGAAACACTTCAGTTCTGAGCCAGCTTTGACCTCTGACTCAGAGTTCTCCACGGAGTAGAAAATCTGAAGATCACTCGTCCCTCCCCTGTGGCTCTGTGGCACAAAATCTTGTCTTCTCTCCCACACCTGTTTGTGTGACAGGAGGCCCAGCTGGATGTCCCTTGGCAGGCCTAGTCCTGCCTTCTCCATCACAAAATACACCTTAGAATACACCTTAGAAAGGAACTTAAACAGGCATCTGTCTGTTACCAAGTGGACCATTGCAAACACCTGTCTTGACCAATAAAAGATGAAGCACATCTGTGGGGCTGGAGTGAGAAATTGTAAGTTTTCCTCTGAGCTCAAAAGGAAGTTTACATGCTCCTGCTGTGCAAGTGCATTTTATGTGTTGGAGGTCGACTTTCTGCGCATTCAGAGGAACAAATCCTCTGGTTGTGTGAAGTGTCCCCAGCTCCACAGAGGTGCTGTGACAATTTACACCAGCTGAGGTGCTGCTCAGCACTTTTGGTTATGGACCTTATTTACTCATGGCTAGTTAGAGTTCCTGTGGAGCTGTTACAGCACTTTATGGGTATAAATCTTGCTTTAGATGACTTTAGAGCAGTTAGGAAATAGCCTGCCTGTCTATAAAGTAGGAGCATCCTTGAGCATATGCCCACCATAACCTTACAATGGAATGGTGCCACAGCAACCTGAAATAAAGCTATTTTTACCTAAATTAAGACCTACAAATAATGTCCACTAAAAAGTTGCCACACAGGATAATTAGGTAGCAAAAAAATCCCGTTTTGTTTTGCCATAGCCCATTTCATTCATGTCTGTGTTTATAAGCAGTTACATCCCAGAGCAAACCTAGCTCATCTACCCCAGAGTCTTGTGCTGAGTTACTTACTTTTCCTTCTAGAAATTGTTTAGTCAGAGAATGGTGTCAGTCACTCTTTTATTGCACTAGTTTGCTAAACAGTTGAACAGCAGCTTAAGGTAGGCAAGGTCCAAGGTACTGACACAGACCAAGAGTTTAAACTCATTGCAGTAAAATAAGATCAGTGTAAATAAGAATTTAGTTGTCTGTTAAACACAGCTACTTTCTGTGTGCTCACAGAGGCAATCCACATTCCCTGTGGTGGGATGCAGCTGCACTGCAAAGGTTGTGTGGCATCCTCACAGCAATACAGACATTTCAGAACACATTTCTCTCCTTGTAACACCATGAGTGATACCAGCGAAAAAATAGCGTAACAGTGAGCAAGGAAACCAGTCCCGGCCCTTGTAAACCTCCTTGAGATCAGCATATAGAAGGCCAGCAGTGAGCAAAAGAAAGGAAAACTCAGACTTATGAGTCCTCATCAGTTGTCCACTCCTTGGGGGAAGCTGGTTCTGCAAAACACAGCATGACATTTCCATGTGTCTTCTGCATGAGGAATGTGAATTGCAAGGGATACAAAACTGTCCTCCAGAAAGATGTATTTCTAGGTAACACTAAGGGGAAAAAGTAGGTTCCCATGAAAAAGTATTTCTCCAGTATTTTTTAGCTTTAAAGATATTAAATTACAGAACAACTTCCCAAGAGTGTTCTTGCAAGTCATTTACACCATAACACATAAAATTACAGTAAGCCTCCATTAGAACTGTGGCTACTCTTGTAATCAGTTTTGAAGAATGTGCTCCATCAGTGGAAATATTTTGATTTAAGTTCATATTGAGGAGCAGTCTAAAACGTATACCCTAAATTACACTTTAAAATAAGTCCCATGGTACATCCCTACAATATATATGGTGTGCTGACTCGGTGTAATTAAATTCTTGTCTAAAGTTGTCATTAAGTTGCAGTAAATACTGAAGCTACCTTCATTTTTAAATAGATTTATTTCTTGATTTTAGCTGATAAATATTCTTGTATAGAAAATTAATTAAAATATGTACACATATATAAAACAGGGCAGGACTGGTGGTTTTAGCAGTTATGACCAAGCAGCCTGGCAGTGGCTTCTGTCAGCATTAAAACTGACAACAACATGGAGAAAAGCACAGGGTGACACACAGGACTTCTTAGGGTAAGAATGAAAGGAATGAAAGTCCCAGAGCCTCTCCCATCTTCTCTCATTTATAGATCAGAAGTAGCATCAAATTAATTATCAATTAATTGAAAAACCTCCTCTGAATAACAAAAATTAGATAGGTCTGGAGAGTGAAAGTGATCATTTTTTCATGTGCTTAAGCCACTGTGGGCACAACACTACCATCAAATGAAAAGGATGGAGAAATTTCACTGAGTAGACTGAGTGAGAAAAGGGTTCAGGAGAGTGTAAAAAATGACGGTTTTTTTCAGAAGTTTGATGAAACTGAATGTGATGATGGATGAGAAAGTCTCAAAAAAATCCTTGTATCCACCAAAGAACTCAGGTGGGCAATGATCATTATTAAGAATCCATGCTGGATTCTTATGCTCTGGGACTCAACCAAAAAAGCTTCAATTTGAACTTGCATCTTTTAGAAACTCCATTAATTAGTCTGTAGGAAATCAGGCGTGATTACTTTCAGTGCTCACAAAACTACTTGTGTTTTTTCTGGAACACAGACAGGCAAATTGCTGAGATGACAAATACATCCAACATGTCTTCCAAGAGTCTCTCTCTCTCCTTGCATGAATGCTTGAATCCCTTCATTTCCCAAATGTATGCTTGTTTGACAGTTTTATAACTAACAGGTGTTTTATGTAATTTGTTGGTGCCTCAAGCTTTTCAAGAAAAAGGGTCTGTCGTTATCTGGTCTACACCAATTGACATTATCTTAAACCATCTTCAAATTTCTTTCTATTCACCTCCATAACTCTTTCCTAAGGCTGTCCTCCAAATTTTCTCAGTATCTCTCTGGTTATCTGTTAAAGAACTGTCACTTGGTCAGACTCCTTTTAATGTGTTATGTATCTCTACAAATTTTTCATCAGGGACGTGGAGCATTTAAAAAATGTCGTATCTGTAGATTTCTGTATATCATGAACTTGCTGGTTTTACTCACTTCACACCTATCCTTTAGACACAGTCCAAATATTTCCCTTCTCCACATCCAGAGGTTACAGATTGTACAGTCTTAACACATCAAACTTGGGATCCTAAAATGTCAGGGGTGGATGACTTATGCAGTAGAAAATACCTGAGTAACAGATCTAACTAAAAATAAATGTAAATTTGGAACAGTAGATTGGTCTGGTCTCCCATAAAGGAGCAAGAGTCTGTTGTTGTGGAAGCCTTAATAGGAAAAGATTCCTAGTTAGAACTACAGAGCACACTTAACGACCGTATCAGGCACTGGGGAATTAGTTACCAAGGGATGGAGAACACAAGAGCCTTGAGGAATTTCAAAGAAGTGCATATAAAGTTTGCATAGCAGGCTTCTGTGAAGAGCCTCTATCAGCCTTTGTGACCCAGGGGAAAATTGTACAGAAAATGTGTCTGTGAGGTTTCCCTCCAAGCCTATAAACAACTACAGCTTTCTATTCCTTTCTTACTTTTGGTTGGCAATCTGGCATTACAAACAAGAAGAAAATCTTCTGAGATCTTTTGACCTTGTATGTTGGAAATTGAGGTCTTTGCTGGTTTGACTGTCACTTCTGATGAGTGGTGTACACTGAAGTCAGAAGTACAAGTCAGCATGCTGAAATTTCAGTGATATGGAAAACGTAGCAACTGTAAAAAAATCAGGGTCATTTATTCACTGCTAACACCTATTCAAGTTCAATAAGGAAATCGTTATTTGGGTTAATGTTGTCTTCATTTAAAGCATTAGAGTTTACAAAAACATCTGGCCCTATCCAAGCACAGCATAGCTTATAAGAAGCAACCAAGAAGACAGGATTCAAATTTGTGATGTTTCTAAGCATATTTCAGCCTTTTGCTGTAGAATATGAGAGCTAATTTTTTTTTAAAAAAAGGTCTCTTTCAAGTCATTATTGGTGAAGGAAGTATTTACACTTCATCTGCTGTTTTCAAACCGTTATGCAAGCCTTGGAGAACACATTTTTCTCTCTCTCATTATATCCACATACATTGTTTTCTGAAGGTCTCTAACACCCAAAGGTGTAACTAAGTATCCAAATGGGATATTTAAACCCAACTATTCATCAAGCTCTTTATTATACCACTGTGAATCACCAATGTGACTCCCCATGAGTAACTTTCTCAGGTGCTTAAATATCCTCAGACACTTGACCCTACAGCCATGATTCTGCAAAACATGCCCAATGTACCCTGAGGTTTAGGAATGTAAGAAATCCCACCCTGCTCAGCCAAAAAAAAGCAATAATACCCCAAACCAAACTTGCTATGCTCAGTTAGAATATAATATCTTATTTGGACATCTTCTGTTCATGGAGAGTGTGGCAGTGCATGCAAAGCTTCATTCCCATGTTACATGGATCCTGTTTTCCAGGGTTAAACCTTGAATGAAGTTTTTTCTTTAGTGAGGAAAAGCTGCAACGAGCAGACAACCTTCATTAAAAGGAGATCTATAAATCCTGTAGTCCTCACCTCTGTTAACTACATTGTTTGAGGTGAAAGCTCTTAACTGTAGCCTTTAAAAGGTATGTGTAAATGCAAATTTTATCCCCTAAAACTTTGAGAGTGTGTATAAACAATAATATTTTCTGATAAATGCTGTGCTGTTTTACTAGATTTATGTGCTGAAGACAAGAAGTACTTGAAATAATGAAATGCATGGGCTTGATTCTTTACTCACCTGAGTCACCCCATTACCTCCAGCGCTTTAAGGAAATCGCTGCAAGAGTAGGATCAGGCCCTTAATGATTTGCCATCTCTATACTGACATTATACCCAGACAACAGGCACTGAAATTTATATTTAGTTCCATAAGAACAGTGTATTAGATATCCTTAAGTGTTTTATGAGGCAGGACTTTTCTGACTATTCTGACAGAACCTCCAGCATGCGCAGAAACTGGAGCTGTGAACAAATATTGCAGTTATGATTTACAGCACAATTGCCAGAGTCTTCCCTGGCTTCATCTCTGATGGCTACTTACTCAGGCTGTCATTTTTACCTCCACAGATTATATCTGTCTTGGCCTCTTCCACAAACACTGGATTCACTGGAGTGTGTTGCAGACAATACAGCTCTCAAACAATGAAGCATTTGTGTTCATTTTCTCCTATTTTATCTTTGGAATTCTACTATTTAGGTCACTATCTGTTGCTTCCAGCTATTCTTTCCTGAAAAATTGTAGCTCTTTTTAGGCTTAAAAAGATAAAATCAATGAATTCATCTGTGTTATTCCTCTGGGTATAAAGGTAATAAGTGGTACACATGGTATAAGATTACATTGCTATTCCTGAACTGCAGCCCCAAGATTAATTGTGCCTTATAGGCCAAAATTTGAAGAGCTGCTGGGTGCTGGCCTCTGAAAATCTGATACAACTAACACAATAAAACCCCAGTATTACTAAATTTCTCAAATGCTTTAAATGTGATCCCTCACCAGCATAAACAGTAAGGATGTGAATGTGTGTGTGTATATATTCCACAACACAGAATTTTATACACAGATAAGGAGAATAATGATGAATGGATCCTGATCTTATCTGCCTTTCCTATAAGAAAAAAATCCACCACAGGATTTATTTGAGGGTAATACTTGGATTTTAGCAAGCAACATCACTCATTGTGAAATCCATCAATATCTGTGGAATAAAAATTGTGCTTAGGTATGGGGACCTACAGGAATTCCATTTACATTTAAACTTAAGCTCACTGATTGCTCTACTCATGTAAAAAATTGCTATGCTCTGAATGAAAAAGAGATGAGTGCTTAAGCAAACAGTCATAAATTAATTTATAATGAGACATGACAGTCATAATTTAATTTAGAGTGTATTTAAGATTGTTGTTACTATTTGGATAGGTCCTTTTTGCCTGGAGGAAGATGTGGCTTCATAGTGAAATGTCAGCTATTGAAACACTAAACTTCTTATGCGTACATGTGTATTAATTAATCAAAATTATGTAGATACTTTCCTAATGAAGATCTGTTGTCTACTGCAAGTAGTCGGACAAAAGATTGCGTGATTGAGGCATGTCAGTGGGTCACCAGGAACTTACCAGGAAGCAAAATGCATGCTGAGCACAACCTGTAAAATCTGTGGGGTGGTGAGGCTGCTGCTCAACTTCCTTTCTCAGTGGTGAGGAGAGGTAGCAAGTCACAAAAAAAGTAATTCTATTCATTTTTTTAACTGAGAGATGGTATGGAAGGGAATCTGGAGATAGTCAGGCTATGACCAAAAAATACCTTGGTGGTTTGTCTCACCATCAGGTAAGAAATCATGCTCCCAAGAATTTGTGATTTCTGTTTGGAAAGTAATGTTCAAAACCACCCAAATTACAGGACTTTGAAGTCTAATACCTATGCTAAAGTTAACTATCTATGAAAAGCAAAATAAAAACCAAAGTCCCTCTCTCATGATTAGATTAAGGCAGGATGTATGCTGAGCTTGGCTTGGGAGGCTGGGATATGTTTAGCCTGTATTATTTGTCTACTATTTATCCCAATTTGAAATGTGATTAAAAGTTAGTCCTTTCATATCAGAGAATGAATTTTTCCCCCCAAAACACTCTCCAACACCTACGACAGTTCCTTCTTTTCCAGTTCACTCATCTTTTCCAATCTTCTCCAATAATTAATGAAATCATCCTTGGAAAGAAAAATTACCCTGGTTTCTTTACAGAATTAGTTCTAGAGAAATGTCCTGGGGAGGGAAGGGTTGCTAAGCTGAGCACTGTCCTAAGGAAGTCTTTTTATCTTTCTCAAGAATATTTGACATTCTTGTGCATCAGTACCTTAAAAGCCAGTTTTATAACACTCATATTTAATACTGATAGTAGAAGCCTTTTCTCATTGCCATTTTCTTGGCTAAAAGTGCATCTGGCAAGTTCCCTGATAGCTCAGATTCTCCTAGAACACCACAATCATATCCTTCAGATACACAGAGCAAAATACACTCAGGATAAATAAAATTTTTGCAATAGCCACTATTTGGGGTTTACATTTATTTGTCATATGGACATGCAAAGCTTCTGTGTTTTAAACTGAAAACTGCCAGCAAAAGGCTTGACAGTAAGACAAAAGTCTTGCTATTTCATGTTGTGTTAAATGTTCAGGGTATTTCTATGACAAAGTTCTTTGAAAAGCTGAAAATATTTTTCTGGGTTATTTTTCAGTAAAAACTGACCGGACTCACCATATTTTGCACAATGAGAGAAGGACAGGGAGCTGCAGCCAGACTGAAACACTTACTGGGTACCTGCATGGATTTAGTGGACTTGGGGATCTGATTTCTTTATGAGGTAAGTAATATCCTCCATGGTGGTTAATACAAGCAAATTCACTAGTTTGAAAACCAGTAAAGTATTTGAGGATTGCACTGCAGATGGGTGTGTGTTGAAGCAGTTCTTCCATCAAGGATTTTTAATTTAAACAGCTCAAAGGAAGCACTTTGTCACCAATATAGGTAAAAAATGGAGGCATGGAATTATTAGGGAAATTACCAAGTGAGGGCATTCAGGTAGAGTCCATATGGAATTCCCATTTTATTCCCTTTTACCAGTTTCTGCAGTATAGTATTTTCCAGAACAGATTGTAAAAACATAAAAAAAAAGTTTAATGATGACTTACAAATATACAATACTTACATTTTTAAGAGTTACAAAAATGATACATACTACAGAAACCAAAAGCTTCCTCCAACCTTTGGTACATTTCAAAATTATTTATTTACAAAGAAAAATTACAGTCACTTTTCATAGTGTCACATGTTTACATATAAGCATTTCTCAGTTGAAAAATATCTTGTAGCTTACCCAGAGGCAGTTTTTGCAGTTGGAGCTCTACACCCATCTATCACATCAAAAATTCTATCAGTCCCTGTTAAGCTGACATGACATTGCATTTTTATGTTTTAACAGCCTTTAGTCTGAAAGTATGTACAACCCATAAGGCTAAACTGATACACAGTTGTTGAGTTTTCACCTGGTGTATTATATATTGCTCATGGTTTGGTAAAATGACATAGGCTACCTTTTTTAATTAGCTGGGTGATGTGTGTTTAGAAGAAGGTGGTCCAATTTCGTCAGGGTATTTCCAACTCTTCATGAAAGGAATTTAAAAAAAATGTTACATGTCATTTGCAGGATGCTTTTTCACCTTATGAAACTTTTATATTAAATTCTTTCTTCTCCATGTACAATTCTTACCTCAGGTAACAAAGAAAAATGGAGCTTTTCAAAGCCTGTTCATTTCCATTCGTTTTCTGATGTTGGATGTTTTCTAGACTGTACTTTATTTAAACCAAAACTTAAGAACTTTCTTCTACCTGAGAGCAAACATTAGTATTTTTTAGTCTCTGTGTGTGCTTAAGAGTCTTCTTATAGAACAGAACACTTGCAGTAGTACAGCCAACACATACAGCCTATTTTTGACACCTTCATTATGTGTGGATACCAATGCTTTCATGCTCTCATGATTTTCAGACTACATAATTCCAACATGTAACAGTATGTGAACTCAACATAATCTTCATCTTGCTGAAGGTAGTGTGGGACCCCACATTTACAACTGATAGTTTTTAATTAAGATTAAAAACCACTAGAGTATTAGCCATGGTTCAGGTCCAGATTTTTTGAATTGAGAAACAGAAAAAGCTTGGCATCAATACCTGTGAATGGAGTTTATAAAGTGTCTTCCAGCATTACAGTATTTCCCTCCCAAAAACTTACTCCACAGGCAAAATAAACTCCAAATTCAAGCATCTTTAAAGAATGCCTGCGTTCTGAATTTTCTTCGTGCAAGAGCTTCTTGTTTTTTTCTTTCAATTTCTTCTTGAGAGCATTTTCTATTTTTTTGTTCCACCACAGACACTGTAAATAACAAAAACATGTATTAGGAGCCCTCAGGTTTGTTCAATATGTATTTTAACTTATCTGTTTCCAGCATTTGAAGATCTATGGCAGGACACACTATTCTGACATACCGGGCACCCACGTTAAAAATGGCTCATCTATCCTGTCCCCAAGGCAGAAAGGGGATAAAATGCATGACCTTTGTAGTGCTACTGATTACTCCCTCCCAATGAAAACACTGGGATGCAGACATTTGCTTCAAGGAAATTTTACTTGGCTGCCCTTCAAGTGAACCTTATGACATCAGGAGTCAACATAGGAGATGGTGATGGGTTAAGAAAATTAAGGCTATCAGAGTGGAAAGGGCTCTACAATTTAGTGAGTTAGGCAGAGATATGGGCATGGAGATGGTATAGACACAGGGGTCAGATACAGTACAGGTGTCACACAAATAAAACAAGGAAGGTTGAAAAAAGGTCAAAAGTAGCAATAAAAATTGGCAAAAGAGACAAGAACATGATAGCTAAGCGTAGCATTTTATATGTTGTGTTACAGAACTATAAATTCCCATGCTATAAAATCCTGACCTCACTGGAACCACCAGGAACACTCCCTGCATATATCAATAATTTTATCATTTTTATACACCCATTTCCAATGAATGTATTTTTAATAAGTATTCAAACTGGATAAATAAAACAAAAGGTCTCTTCACTTTCTTACAAAAAGAGGTGTCCATGAAAAATTAAGTATGAGTTTTTGAAAGAATCATGTAACATCCATCTTTGTGTTACAGCAATGTCATTTCACTCAAAATTTAAGATGAGGACTGTTGTTGTTTTCCTGTAAAGAAAACCCATGTTATTCTTTTACATTCCTTTATTCTCCAGAAAGTTCTACAGAATAACTAGTTATCTCTCCCTTCCCTTTCCCCTTAACATACAAAACTGCTACTTTCCACTGATCTGCTTCTTTGCTAGGGAAAAAATACAAATACTGATTCTTTGATAAAACTGGCTAATATTGCAGGAATTATTTTGTTGTTTTTGTAACAGTGCTTCCCGCAAATGGGAGTTGATATAGGACACTCTTAAAGGCATGTTTAATCAAAATTAATATTGATTAAAACTTTGCCAAGCCATGAGATCAACTAAAAACAAGACTGGCTGGCACTTGACTGGTCCTACATGTCTGAGTAAGTAGGCCCAGTGCATGGAGTATTACTGACTGTTGCTTGATGATGGAGAAGTGACTGACCTCCCCTCTGGATGAACAGGAATATTAATGTTTATACTGGTAACACAAGAATATTTCACTGGCAGTTTCAGTCACAGAGCAAACAACAATACAGGCTGAGGTTTGAAAAGCATCAAGGGATTGGAGGTTTCAAATTCCAGGTGTACAGTAATACAGAGAAACTGGCATTCCATATCACCTGGTGCTCTCTTTCCCTGCCCCACCATTAACTGGGGCTTTACTATGTATCAAAGTAACAGTATTTTTAAGTAACAATTAAGAATACAGTAAGAATACAGTAACAAGTAAGAATACAGTATGCTAAGTACTGCATCAGCCTATACTTGATCCAAGTGAATCTGAGCAACTATGGAGAGAGTGTGTGAAGCATTTAGAGAAGTGGAATGAAAACGTGCAGGAATTCAAGATATGCACTGGGACAATTTTATTTTGGAGAAAATAACCTCCAAATTCTCATTAGAACATTTACTAACACCTAAATTGAATGGATGAATACTAAAGCCTACTCTAAGTTACAAGACAGTACAAATCTCTCTGACATTGTGACAAGGAAACAAACATTAACAGTCTAACAATGACACAATAAAGACAAATACCTGAGGTAGGCTGTGCAAAAGACTCTGAACGGTGCCTCTTGAAAGGTGATTTCTTGTTGTCCAGCTTGCTGTGCAAAGTCACATTCACCTGATTCTTGCTTCCTTCCAAACCCTGCAGAGTAATTCCAATGCCAGACTGATTCCCTGGATTTTCACACCCTGGGTGAAGACCCTGAGAATTGTTAATCTTTCGGAATTTAAACTTTGAAGGCACAAGTGATGTTTTGTTACCAGAAGCGCTACTTGGTATTCCAGTATTATACAAGAGATCTGGGCTGTCTAATGTTTTGCTACTAGAAATGTTTACTGCATGAACAGGACTTACTTCAGAACTAGTCTCTCCTGCCGGAACAGAATTTGACCTGTACCATTTCCCAAAAACGGTCTTTGTGGAACCTTCAGAAGCATCTTGATCGCAGTTTTTAGTCAGTGTGTATTTGCTCTCTGTTGAAGGACCCGAGATCACAGTTTGAGGACTTAAGATGTTCTTAGAGTTCACTGCATGACCTGTTGCATCGAGTCCACATATAACCTTTGAGGAATTCCTACAGGAATCATTTAGTGAGAGAGCCTCCTGTTTCATGTTTGGTTTTTGTGCCAAGAGGCGATCAGGTAGTCCTTGTTTAGATGCTGGGAAGCTGCTAGCAGCATTTGATCTGGAATTGATACTGGCTCCTTGTAGAGTTTTAGTTCTTTCATTTCCTTGTTTAACATCTTGGCTCTGAGTCTGCTTTTCTATATCATCGCACACCTGATACAACAATTCATCATCCTCCAAGTTTGCATCCCAAAGATTATCGGATCCACAAAACATATCTAGTATCTCATCAGAGAATTTAGGTTCATTCCATTCATCAAATGACAGAGGGCATTTCTTTGGGATTTCAACCCCTTTAGTTAGATCACTAGGTTTCATATTGGTAGAAACATTGGATGATTGACAGGAAAAAGTATGAGTGCTATTCCCAGATTTTTCTGTCCATTGTCTATGAGGATTAGATCTTGAAGGAAAAAGAGGAAGAGAGTCACTTTTAGGCTGAGAAGTTTCACCTCCATTGTTCATTTTAGATTGCTTGGAAACAGGAATACAGTTCCAATCACTGTCTTGGGCACTTTTCCTAATAGAACTGACTCTATCTGGCTTACCATCACATTTGCCATGCAAGGCTGTGGTCTCTGAGTTTTCTGTCTTACATGGCTTTTGTAAAGACAGAGGTTTTACAACATTTTGTGTGTTTTTACTAGAAGCTGAATAGTGCAAACTGTTAAATTTGTTTACACTCCCCAAACAAGCCACTGAATTGTCACTACTTCCTTGCTTTGTTCTGCTAGCAGCACTGAAACCGTGCACAGATGGATTTGCAGGAATTGGTGGTGGTTCTTCAGTATTTATCAATTCAGGATTTTGGGTTATTTGCATCACAAAAGAGTCATCTGCCAAAAATTCTGTATCCCAGTCGTCAAAGTCATCATTAACTACTCCAGGAAGCTTAGTGGAGGCCACCAATTCTGTCTTCAAAGGAGGATTCTTTTTTGCCGTATCAGGTTTTGGTACAGTCTGGTTCGTGCTTCCCACTGCACGCAGAGGATCTTTTTGATGTGCCTCTGAATTACCATGTTGCACGTCTTCAGTTTCCTCAGGAAGGTGCTCCTCCTCCTCAGTGCTTTTATTTTTCCTAAAACTGTTATTTAAAGAAGTATCTGACAGTCCTTGGCTCAGCTGCCCACTACATTTCTGAGTAGAACAGTCAAAAAGAGCATGAAGGGCTATTTCAGCCTCAAGGTCTACAGACTTTTGACTGCTGGATCGACCGGGCCCTGCAGCAGGAATGCCAGTGCTCTGTCCAACTGGTTTCAGGGACAGAGCAGTACCCATTTCAGAACCTTCACCAAGGCCTGATTTCTGATTCTTCATATTTACTTCATCTTTAGGATTATTTACAAGCTCTGAGGTGGTCTGGATGACATTGTGACCAAGCTTCTCCTGTTCCTGAACGACATCTAGCTCTACTAGATTTTTATCAAATTCCTCAGCCAATTTCATGAGTTCCTCTTCGGGAATTTTTATTTTAAGATCTCTGGATTAAAAAAAAACCACACACACACAAAAACAAACAGAAAAGGAAGTCAGAGCTACTGAGAAAGTTTAGCCAAGCTCAATAACATGACCATGCGAGCTGTTCATTCTCTAGTTTAACAGCTACAGAATGACCAAATCCCACTATGTGCAGTCAACATGCAATCATTTTGATAAAATACCCCATTAAGAAGAGATAACAAGCCCAAAGTTAAAAGCATTCTATATGCTAATGTACAATTACATGGTCCACTATATATAAAAGACCACAAATCTTTTTTCATGAAAGCCCAGCTATGATGGGCAAGAAAAAAGTGTCGCTTACCTTGAACAACTTAACTTTGTCCTCGGTCGCACTTTTACTACTCCAGGTGTACAGGGAATAGCATCCTCACCAATCCATGTTCCCAAAAGGGAGCCTTCACTACAGCTTGACTTTTCATCCTGAATGGTTAGATTTATAATGCTTAGAAATTTGATGTCAAGATTGGACCAGACACACATCTTGTGTGAGTTAAAGTTGCTAAACCAAGTAAACTTGATGAAACCTCTTGAAAGCCTCAGATAGGAGCTGAAACAATACAACTTAAATAGATTACTGCAATTACTACAGCTACTGATAGTTTTATCACTTTAATTATATTGATTTAAAACAGGAACTTCAATTAAGATAGCTGAATTTTACTTTGGTGCTCATTCTAATTCTCTATTTACATCAGGTTTACACATAATCTGCAATATTCACACGAGCTGTGATCTAGTTTACCTCAGTGCACTACTAAGGAGCTGGCTGAGAGGCACTGACTTTATCTACTTAAAGCAGCATTAACAGATTAGAGAACTTAAAAGAACTCACATTCTGTATGCTTCCAGAAAAAGAATTCTGACTTGTTCCCTTAGAACTCGTTTATACAAAGAGCCTTTAAACTGAAGTAAGTGAAGTTTAGAAACTAAAGGAAGATGTTTTAGAACTTCAAAATTCAGGCTTGAATTTGAATTCTAAAGTCTAAGAACAGTGCAGTGGTAAATTGTCTAAAGAGGCAGAGGATTAGAATATGGGACAGTACTGCATGTAAGGCAGAAAAAGAAATTTGAACTTTACTAGAGTAGTTTGGGGTAGATTTTCTTATTTTTTGTCATTTTTTTAGTTTATTTTTGGTTTAGAGAAAAAGAACATGAGCAACAGATAGTTGCAAACCCTGATATTATTTACACATATGGCAGGGCTGTAACCATTTACATGGAAGGCAATGGCATCTCTTACCAATGACTTTCCAATTCTTAAGTATAATTTCTCACAAATATGCCAAACAGTGAATAAATTTTAAATAGCCCTGTTAAAAATGCAGGCATGTTTTGCAAGCTAAATATAACACATGTTCTAGGAATTACAACTTCTTGCACTTAAAACGCATCAATAAACAAACACTTTTATTTTCACTTTCTAGGCTGTGGACATCAGGTTTACGGCAAGAGGGAAAGGGCAGAGATCTTAGGGTAAAAAGGTAAATTATTTAGAGTATCAAAGCAAGGTTACTGCATTTATATTATTGTAGAGAATCTCTCTCACCCCAGTCCTGTTCTTGTACTTCAGCAGTCAATTAAGACCAATCAAAGTGCTTAAAAACAACTGTGAAGTAAATCCAGTATGTGAAGAAACTCTTACCTTTGAACAGAGGAGTAATTAAGGATAAATAAACATATTATTCCTAAAACCAGAGACAATAGCTTGTATTCTGACAGTAAAACTTTCTGAAATGGAGTCACTGCAAGTTCACTTTTTTAATGCATCTTTTTTTACTCACAGACTAACAAGTCAATGCTACGCTGACAATTTTAATTCAATCCAGTCTTATGAACATGTTATTAATTATCTACACACCCAACTCTTACCATGAAACTACTGTAACTACAACTGAGGCTGAGGCTGAAGGAAGCAGAGTTCTGTTTGTTTAATGCATATGCAGAGCACTGGTTTAGAAAGCAGCAATTACCTGAGGAGCAATACGATTAACGATTTCTGAAATTTCTACTGTGCATCCACTGGTGGACTGTTTGGTTCTTCCACTGTCTATGAAAATAAACAAACACACAGACTTCTCAAAAACTGCAAACCAATTCAATTTATGTAGTGCAGTGCATCTCAAATAATTCACATACATGTGTTAAAATAAGAGCTTGATTCAGCACTATATTGAAGAACTTATGAGGTTTTAATGAAAACAAAATCAAACGACTTAACCATTATATGAGAAAGGGGCCTTTTTCCAAGAAATCTTTGATAACTTTTAGTACACTCCCCCTGCATGCCCCATACAGGTGTCCTGAAGCCTGGATTTTGATATTACCTAGTCTGTGTGCAATTGGTGAATGAGAATCCCAAAAGATTTCTTGCTGTGTGTCGGTGTCATTAACAGGAGAGCTGAAAGTGGGTATTCGGGATTTTCTACTCAAAGATCTCTTTGGAGTTTTATGTAAACATGACTCTGTGCAAACAGAAAGAAGATACTTATTAAAAAACAACAAATAAAAGGCCAAAATAATTTTGAATATATAACAGGTCAAGGTATAAGATACTTTAGGAAATTCAAGAATTGAAATGAAGTTCACATTTATGAACATTATTTACTCACAACACGAATATTGTTCACAACTAGACATTTAATGCAAAACAGGACTCTCAGCTTTGCCAGCTCCATCATGGCAGACATAACATGATCCTGACAGCTACACACTCAGTATGTGATGGTAAGGATGGGAACTGTCAATCCTCCTGCTTGAGGGAATACTGACTTTATCTTACCTTAAGACAAAAAATTATGTACACCTGTATGAGAAAATATTTTGTGTTCCTGCTTGCTTTGTGTCTTTCACCCAGACTCTGATCTTAACTACAACTTTAATGGGCCTCCAAACTGCTCTGGATCATAACCTCTTTTTCTCTATACTTTCTCCACTGGGTCTTTCCAGCTAGGACTGCTAAAAGCAGGAATATAGCTATTCAAAATCTGCTTGCAGCTGCTTGTGATCAGTAAGTGAACTGAACATACTATGTGAAGCTCAGCTAGTTACTCCTGCCCTTTAGAAATGATGTTGTAAATGTGAAAGCTTACAGAAATAACTTAAAAGATGTGATTACTATGCAAGCATCATCTTAGGAGATGTTTTGCACTGGAGTGCCCAGCATTCACAGATTTTATCCTCTCCAGTGTATCAACACTCTCAGTTACTTCTCAGTGTCTGCCATGGGAATCACAGAATCATAAAATGGGTCAGGTTGGAAGGGATCACAGTGGGCCATCTGGTCCAGGCTCTCTGCTCAAGCAGGGTAATCCCAGGGCACATTGCACAGGATTGTGTCCAGATGGTTCTGGAATATTTACAGTGAGGGAGACTTCACACTCTCTCTGGACAACCTGTTCCAGTGCCTGGTCACTGCAGAGTGAAAAAGTTCTTGCTCATATTCAGGTGGAACTTCTTGTGCATCAGAATCTGCTCGTTGCCTCTTGTCCTATTGCTCAGCATCACTGAGCAGCGCCTGGCCCATCTTCTTGACACCCCCACTTTAGATATTTATACATATTAATGAGGTGCCCTCAGTGTTCTCGAGACTGAAAAGGCCCAACTTTCCCCGGTGTTTTCTCATGGGAAAGATGCTCCAGACCTTTGACCACCTGGGTGCCCCTCTGCTGGCCCTTCTCCAGGAGCTCTACATCTTTCTTGTCCTGGGGAGCCCAGAACTGGGCACTGCACTCCACATATGGCTCCACCAGAGCTGAGCAGAAGGGCAGGATCACCTCCCTCGACCTGCTGGCAATGCTTTTCCCGATGCACCCTAGGGCACTATTGGCCTTCCTGGCCCCCAGGGCACACTTCTCTTGACAGGAGCAGCCCCTTCCCAGGGCACAGGGGCGGGGGGAGCAGGGGATTCGCACCACGCCGGCCCCTCCTCAGGGCTCGGCCGCGCCTCCCGGGCCGGCGGGCAGGGCCAGGGCCTGCAGGGGCCGCTCCCGCCGTACCT
>JAOXXN010000446.1:10658733-10673334 GCA_026770055.1 Myrmophylax atrothorax | reverse complement strand
AGGAAAACAAGTTAGAGGGTTTTTTGAAGAACAGGAAAGAATCGGTTTCCAGCTTGTTTGGAAAGTCTGACAAATATTGATCTACTATACATCCTGTAGGTTATTTTTTTCATCAGTGACAAAATCTGAGCTGTATCTGAGACCTTGACTTGCTAAAACTCCCACATGCTACAGTGTAAATTGGTGAAGTATTTTGTCAGCTACCAAACACAAAGCAGTGGATGGTCAGAGAAGATCAGGTTTTTGATCAGGCATTCTGGAGAAGAAAATAGGCAGTGCTTATTTACTTAAAGCAGGCTTAGCTTTTGATTGATACATCTGTTCCAGGAGAATGTTTAGCCTAAAAATCAGTGATCAAACTAGTATGAAATTCTCAAAATACAGTCATTCTCCCTCTTTCTCCAACATACTCAGCAATTTCTGGACAGACTATTTTTATGTCAAGTGTTCATAGCCTGCAGTTGAAAAAAACAATTTCTGTTACCGAAGTGCCTTTTTTGAGTCATTCATTTTATAAATTCTATACATAATTCTTTGAGCCTGTATTCCATTAACTTTAAGCCACAGTTTACATGGAAATGCATCATAATGAAGTCTCCCTGTTCCATCTGTGTATGTGACTTTCACTATGCACCATCCACTGCTGCTGGTTTTAATCTTGGGGCAATTAGAAGTTACTCTCTCCTAACAGCAGTTTCATATTTGCTGATTTGAAGTCTCTGACTGGTACCTGATGGTCCCACAGGTGCCCTGTGTGACCTCACTGACATTATGATTTGTTTCAGTGACCAGACCAAGCTTGGAGTGGATACGGAGTTTTGGCCCAGAAGTGTGGACCCCTAGTTTCAGGAATGAAGCAAGAGAAAAATTGTGTTTCTGATACCTCACTTGTTTTCTGTTGGCATAATTTCTTTCCCCAGAATGGTTGGTTCTGGAGCCTTCCTCAAGCAGGAATGAGTTCTGGGCCCAGTGTCCCTTCTGGCTCTGTATGCCATGGCTTGGTTGTTCTAATTCATAAGAGTGAGCAAACGAGTGCCCAGATAAGAATTAGACACCCTTTTGATTATTAATTTTTTCATTTCTTTTCAGGTGGCTTTTCCTTTTGTCGTATTGTTCACACATAATGCGTCTGACTCTTCCTATGTCACACTACATCTTCGCAGTAATTTTCTGTGCTGTTCTGTCCCTCTGGATTTTACAGCAGTGGATCAGAAAGGAAGTGCAAGCCTTAGCAGAAATAATAAATCCACTGCAGGTCTTGAAGGTACTAATTTCTGCAAAACAAAATACTGCCTCAATTCTGTTATGGGCTAGAAGGGGTGATCAAAGTGAAATACATTCATTGTGGAATTGGTTTGCAAAGCCTGCTTCTAAACCATTACACACTCTTTCTAGATTTCTTTTTTCCCCTGCAAAAGTAAATAATGCAGTTATGTCCTGCCTGGCCTGTGGCACTGCACCCCATGCAGCTCTCAGGCAGTTCAAGGGTTGCTCCCAAGCCAGGCCTGTCTCATGAGATGGACAGGTAAGCTGTGTTTGCCTGGCAAAGGCCTCACTGGGTAATATGGGTTTGGATGATACATGGGAGGTCTGTGAAGGGCTGCACAAAGTGCTGCTTGTGGGTAGTGAAGGGAACCATCCCCATCATTGCTGCACCAGAGCACTGGGAGTCATGGTCTTCTCCCAGCTTGGAGTTGCTTGGAGCACTCAGGAGTCTGTGACACATGTACTGTGACTCCAGCAGGAAGGTTGGGGTGGTTGGTCAGTGCTGGAGTAATGTGACATTTGAAAAAATATTTTAGGAACTGTCCTATAATAGCAGGTATTTCTAATCTCTGCAATCTATCTAATTAGGTCCAACCATGGCCAATTCCTTGTCTGATTGCCTGAGCCTTTCCGCTTAACCAGTCAGGTTTATTCAATAAGGTGTCCTATAATGCTATTTCCTTCCTTGAGAGTATATGTTATCATGCCCAACACAGACTTCAGAATCCCTCCACTGTTCTCTTATTTGAGTGTCCTCTGTCTCCACAGTAAAGCCCTGTGCTTTAGTCAGGAGTTGACCTAGCTGAGGAGAAACCTAGGTGAGACTTTGGACCTCATTACTTTTATTTTTAAGTACCTGGAAGATTGTTAAGAGACACAACAAGTATAGAACAGGCACAACATAGGTAGAATCCCCATTAATTTAATACAAACTGTTTTAAAAAGTGCATTCAAATAGTTAACAAGATTAGAAATAATAAGATATTAATACAGTTGCACAGGCAGTTGACTCACTCTTACTGTCATTTCCTTTTGGCTTTGGTCTTGGGGATAACAAGGTAAGAAATAACTGTGTATTTCCTTTTATCGATTCGTTTGAAATTTGAAATAAAGACGATATTTTTTTGTCTGAACAAGTCTTTTCTAAGTTGATATTATGTTAATTAGAATGGATGTCTTCCTGGGCCTTATTTTCTCCTTCGTTTGATCTAATTAGCTGATTAATTTTTAATTGCCTACTGAGGGATCTTTACCATATTGTGATTTGTTTTACCTTTACATTTGGAAAATAATGGTATGCCTAAAATTACTCAAAAGTATTGGATGGAGGCATCTATGCAAGGGATAAATGCAATTTATTATTTCTTCTTGCTTCCTAATTTTAGTGCAATCCATTTTGAGTTAGTGCTCATTAATCAAAGAGATTTGCATGGTGTGGAGTGGGAAGAGGGTGTTTCAGCTAGACAGTCTTCATGGTAGAAGGTCTGTGACTTGGTGCCCAAATGGGAATAAAATCTCCTGGCTGTGTGTGAGTACTGCTGTGAATGCCTCCCAACTTACAACATGAATTCTTTTTCTCCACAAAAGCGTTCTGAGATTCTCAGAATAAATGTATTAATCAGCTTAGAAATAGAAGTGTAAAGTTCTAACAAGGCCAAGTGCTGATTAAAACTTATTTTCTGGTGACAGAAAATAAATCACAGTTCTTGGCAAGTTATTTCAAGTTATTCCCTGAGTGTTTAAAATTTGCACCATATTTGTAGACTGAATTAGTCTTGCTGTAACTTCTAGCCCTTCGGTCTTGTTCTGCCTTTGCCTGCTACCCTGAAGAGCCCTCTATTCTCAAAGTTTTGTTCCCTGTGGAAAGCACTTGTAGCCTGTGATCAAATAATTCTCTAACTTTTGCTTTGATAAGTTAATTGATTGGGTCTCTTGTAGAAAGACATGTTTCCTAATAGCGTAATTGTTCCCTTGGCTTCCCTGGAATCCATGGAATTTTTCATAGTCTTTCTTAAAACAACATCAGGAGCCCAGTGAAACTACTGGTCATTTCACTGATGCCAAAAAAGATAACAAAACCTCCCTAATCCTATTTATTATTGTTCATACATCTGGCAAGCATTGTAGCTTTTTGGTACTTCACTACTCTAGAAATTCATAGTAATCTGGTTACTCATCATGGCCTGTGTTCCCAAACCCTTGCCTCCATTTTAGGATCTCTTTTTGCCAGAGTAGAGTCCCCCTCATTAAGTCTGTCTCATTTTATACTGATTCCTTGATCCATGGCCTTCCTGTTGGCTGTACTGAAGTACATGATGTCTGGTTGCATGCATCTAACCCAACTGTCTTGTTTATTATTTTCCATTTTTTAATCATCTTCCCATATTGTGAAAATGCTTACTTTTTTTAACAAAAGCAAAAGTCTCGGGTGCAAGAGCCAGTTCCAATACCAGTGCCTTGTTCCCCAGTCATGTAATGATGGCTTAGATGTATCTGCTACATAGTTTTTGAGTAGTTTATGATGCCATTCTGATTCATCATGGCTCATTTTAGCCATCCAAGAATTAACTTCTAATGGTTGCTAGATTTCTAAGCTCTTAATAATCAATGGAGAGAGATGGAGACCTTCACAGAAAGATGTAGTGGACTTATCTGAAAAATCATAAATCGCTTTTCGACAGTGCCTTTTTCTTTTCTTTGACTATAATGGGAACATAGAGAAGTTAAGACAAGCTGCCAAACTTCTAGACAGCTATAATTACTGTGGATGAATCCCATCTCTTATGCTTTTTAGCTTTTCAGTCAAACTGTGGTGTGATACAAAGCCAGTTTTCTTACAGGCATCCATCAAGATGGTTGCCTTTAGCAGTCCCATTTGTAATCACATCAGAACATGATATCAAGTTAGCATGACAAGATCTGTTTTCCAGAAACTCATGTGGATCAGCTTTAATTATATTATCCCTTTTAGTTCTTTATCAGGCTAGTTATCACTTATATGCCTCTTTTGCTTTTCTATCAGATCTTTTTATCAAATCCCTACTTCTTTTACTTTAATACTGGCACACATCCAAAATTGTGAAAAATCTGACTCTCTGCTGTGTTAGATTTTTTCATTTGTTTCCACACCATCTGTATCAGGTGGACTGTTCTCTGAGGTGCTCCTGCAATCCTTGATCAGTCAGCAGGAGGTCTCAGGATGACTTAGAGCCATTTCTGGCAAGAAGATCTTTGGAAGTCCTTTCCATGCAGCCTGCCCATATGGTTGTCCTGCAATCTACACAATGGAGGGTGAGATAGTGGGTTTCCTTTTTCTGTTTGGGATTTTTTAAGGCTTAAAGTGAAAATTTTCATGAATATGTTAGATTGTGTGTTTTTCTTTCCAAACATGCATGTTTGTAAACATTTATTTTAATATCTGAGGGAAAGGTACCACATTTTTTGTTTTTCTTCCTCATTCCTTTTTGTCTGTGAAATAGAGATGTCTGGAAGTAAACAGACTGACCATGGTGTTTTGTTTCCTCAGACTGCAGAAAGGTTTATAGGGCTGAAGTGAAATCTATGACCTTGTATTGCCTGTGTGTAAAGAGATGAAAACCAGTGGGTCTTTTTTAATGTATTATTATTTCATGAAGAGAATACTCTGAAATATGGATTTTTTTGCCTTCATCTTACAAGAATGCTTTCAAAACAAAACCAATAGGAGAAAATGTGCACAGCGGTGTTCTCTGGATAAGAACATTCCCCAAAATTTGAAACTCTACCTGACAGAGAACAGATATTCTTGCAAGAGTGTTCATTCAAGTCAACATTATGTCGAAAACTACTGGTGGCATTTTAAGTACCAATATGCAAAGTTACCTGGTAACAAAGTGATGAACTGTGAAGGCAAGTCATTGCCATCCTGTCCATCTTGATCCCTCTGATGAGTTTTTAGTAGCACCCTGAAGGACAGAGAGTCTCATATTTCATTCCAGCATCTCCTGTTCTGCTGTTGGAGGGATGTGTTGCCATTGTAGAAGTGGATCCTCTCACAAGATGCATCAGGATTTTTTGTACCTAACAAATGATGGACTGCAATGTCAACAATTATAGCAATAATTAATTTTCTGTGAAGATGGATAGAGAAATAGTTCAAGGACACGTCCTAATTCCTGGGTAATCCAAGAACAGATTTGGCTGGGAAGGCAAGGTGTTGTTACCCAGCAATGATATTTTATAATAATTCTGAATGTCCTTATAAATATGAGGGAAGCAGTAGTTAATGTCTGGGGTGACCTCCCACTGCTGGAGGTTAATTTGCCTCATTTGGAGATGTCTGGAATTTTCTTTCTTCTCTTTTTCTTAGTCTTATCACTTCCTTCATTTTTTTGCTATTCTTTGCTATTTCTTCCTCTACATCAGAAGTAAAGGTAATAGTTTTGTAGGGGCCAGACCACCAGATGGGCCAATTGGAGAGTTTCAGTTCATTAAGGGACTGAGAATATTGGGGGTTTAAGTTCCTACTTTGCCAGACTGTTATCATGTGGAATGTTTTGAGAGAATATTTTCCAAAATGCAGTTTTATAGTCCAGAACTAATATAACACAGCAAGTGCTTCACAGGCACACTACATAGATATTACTCCAACATCTCCTGCAGCAGCTGAACAGAATATTTGCACTGAAGCCATTGCAGTGGGACAGATCACACTTAGTCTCAGTGTAGAAGTTACCTAACCAGCGCTGAGTTGCATCTTGACATGAAGGTATTTGTGTGATTGCTTGTTGGGAGGTGTTCATCCAAGTGTAAATGACTCTGCCTCACAACAGATTTTAGCTGGTGCCGACAGCTTGGATGACTGGCACATTGTCATTTCCATAACACACCTAAATGGAAGGTGCCAAAAGAACTTAAATGGTATTGGTGCAGCGAAAAATTTTCAGTAAAGATTTGTCTTGAGATATGTTGGTAGAAATAGGTTGGTTTCAGATAATCACTGGGATGAAGAAGGATTAAAACCTATTATTTTGGGGGGAGAGGGGATCTCTGTTGATGTAAAAGCAGTGCATGGTGATACTGCCTTGGTAAGAGAAAATTGTGTGGTTTGCACTTCTAGTGCATGCTCTTCCCCTTTCCAGATGTCCCTGAACTACCCCTCCCCAGCTGTGCTGGTGTCCTGAAGGCAGCTTATTTTCTGTCCTAACCATTCTGTCAGAGGTTTCACGGGGTGAAACTTCTGTTCTTCTGTGGATATTTTTGCCTTCATTTCCCCAAGAATAGAAGGGATATGCAGTAACTCCATGAGCTGGCTAGTCAGTTGTGCTCTTCGCTCTGTTGTCCAGTTATAACAAAATCTGGTGTAAAAAAAATATTTTTGAAATTAAATTCCTACTAGTATTAGAGAAAGTGGTGTTTAAGAAGAGCAGACAGAGCCAGTTTATTACCCCCATTGCTCTGGACAAGAGAATCCCCGCACTAGAGTGATGCTGCATGTGCTCCAGAGTTCACACATTACTAAACACATCTCACATGCACTTTATTAGACAGAGTATAATCCAGACATGGGATGCAAAATCAAAGTGAACCACACTTTGTAAGTTTATAGCTCAGGAAATGGAGAGAAGCTGCTTTCCTTCTGCTCACTACACCAGAAATCCTTTTGAAAAGAGGGTTCGTTCTAACCTCTGCTTTGGAAGTGTGCTGCATGTGATTTCATCCCATTAGCTGTGATGGTCACCATTCAGTCCTCGAAGTGCTGACGTGATGTACTGGGGGAAAGGGTTGTTTCCAGTGTTATCAGGATAAATCTTCCTGTGAACACTTGACCAAGAACACACATGTTTTGTAATTATGTCTGTTTAAAGAAACCAGCTATTTCCCCACAGTACTGTAGAATCTTTTTTCATTTTTTTCTGGCAAGAGATGTGAAGAATTCACAATGTCTATATATTATAATAATTTCTACTGCAGGAATGGTTTACATCCAGGTTTTTAAAACAGAAGGAATGTAGCCCACAGTTTTGTTTGTTTCATTTACTTAGCATGGCATGGCTAGGTCCTGGAACCAGCTTATATGAGGTCATTACCCTATTGATTAAATAGTGTGATGAAAAGGGCATGATAATACACTGCTGGGAGATTATTGCCAGACACTTTGCAAACAAAGCTGCTGAAAGGAGAGCAGTTGTGAGACCTTCAGTGTGGTGTGTAATTAGCAAGTGAGCAGGAATTAAAATAAAGGATACATGGCATGATATAGTGATTATGTGCAGATAAGCAATGTTTTGAATACTCCCTTTTGGTAACTCTAATGAGAATACATCCTAGTACAGGAAATGTCTGCTGGGACTACACTATCCAGAATCCTTCAACAAGCTGTGCAGTAAGTTGTCCCCAACAGTGAAAAGACAGCATGGGAGCAATGCTGCAGATCTGCCTCTTTCTTCAAACCTTTCTCTCTGGGTCTTTCTTTTCTTTCGAAAATCTCATACTGGTGTAATGAATGTTAGAGAAAAACAGTACATATATGCTATTTAGTTTTGGGGCAATGGAGCACTCTCTCTCTTAAAAAATCCAAACAATCTTTTTGGGGACAGCAACTGGATTGGAACAAACCACTTTCTGAGTGGGAAAGCATCAGCCAGTGCAAGAAGAAAGAGAGATCCAAACTTGTGATTCTTGCACTCAGCCTCGCCTCTCCTCCACCCCTCTGAGCAGCACAAATACTTACATCTTCCTGAAATAAATCAGGGCATCTAATTTATTCTGTGGCATATGTTTCACCTCAGCAACCATTTTAGGACTGCAAACCCAGCAACAAATTAGAGGTTTTCCAGGCAGCACCTCAGTTGCCTAAAGAGGAATGAAAATGAAAACTTTCAGAATGTGGACCAGACCAACTGGAGAGAGGTAGATGGATAGACATGGACAGACATCTTGCTGGCCATTTCTTTGCCCAATTTCAAGCTACTTCCAGTCATGAAATTCATCACAAGACCTGGAAAATTTCCTAAATTTTGCTGTTAGTGCAATTCTTTAAAAGTTTATCCACAGTGCTGCAGACTAGAGGGGGAGAGCTCCTGTCTTAGTATCTTCTTTCAGAAATCTCATGCTGCATGTTACATAGGCAAAGTTAAACAGCCTCAACTGCAGTAACAATGGGAGAAAGAGAGCACCAGGGAAAAAGAAAATAAGGGAAGGAAGAAGAGAGGAAAACAGAAAAACAGTGCTGTTGTGGGGGAAAGCATCTAGTCAAGGCAGAAGGGTGAAGCAGCCATGGTGAGGGCAAAGTAAATGGGGAATACTCTGTCTGGCTCTATTAACCTTAATTTTAGTTCCTCTTTTTCATTTTTCAGCTTAAGTAAGCAAGCATATAGCCATGTTTATATAATAGCTGGAGTAATGAAGATGGAATATACCAATTTGGGGCTAATTCTTGCCCTCAGGAGAGCACAGGGACTGCAGCTGTGGCCAGCCAATACCAAAAAGGAGTGGTGAGGAGAGCAGCTCCTTGTATCTGACTTCCCATTACATCCTCAGCAGGGACCACCATAGTCTAGCCCTTAGAATAAATAGATGAGGTTAATTTTTCCAGCCATACAGTGGGCTTAGCAACTCTCAGCACTGGTTCAGTTGTGCTCCCACTCAAGCTAATGAAGTGGTTTCCTTGAGAACAGTTGGACCCAAAAAGCCCATTTATAGCCTTTTTCAGATATTGGGTTTTGAGTCTCGGGACTACCTTTTGTTCTCTTCCTATTTGATATCTTCACCCTACAGATTATTAAAGGCAGTGCTTTCCTCAGTATTATCACAAGGCTGTTATATACTTAGAGCCATAATGTCCTTTGATTAAGGGGGTGTGAGAAGTGTGCACTGTGGCACATTTGACCACATCCTCCCGAAACCGAGGTTGTGACTGAGCTAATTATTTTCACGGCTGGAAGAGAACAGGCAACGCTGCCTAAAGAGTGGGAAGACATGTGTGTGTGTGAGCTTGTGTTTGTGTGGTTATACCATCTGGGAAGAGCAGAGCCAGATATACTTTTTTTTTTTCTTTAATGTGCAAATCCTCAGTAAAGATGTAACTGGAGAAGTCTCATTTCTGTGCCTCAAGTGCTGTGTTTGTCTGAGGTTTGGCATGCTGGGGACTGCATCTCCCTGCAGAAACCTTGCCCTCTGGAATTCCTGTTCTGCCATTCCCCAACTAACGCCCTTTGCCTCTGTGGGCAGGGGGGAAGTTGCCCTTCCTCCACGTTGCTTGTTTTTGTTACACTAGCAGTATGAGGTACCCTTTATTTATAATCTGAACGTTAGGGATGTTGGGCCAATCTGGTGCTTCCAGCTGGCTGAACACTTCCTAGCGCTTCGGATGCCAGATATAACATAATTTATTGTGGAAAACAGTAGGGGTAATACACTTCTCGCTATCAAAGGTTAATGTAGAATATCAGCAGCTCTTCAGCAAGGATACACGTATTGTTGGACAGTCTGTGATTATGTGTCTCTTATTAAAATAGAAAAACAAATTGCTTTCCTTTTTGATGCTGCTGTTCAGCCCCTTCTCTTTCCTCTCCCTCCCCTCAGTTATTTTAACTCCTTCATTGCATTATGCAGTTTTCGTACATTTCCTCAGGGAGAAAAAAGCAACTACTTTGTTTGTTTGGCATGAAACTGAGGAAACTAAGGGTTTGGTTTGTTGTTGGGGTTTTTTTAATTATTATTTTTTGGCCTTGTTTTAACTAAAACATCCATTTTTATGCCAAGACAGAGTGAAACTGCTGAGGTAGCCAAGGCTATAAATTGAACTGGTCCTTTTACCTCTAAAAAATATTAAAGCATCCTTCTGCCACTGAGCTGGCACCCGTTGCTGGATCAAGTGCTACTATTAACGGGAAATCGGGAAAGTACATTATCACTCCAGTGCTGTCATTACCAGAGGGTTTCACTGAACTGTAGCATTCAGGAAAGTCAGACTGTGAAGACCAGAGAAAAATGGCACGCTCAGAGCAAGGAAAGAGAAGCCTCAGACAAAAATCTTGGAGACACATTAAGAGTTTGTGAAGGTACCCAGCATGGGAGGCGAGTGGCTGCTTTGTTTAAAGGGCATATATTAAGTAAAGTGTCCCATTATTCTTCAAGTTTAGAGAGACGCTGGTGTATACTTTTCTAATGGGCTTGTTTAATCAATTCTAGATGATCTGAAACGTGCCAAGGCAAGATTTTGTCTGCCTGAAATCTGATGAAGTTCATTCTGCACCAAGGAAAACCCCAAAGAGGTTTTAATTGCAACTTTTTCCCTTCACTCCAGAGTGATCTCCCTCTCAGGGATTGTTAAGATGCTTAAGAGGGATTTTTTAATCACCAGAAGTAGACAGTGAACTACATTGATAGTTCAGTTAAAGAATATAATGAAAACATATAAAATAACCAGTTAGCAAAAGTTGTGGTTATTTAAGACATTAAGTTATCACTTACCATGGGTGTTGTCAGGTCAGCAGGTTGGGGGGAGCTCCTTTCTTCCTGCAAAGCCATGCTGAATTCACCAGCTCTTTTGGCATGAGAGCCATAGGGAAGTCTTAGGTGAACATTTTGTTATAGTTCACAGTCTGGGCTGCATCTGACTTCCATTTTATGGGATAAAAAAGTGAAAAATAATACATAAATTCAGTTTGGTTTGCTTCTCCTTTTCAAAGTTCTTTAGGGACCTGAAATAATCTTCCTGACACCCATGCAAGGTAAGCGTAGCTATCGAGTTTTACAGATGTGGAAACTGAGGCACAGAGAGGTTAAACAGTGACATTTGAAAATAGGGGTGCCTAAAATGAAGCAACTTGAGTCCGTGATCCAAAGAGCAGAAGTTCCAAGCTCCTGATTTCACTGGAAAACAAAGATGCTCAGCACATCCATGTGGCTGACGTGCTGAAATCTGCTGCAGGGCAAGTGTCCCCCAGGTATGGTTCCTCAGCTTGTGATCAGAGCACTAGACCAGAGCACTCCTACATGATTTTCAGGACTTGCCTGTTGTTTCTAGCCCTGCTTGGGAATTGGGAATCTGGCCTTTTTACTGATTTTTGCTTACCTGCTCTTCTTCAAGTCTCTTATTTCTTCACCTGCTTTTTTTTGTGTGTGTGTGTGAGAAGTCTCCTTACAGGCATGTTAAACTCCATCATAAAATCTCTATAGCAACATAAATATATTTTTTGGTTTTGTTTCCTGGGATAGGGTTCTCTCTGAGAATTACTCATCAAGCCACATATTTGCTTTGCTCAGCACTATTCTAGTAGAAATATTTCTTGTTTATTTAGTCTTACACACGGGTCTGACATTCCTGTGTTACCACAACAGTCGACTGAGAGCTCAGAGTGCCCAGGGAATCCAAGATTATGGCCCAGAAGTTAAAAAGCAAGCACCGGTTTTAACTGCGTGTCTTTTGGGGTCTGCTCGGGGAATCAGCACATTTGATTTTTCAGCATGTCTTGAGCCCTGACTCTGTGCAAAGCTGGGATTATTCTGGGTGTCTGAAGGGAGCAGACCCTTTAGTTCACAACAAACATTCCCAATCTGGAGCTCCCAAAGAGCAGATGTACCTTTGAAACAGTGGTTGTTTTAACTGAGCACTTATTAGTTTGACTAATACAATTTCTGTCAATTCATAGTATCAGTAACTTAAAAAATATTGAGCTACTATTTCACAATTCCTTGAAAATCATCTATTTCCCAAGTTACAGCAGAAAAGAATATTCCCCCCTAAGTTGTTTTCAAAGAGGTTTCAAAAATCATTCAGATAATGAGACTCTAGTGCTGTGAAATTTCATCAAAGGGCACTCTTTCCCTGGACTCAGATATGAACCTATTTTGCCAATCAGATAAAACTTCCCGAGCTTTTTCCTAGCAGCATCAGTGGTTAACTTGATCTCATTGCACTGTAAAGGATTTTGTGCTACAAATCATTTTTCATAGAATCTCTTTGTTATGTTGGGTGAACTCTGGAAAGATTATTTGTAAGAACATTTCCAGGAACATTAACAGCACAGTGTAGTCTCCAATGAAATAAAAATGACTTAAAAAGGGTTTCTTTCAGATTAATAAAAGAGAGAGAATGTATAATGAAAAGGGCTGATAGGGAAATGTTTAAGTGTATTAATAGGCAGAAGAAATACCTATTAAGCAGAATAATGTCCATATACCAGCCCCCCATCCATTTTAAATTGTATATATTATTTTAGCAGTTGGGAATCCTTCCTTCCACCTTGTGAAAGCTGACAATTTTTACTTAACAGCCTGGAGCTAAATACTGCAGTGCCTCAAAATGGAAGATGAAACAGGCCAACAGGTTCTCTTTGTCTTTTGAAAAAAAAAATGGAGTGTCATTTCTTCTCCCTCCCCCTCGTGTGTTCCTTCCCCCGCTACACCCCGACTGGTATCAGCAGCTTTTCCTCCAAAAAAGCACTAGATGGTGCCCCTTTTCTTTGAGAGTGACAAAGCTGGATTCCCAAGGGACGTGCTGCTGCCCTGTCGGGAAGACCTTCGGACACAAAAACTTGGAGTGTCTCCTTGTCCTTTAATATAATTAAGAGTCCAAGATAAGTTTCTTTTACTTCTTTCAAGTCTTGCAACTTGAACTGGATCCATCTTTCGGAGACCGTCTTGTTCCTGTCGGAGAATGAATCATGACTTCAAAGAGTCATGAGCAGAAAAATAATTCTAAAAAGTGATTTTAAATCAAAAAAGGAGAAAAAAATAGGGTATGTTTCTTCCCTCTGTTTTCAGTAGCCCAACACTGTAGCATCAAAGGACATTTGCATTCTTTGCTGAAAACTTTTTAAGTCAAGGATCTTTAATTATATGTTAGCCAGGCAGTCTGACTGATATTAATTTGTTAATTTTATTTTGTCTCTTTTTAATTTGTTAATTTTATTACGATCCTTAACCTTCAACTGACAGAGCAGCCTTTAGTAAATAGAATTGATATTATATTTCAATATTTGCCTTTCAAAATAAAGTGCCAAGCAGGGCATATGGCCTAACCTTGTATTCTGCATGTTCTGTCAGCTTTCTATCTTTATTTTAAAAAAATTATATATATATATATATATTATTCCTGATTAGCAGACTGTTGCTTAGCTTTTGAAAATGGAATGAGTATTTGGTTAAAAAGATATTACCTACCTTCAGCTGTATTTATTACTGCTTTGAAATAACTTTACCTGCTACATGTAATCTTTATATTTATACAATCATTATATTCTAGACCCTTAACAGAAAAAACAGATGCCATTGAAACAATTTCAAAATCAACAACAAATAAAATGTTTGCTTGTCAAGAATGAAAGTTGAGGCAGATAACAAACCCCTTGTTGTGAAATGCCTAAAATTTAAGTGGAAAAAAAAGCGCCCCACTTTCTTTAATCTGCTTATTTATGCATTTGAAATGACATAAAAATAATCATTCTTTAAAGTGACCCAAGATAAATTAGTCCAGGTTTGTCATTTCTTACTATTTTTGTAAATGGTCCTTAGAAAATTAGGTCTGTTGGCATCTGGGAACAAAAATTCAACTGGGAAAAGAAGCTTTAATATGAAACAGAAAGAATTATTCCCATGCTCTGGCTGCCCTGTCATATGTCATGACATGTGGCAGGTTGACTGCTCATTAATTCTATTTATATCAGTATGATAATACACCCCACTGAGTACACATGTGTTAAAATATTCATAAATTATGTTTAGTGCAAGCAGATATACATTACATGCCAAAAGAAGACTATTATTTAAAGACAAAACTGGTAAACAGTCAAACACGGAAAAGTCTTTTTAATGTTGGTCCAGTACATTGTGTATCATCAAACTCACATTTAATTGCCTTTACTTGCAGGCTCTGTCTCCTGCAATGCAATATCCAATGCACCTTTATATTTTTTAACAACTTGCAAAAGAAGCAGCTCTTACTGAAAGTAATTGGAATTTCAGCAATTACTGTAAATGTCATATTATCTCAAAGCAGTAACTATAACAATTTGAAATATTTAAAATGAAGGTTTACTTTGACCTTCACATATTTCAAGGTACTTTTACACAGCTGAAAGCTCTACTCTAAATATTAAAAAATTCAAATGTGAACTATTTTTAGAGGGAATTGCAGTTTAGCCTTCAAAATTGTTAACTGTAAATTTTAAGCAAAAAAAAAGTCAAAAATACTTAATCATACATTGCTCAAGATATTTTATGTTACATTTACATATTTGTTTAAGTTTAAATATACCTTTTAAATCAGAAAAAGAAAAATATTTTTTACAATAGCACATTTATTGTCTTTTAAAGTTGCCATTCTTGTTTAGGTCCAGATCAGACTTC
>JAOXXN010000446.1:10605185-10652652 GCA_026770055.1 Myrmophylax atrothorax | reverse complement strand
TTTCTTTTTCTTTTTCTTTTTCTTTTTCTTTTTCTTTTTCTTTTTCTTTTTCTTTTTCTTTTTCTTTTTCTTTTTCTCTTTCTTTTTCTCTTTCTTTTTCTCTTTCTTTTCCTTTTCCTTTTCATTTTTCTTTTCCTTTTTCATTTTCTTTTTCTTTTCCGCTCTTTTCTTTTTCTTTCTTTCCTTTCCTTCATACCTATTTCACTGAACACTCATAAGCAGGGGCTGAAAAGCAGTTGCTGTTTCCATCCACTCAAATGTCCTATAGCAGGATTAAACTATCCCATGATTTTTACAGTTTTCTGTTTAGAGTTGCTTCTTTTTCTACTCTTGGAATCCATCACTCCCATAAAACTTCAGTTACAGCTGCATTTACTTACTGTGTGGCTTGCTTTTATGGCTCTTCCAAACCTATATTGCCTTTTACAAAACCTGCAACACACAGTCCCATGTTCATTCTTGTTCTTATTTTTGCCCTATGGGTGATATTGCTTACTTATCCTGTGCTGTCAGACCCTGAATAGCTTTGCTTTATTTATTCCTTTCTTACATTGTTGTGTTTTGTCTGATATCTAACCTAAAATTCCTTGTCATTTATGATGAAAACTTCCAAAATGCAAACAGTTTACTCAGAGGATTAGAGTTGATGTGAAGGATTAATGCAGAGCTAAGGAATCTCCCTGCAAGATATTTGGATCAAATCCAGCCTATACAAGTTACCACAAGTTGTAGTGAGCAGAGAGAATGTACATTTTCATTGGCTTGGGGTATTTTTGTGTAAAAACATTCAAATACTGAGATTATTTTGTTTTAGTGAGGCTTATATGCTTTTGGGGTTGAAGCACTACAGTAATTCTATTTCAGGATATACATCCAAGTGAATTTTACAATTGGTGCCTGAACATCCAGGGAAAAGGTACTTGCAGCTGATTAGAAAAGAATATATAAAGTAGGAATGTCTGTGTGTGTGTCCAGCCAGGAAGGGGAAACAATGCCACAGGACTTTTATCCTCACAATCAGAACAGCTCAGCACACATACTGAAAATTTGTTTATAATCCATCTGTGGAATTGAACTACTTAATTCCCAACTGTTTTGAATAGTGTTGAAATGATAGTGAGGCACTACATCCTGCTTGTATATTCTTCAGAGAAAAGTTAACCAGAGTGAAAATCCTCAAAGGCACATGTAAGATTATTGCCTGTGGACTATTCTCTTATATCCAGCAGTGCTGTGGAGAAGTGAAAAGTCCTGTGTGTACCTGGAATCAGACTAGCTCAGAATGCCTGAGAAACCTTCTGTCTGGGAGTGAGAAGGCTGGACAGAAGAGTGGTGTGAGTTCCTTAAAGTCAGTTTGCAGGTGAAAAAGTATTCTCAAGTTCCTTGTGTTAATCATAAATTTTCCCCAAACACTACTTCTGAACAGTAAATTTAATATTGAGTAGCAAATGTTGGGGGAATAGAGCTCAAGGGTTAAACAACTTGCTGGGCAAGTTGTAGAGCAACCAATGGTGCTGGAATCTTTGTAGATTCAAATATTTGATATATATAAAAGTGAGAAAAGAAACCCCAAAACAAACCTGAGCTTGAAAGCAATCAGGATCTCTGTTCATATGCTTTACATTAAATGTGTTCTAATTTCCTGTCAGGGTTTTTATAGATTTGAAATCCTCCTTATTTTAAGATGAAGGTACAGCAGTCAGTGAGTGCAGTCAAGACTGCTCCATTGCACTGGCTGGAGGATCCGACCCTGCTCTGGTATTTGGTGGTAAAGCTCAAGTAGGCTTTAGTGGCTTTTGCTCTGCCTTGTAATTTCTTTGCAGCATAATAAAAAGCTCTTTAGAACATTGCTACATAGATTAATATAGAAAGTGCTGGTGATACTTTTATACGCAGGGAGTTTAATACTTGGATGCAAGAGCAAATTGATTGCAGGCAATGCTGTGCTTGAGTACACAGGAGTGAAAGGAATGATTACAATAACCTCTGGGATTTCTTCTCAGAAGTGGTTCCTGAAAACACCCACACCCACGAAGTATTGGGCACAACAGAGTATTGTTTCCTTCTGATGTGGAATCACAGAAACATATTTTACTTCGGGAGGTGGGAGGGGTTGAGGGGGAGAGGAAACTCAAGAGACATTAATGTTTAATGTTTTTAATTTTGTAAAATGAACAACAAAAAAGGATATGGTTTGTGAGTGCCGCTGAGGTTGTTTAAACTCTGGCAGCTTGCTGTCAGATGAGATGCTAAAAGCCAGGAAGGAAGAAACTGAGGGGCAAACTGGGTAAACTGCTGCTATCTCACCTTTGGCACCCCGATCTGATGGAAGAGTGAAATAATGGTGAAACAAAGTTGGCATGCATTGCTGTGGTCTCCACGAAGTGACTTGTGCCACCTTGAATTGTATCAGACAGGACCTTGAAATGCAGCCAGGCAGGTATTTCTTTTCTTTGTGGAGGGTTCTAGCTGTTACAGAGCTCATTTTTCTGGCCAGCCCCTGGGATAAGCACTACATTAATTGTGCCTTTGCTTCGCTTACCCTTCCCAGATCACTCTCTTCTACCCTGACAGAGAACGTGTCCGTGGCTGAGGGCTTCCAGGCAGAGAATTCAGCATCTCTCAGGAATGGGAAGGAGTTCCTGGAAGACCTTAACACCTGCTCAGCTTACTAAGGGTGTATTAACCCATGGTAAATGCTGAAGAGAGTAATTCAAGTTATACAGGTTAAAGCAGGGTCTGTACATACAGTGCACAAAGGTGCTCAGGATCACTGCAGCTTCTCTGTGTCAGAGTCTGAAACTTCAGGGTGGGGAAGAGTGCCAGGTAATTTCAAGGGAAAGAAATACGTAAAAAAAAGTCAGTTTAGAATCTGACAATGAGTTTGTTTCAATAAAATATTTAAAGATAGGCCTGTGGTATTGTAAAAGAGTAAATAGATGATATGAATCTTGGTGGTTTAGCATGCCGTAAAATAGGAGCAAAGACAGAAAATAAAAATGAGAATTAATAATCTTAACATAATTAAACAATTTTGCCTTTTCAAAGTGCAGCATTGCAGCTTTTATTGTGAAGCTGAATTTTTGGCAGAAAAAGAATTTGCTTATATTTCTTACCCCTCTTTGAGTCTGACTGATTGCTTTAATTTGTAGGGTGTATGTGCTTAAAGTGCTCAGGTTGGTAGTATCCATCTGGTGTATACAACTCTCAGTGGTCAGGGCATTATAATACTGTGCCTCACTGGAGATTTTCCTGGAAGGGGATACAGGAGTTGCTCCAGCACAGCTCTGACACCGGTGAGACTGTGGCAAAGGAACAGATGTTACTGTAGGTGAATAATAATCTGCTGTGATGGGGGCGGGGGGGGTTGAGCACACTACAAATGAACAACACTGAGCTCATTTAGGTGTGTGCTGGTTTATGCTGTGCCTTCATTTGTGCCATCCTTGTTGTTTCTTTTGTGGTGGAGCCCAGAACCAAGATCAGGGCTCTCTGCAAGTCATTAAAACCTTCAAGAGACTCAGGAGGAAGGAGCCTGTCCATTATGGCTCTCTGCTTTGTGGAGGGGACTGGGTTTTCCAAAGAAGAGTTTTCTGTGAGGTGAGAGTCTGTAACTTGGTGAGCCCCTGACCATTTACTTCTCAGAAACTCTGGGAATGTGAAAGATTTAAACTAGTATGATTCAGACTGTACTCACTTTTCTGTATCTCTGCCCTTTTGATCTGGGTCCCACATTTGGGTCCAGGAGTTTCTGGGACATCCATTCCTGGGGGACAGAGGGATGCAGCAAATATTTGTCATCCAGGACAGATTAATACAGGAATTCATGCTATTCTTCTTGCAAGTGCCCAGGGACGTACAGAAGACAAAGCAATGCTTGTATTTGTTTTACGGTGGGCTAAAGTTGGAGAGACTCCAAAAGGTTGCCTAGAGTAATGTGGGGGAAAATTAGTGTAGAGAACTTGTTTTATCTCTCTTTTCAAGGTTACTGACTACTGTGAGCTTTTTGCTCCCATGGGCACCAGACTCATTACCTGCACAGCATAACCCAGGAAAAGCACTATCCTCAGCTGGGCCAAAATCACCTTGCAGGAATAAAGGCATTTCACTGGTTTTCTCATGTAAGTTCTGCTACACCAATATCTTCAGTCACTGTGTTTGATGACTGTTGAAGATGTTTCATTTTATTTGGATGGTCTATGTACCCTGTATTGACAGCTGTGCTCACTGCAGCATTACTGAAGAGCTACTGTGTGTTAGGACAGGCCTTAATCAATAGGTGTATGTTTTTCAAGCAATGGGAGAACAGCTTAGATCCACAGAAGTGGAGTTTCGAAAAATTCACCATGCTCTTATGAATCAGCTTAGCTTAATTTAGAAAAGAGCCTCTTCAGCAAATGAAAATTTATGGCACCATTCCCAGTTGGTCTCACTTGCCATAGAGATTCTGAACGGCACTTGCAGGTCAGAAGGAGACCCAAATTCCTCAGTATGAGGGTGGCTGGTATTCAGCTGCTGCAGGGACAAGCAACTTAGGAGGAAATGATAGAATAGATTAGAAATCCAGAGCTGGGGTTTAGGTTGAAACTGTATGTCAAGTTCCTTTCAAACTATATTTTAAAGTGAAGCAAAAGATGGGATCAAAAGGAACTTGTTGTCAGCAACCATTAGGCCTAAAATTAAACCTGCTGTTCTACTCAGTTTACAGGCATGTACTAGCGTGTTAGGCTGCTGCTCTGCACTGTACCAACAAGCAGGCTGAATACCAAAATGCTGCAATACTGACTCGAATTCTTCCACTTTGCAACTGAAGTTCTTAAGACCTTTGCATCCCTACTCCTGTCAGCCACCTCACCATCCCTGCAGGTACTGAGCACTGCAAAACTTCCCATATGGTTACAGCTGCTTCTTCTCAATAAACAGTGGCTGTTTAAAGACAATCCAGAGCATGACCAAAAGTAGAGGGTAAACTTTGAAAAGTCCAGCTTATTTGCCAGACTCTTTTCCTTTTGAACTGACAGCTCTGAAGGAAAGAAAAAACTGGTGTAGACAGGAAAAGCCTGTAGCAGCATCTCTGTTCAAAGTGTGTGACAGATTGAAGAAGTCAGGAGCTGAGTGACAGCAGAGCTCTCCAGGAAAAAGGAGATCTTTTCCAGGCTGAAGCTGAAGAAGCTGGTTCTATCTCTCCTACATTTGCCTGGAGACATGAGGCTTGTCAGTCCAGATAGCTCCCATTTAGGTAAACACTTTTGTTTCTTTGCTCTGGATGAGGCATTGCCTTTCATCCACCCATGAAATGTTTTCAAACCTGTAGATCTTCCCCAAAGGATCGTGCAAGCAGTAGTGATCTGTCTGCCCTGATTTCCCGTTCTGCAATTCAGATCTCCAGTATGAATCTCATAAACACAGAGCTGGGTTAAGAAACAAATAGTCTCTCTTGATTTCACAAGCCTCTTGTTGTTGTTTCAGCCTAATCAAGCTGTTTTGATGGGTTTACCTTGGCCTATGTTATGTTTCCATTGTGGCCAGCTAAGCTTGCTTTGCTTTCCACTGGTGTTGTCCTATATTTAGTGTTTTGACTTTCCATGACCCTGACAATGTGTAGGGGGAGGAGGAGGAAAAATTGTATTGCTGATGGCTAATCCTGTGCATTGCTCAGAGACTTCATCCACTCTAGTGACCTTTTTTCATGGTAATATTTTTTGTGAGCAGTAAAAGGATTAATTCTAGAAATCAAGCTCTTTGATTATGATAAGCACAATAAATTTCTTAGACAAATTGCTATCCTTTTAAGAATATTAGTAAACGAAGACCTTTGCTCTTTTTGGCTAGGTTTGAGGCTGCTGGTACACGCATTCATGCCATCTGCACTGTGTGCTAATACAACTCCTTGTTGTCTGGTCTTCCTGGGAATGCATTATATAGATTGCAGCTGGTTCAGAATGCAGCTGCCAGGGTCACGACTCACACTAAGATTAATCATTACGCCTGGGTTAGCTTCATTACTTCAACTACCCATTACATTTAGCAGAGATTATGAGATGTTGCTTTTAACTTACAAGGCTTGGACTAACACCTACTCACCTCAGCAACATGCTTTTATAGTATGTTTCTCTTGGTAACTCTCCTAGAGAAGCAGAGAGTCTCTCTGAGTGCTGTGCTTTCAGCTCGAGGAGCAAACCCTACGGCATTCTGTGTATGAAGTGCCGTAGTGTGGGATTCTCACATCTTTGGGGTCACTCCTTTGATATGGATTTATTTCTTTATGCCCAGTGTGTACTGTCAGTGCAGAACTTCTTGCCGGAGAAAAGAGTGTGATGAAGAGGAGGATGAAAACATCAGCAGCACCCCATTCACAATTAACCTTGCAATCTACCTAGTTCTCTGGACTTACTGCCAAGTATTTTGAGCAATAGCCATCCAAAGAAATGCAGTTTCCTAGGAAGAAAAGAACTAGGTGTGAGTACTGCCACTTTATATGAAACTAAGATTATGAAACAATATGACACTTCCCAACAGAAGCCTACAACATAAATTCAACTAAGAGAAATGAGCAGGAGCCTAACTCTGCTACATTCCCCGAAGCTGAGTCTCTGAGGTCTTCTCAAGCATAAAGGGGAAAAAAGCCACATGTAGAGAAGACATTTGAAGGACAATTGACTAAATGTGCCTGTGGTGTTCCACATCAGAGCTATGAAGAGGAAACTTGAGGTTACCTTTTTTATGTACATATGGTTTAGGTTCCTGCCCCTAGGGTTGTGGCAAAATCTATTGATGCTAAAGAAAACCTGATTGTTTATGTATGGGGTAGAAAGTAAGAAAGAATTTTTTTAAATGATTTTACACGCTGTAGTTACTTTATACTGTTGTATAGGCTTTTACCTCATCAAGCTGCTCAGCCCAGAGTACACTGAGAAAAAATATCAGAGAGCCGGAGGGTCTGACCCCTCCTGAGTGAAATGAACACCCTTGTTTAAGAGAAGAAACAAATTTTCAGTGATTTCATTTGGCAGAGTGTGAAGGGATAGGTCTTGTTTCTCTGGTGAAAAAAAGTTCTGCTTTGCAATGGGCATCACAGCCAGAGGTTAGTTCTGTGTCAGTTTTTGGTAGAAGGTCAAACTTCCTAAAAGGTGTCTCATAGCAATGGGCTGGCTTTACCTCACATTGATATTAAGCACTTAGCTGAGGGGCTTAAGCCAGGAATCTGCTTGCTCTTGGCAACTTCTTCTGTCAGTGATAGGACAGACCCTTCCTCCCGAGGGCAGCTGTGCCAGCAGGTATGTTCAGCAGGTGTCTGTTCCTCACCACCAACTTTGAGACTCAGAAAAGAAGTACTCCAGGCTGGTGGTTAAGGTTGAGCCAGAGGAATCTAACTAAATATAGTTTAGACCTGAGAAATTCATGCAGAGCAAGATCCAGCCTGGATTGGGTTCTCCTAATTAAGCACCATGAAAACTTCCAGGTATAATCTGGTGGCCTGAAGGCAGCTGATGCAGAAAGCATAAAAGAGGGAGAAGAGCAGCACTTTGCTTCTCCAAGTGGACACACCCTGTCTCTATACAAAACCAGGAAACCTCTAGGGAGCCTTGTTTGAGGTATCCTGATGCTAAATCCAAGATAAGCCCTTTCAGCTGGTCAGGAGAGCTCTCAGGTGTCACCTGTGGGGCTGTTGCTCTGTGGAGCTGCAGAAGGAACTGGGGCTTCAGGGTAAGCTACAAACCCTGGGGAAGGAAGATTGTGCCTATGATCTTGCCTGGTCAGGGACTCATCTTTGTACTGTACCTAAAGGTCAACTAAAATTGTATGTGTAGGAGAGGAAGGAGCACCTTCAGGAGGTAAGTGTGTGATGGAGCTCTGCTCTCTCATGATTCTCAAATATTTGTTGGCAGTCAAGGGATAGCCCTTGAGAGAAAAGGGTCCAAAATAGTGCTACCAGCCTGCTTGTTTTAGATGGATGTTGTCTCCTTTAAGTTTTGTAATTCAAGGTGTGGTAGTTGTGGGGTAGACCCAGCAACTCAGGGGTCTTTTCCTGTATCCTATTATCTTAAATTAAATTTTTGTGTGGTTTTTTTTTTAAAGATCTCAAATGATTTTGTTGTGCATGAGTAATGCTTAGTCATATATTTTTTGATCAGAATTTTGTAGTAAGTGGCTTCAGTAAGAACTGTAACAACTTTAGAAATGCTAAAGACTCCTTCATGTAAAGCATCTGATTTATTTTTTTCTTTTTCCAAATTCAGTACCCGCTTTGATTTCAGTCCTTCCAATGTTTCTCTTCTTTTTGGTTGTCCAGGGATTCCCTAGGCTCACACTGTTCTCACCACTGTGTTTTATGCAGTGGTGTTAAACAATATTTTGCTTTCAAAGTAAAACTGTCCATGTAGGGATAGTGAAAATATGTATACAGAATTATTTCCCAATGTCTCACCTCTGCTCAAACCTCTATTTAGTGGAAGATCTTTCTTGCCAGAAAAAAACCAATGTCATGAAGAGGAGGATGAAACTCTCCTTCCTGAAGAAATAGTAGTGTACAGGGTTCATATCAGTTGTTTTAGAAGCTCATATATACATATGTGTCTTTGGAGGCTTAAAGGTAGGCTTTTGTACAGTTGTTAATCGCCACAAAAACACAAATTAAGTGTCAGTTCTAAGCAGAGAGGTGAGGAGCAATGATCAGTAACTTACCCTGGTGCCTAAGGAATGTGCCCAGGAGGCCGGGCTACAACTCCGCCATCTGCCAGAAGATTTTCAGGAAATGAATCTTCTTTTACTCCAGGTTCCTCTGAGATCTGCCTGTAAACCTGAAATTTATGAAAGGTGAACATTGCTGGGATGAATTACAAGCCTCTGCACCTCAAAAAGGAGTTGGTGATAGCTCAGGCTCCTTCTGTACATTTTGAGCTCCTTGTTGTCTTTCTGTAGCAGAGGGAGATCCTTTTCTCTCTGTCTGCATGTTAGTTTTGCATGTTATTTACCAGCTTGCTATTGTGCAGTCATAAATTAATAAAGGAATGACTTTGTATGCAGCCAAGCTGTGCACTTTGGCTTCTTTTAATGTGATCGTTTTGGTGTGGGAAGACAGGATGATGTTTATTAGATGATGTTTCTTTAAATCCCTTAAGATTAAAATTTTCAGCTCAGTCCCCACCAGACCTCTTTGTAGGTCACTTATGTGCAGTACCCTGGTTGCACCCATGACTTGGAGATGCATGTATTCAAGTGACCTAAATTGCATTGAGGGAGGGAAGGGGGGAGGGAAGAATTGGGGGATGGTGGGAACCAAGTCTGTCTGAAAATTCAACAAAATGCAATTCTCCTTCATGGAGAAATTAATTCAGAAAAAGACTAGTTTCAGAAATTCCAAAACATAAAGGAATACATCCTTTTAGGCAGGAAATGCTGTTCCTGTAGCCTTTCAGATTGTGGACAGAAATGTAAATGCAATTAGGGGTATAGTTGCAAAATATGAAAGCAAAAGGGGCTTTGCAGTGAGATGTGTGGCACTGCATGATCAAGTAAATGAACTTAATTTGGCTGCATTCATATAAAGTTTATATGAGACTGAAGGAATATTCTGGAAGTGATGGTCCCATTAGCAAAGTGATATGCCTTTATTAACGTTGTGCAGCTGCAATAATCTTAATGGAGCAATCTAGTGTTCTTCCCAAAGGAAGATCTTATCCCATTTATTAATTGTCTTTCTAGTAGTTATTAGTTCATCTGATCTCGGATAAGTGCACGGGCTGAACATTTTGATGCTGCAGATAGGGAGTGGGTTTAATGAGGGATGTTGGTGCCTGTGTTCGCAGCAAGGGTTTGCACTGATCGACTTGTGCCTTGCTGTATAGTTCCATCTGGCTTGACTCCTGGCTGTGTAAATACTCAGTTTGCATTGTAGCCTGAATTAGTCACCTGTTACTAGTGTGCAAAGCAAGTGTTGTCTTCTTTCAGATGCTGACAAGTGGCATTTAAATGTACCACTGTCAGGATACCTGAGAGAGATTAGGCTGCTGTGCACATCTCTGATGCTTCTTCAGCCTGCAAAGTGAGGTAATGATTAACAGGGAGAGTCAAGTGGGTGCAGTTGTGTGAAGCTCCCTCTTTGAACCTTGAGGAGATGCTAATACTGACTGTAGTGATCAGATGTTTTTATCTGACCTGCACAATCTTGGTATGCTTTTTTCTATTTTTTTGACAGAAAGGAGTGTAGTAGGAATAGGATTTCTCATTTCCCTCATGACACCTGGTTAGAAAACAAAACAACATCTGCCAACCCTGATTACATGGGAAATGCAGACTGTTCTGAATATTATATAATGATTTTAAGTGAAGCTTGTGGTGGGAAAGACTCTCAGCTTCTTTGTTGGTGCCAGGTGGCACCTGGTAAAACTGCAGTGGTTTCTTTCCAGTGTGGAGATACCCTAGTGGGGCCAGGCTGGGTTGCCTGGGGAAAAGTTTTGAGGAGAAGTCCTCCTATGCCTCTGCATCATCTGTGGCCAAGACATTCTGGAGGGGTGAATGGAGGATGAGCAGTCTTTCCTTGGTGTGATTTTTCCTTGGCATGGTAAAGGAAGGCCCCTTAGGAATGAGAGGTGTAGGACTGCAGACTCTGAATCCCCTCTCTTATCAAAGAGATGGGTATTTGGGCTTTGAATTTAGATTTCCTTCCCATAGCCTCAGCCCCCTCCAGGAGGGGATTTGGATAACCATAGCAGAGGGCAGAATGCCACCCAGCTAATTCTCTGGAGTGTAGCTGCTGCACAGCTCCTGGTGGGGAGCTGAATGTATGGCTTATGCCCTAAAGCAAAGTGTATAATGCTTACAGAACAGAGTGATTTTTTTTTTTCCTTTCTCTTTTCTTTGCTGCTGGAATAAATTACCATGTTGGAGTGCTGTGGACTTATCCCTAGATGGGCATCACCAGTAATGTGCATTTAGCAAATAATATTATTAAGTTAAAAAGATGCCTCTTGCAAATTTTATGGGTTTGGAACAGATGGAAAATAACAGCATTTGAGGAGTTCTAATATATTGTTTTCTGAAGATTAACCCCAACGATGCTTTCCTCTCTTCATCCTTCAGCATGGTTTTTGTAGGTCATATAATGCTGCTGTTTAGTCATATGGGCCTGTTAAACTTTCTAAGCAAGCCTAATACGCAGCAAACACGAGGAAAAAAATCCAAGAGAAAGATAAAATTTCTCAGTCCGTAATACTCATTTATGTGTTTTTCAGCAAAGAATATTAGTTTTTGCATTTATTTATGTGCTGGACGTTATACTGCAGATCCATGTACAATATTCAGGGTAAATATAAGGTGCTCTCAAGCTTTATTTATGACCAGTTTCCAGTTGCCAACTACCTCAAGAAATTTCTGTTGGGTCACAATGTGTTGTGACGTCTGAGTGGATAGATCTAAACCTAGAAGACCTGTAGGCCACAAGTAAAAGCATCTTCTTTTCTCCATAGACCTTAGACTGCAGTACTTGTGCTGCATAGCTGAGGAAAGAGTGATGCTAGGAAGCTAAACTTGAGGGACTGTTCCACAGTGAAGGCTCTCTAGGGTTTATAGCTCTGTAATGCTGCTTGTACTGTAGGAATTATTAGGTGTGGAGGAGAAAGTATTTTTGGGTTCAGGACTTTATTCTTTTGCCCACCTGAAGAAAGAAGAAATCAGGAGTCTGCATAATACTAGTTTACTTCTTTCCTTAGACACACATAGAATGTTAAAGTTTGTGTAAAACATATTTATAGACTTCATCAGTGCTATGAGGGCACAGGGTATAATCCTCAGTGTAAAAAGAAAAAAACCTGAAATGTCTTCAAGTGTTAGAAGAAATGACAAGAAGGAAGGTTGTGTTGCTGATCCCCATCCAGTAGGTTGCCATGAGTGGAATTTGTTCAGAAGTTGGCTTAGGTCCAGGTTGCAGCAGAATTAAGTACCTGTCTCTGCACTCACAAGTGCTTGTTAAAGAAGCAACATTGTTGGCATGAATAGTTGAGAAGAAGTTCTATTTCTTTCACTTACACTGCATGTAAACGTATTTTTCCCTGTGTCTTTTCCTACCAGAATTGGGTACCCCATGACAGAAGGGGTGATGTAGCTTTCTTCACTTGGCAGCAAGGTTGCATTAATCTTTTGAGCTTCCTAATTTTTCTTCATTTTTGTCCTGGAAATGCATATAGGTTATTTTCTTCTTATTTTGTTTACTTTAATGAGCTTGCCTTTATCCAGTTTTTGAAGTCTTTAGAATGATGAACTGAAGCAACTCATGCAAAAGAGTTAGGGGGAAGAAAAAGTAGAAAAATTTAAACTATTACATTTCTGCAAAGTAGCCTTTTGTGAAACTTATACTACCATTCTCTAAAGAAAAAGCAATTAAGTTTCTTAAGAGGTTTCAGATTGGCTGGCTGATCAATATCAAGTATTAGTAATGCTATGCACTCAGGCCTTATTACCATGATGTCCATTTATTGATACTAACATTTGATCATATACAACAAATTATTTTGAAGTTATTTTTGATGAATGTTTTTTGTACGTGTTATATGGCTTGATCTTACAAACCTTTACTCATGAGGGTAGTCAATTGTCTTCGAAGATTTTCAAGAATGGCCCATATGCAATACAACCTCGATTATCCAAATGGCAGGGGAGACATTGAATAAGTTCATATAATCGACATTTTGAATAATGAGGAAATTTTCATTGCAATTAATAGATGTCAGGGGACATGACCATCTTTCAGGTGTCAGGGAGTTTTCAGAAAATTTAGATTTTGATAGCTGGGTTCCTAATGTATGTGCTACTGACTGACTGAAATGGCAGAACACCCAAAACGTGCCTATATATTCCTTAATAGCTCTTTCTGTGGAACCAGCCAGAGTTCTATTTACTGTGGTATTGGCATTGAGGGTCAAATTGTCACAAGCATTTAGCTTAATGTTGCAGTAACTCTGCTGTTAAGAGTTAGGTTCCAGGAACACAGTGTTAAATCAATATTGGAATTGTCTGAAGTAAAATGTTACTTAGAAGCACATCACTGTCAACTTTGGAATATGGTTTTAAGAAAAAAGTAATCCCATAAAATGAAAGTAAATAAAGTTAAAAGGAGGAAATTCCTAGAGGTAATGAAAGAGAGAAATACAGTCTCTTTTTTGTGAATGTGGAAATACCCAAGGGAGCATCAATTTGTGTCAGAATGACTGTCCTTAAACTTGGAGCTGGTCAGTCAAAGATAATCCAAAGCCAAAATTCCTATTTTCTGACTCCTGTTCAGCTCAGTGCAGCCAACAGAAGGTGCTGCAGTGGGAGGCACTAATTTCCTTCCTCCCCAGATGGCTGCACAGGAGCACCCAGGGATGCATATGGCTCTGCTGACTCCCTGGGCAGGGAGCACTGATTGCCTGTGCTCAGGTCTGCACCACCACTGCCTCTTCAGAGTTTGTCTGTAACAGCTCCAACACAGGCTTGCTGCCTTCCCCTCTGCCCATAAGCAGCAGAAGCAGAACGATGACAATCACAACAGATAGTATGCTGGAGGGGTGTTTGGGATTCTGTCCTGAATCAAAATACTAATGTTTGTAGGAAGCCGAAACCGATGCATCCATTTATTTCGGCACAGAGATGAGCAATCGCTTGTTTCCTAGGAAACATGGGGCTGTGCATATGCAGCTCCGAATGTGCGCCCTAATGTTTTCCTTCATGGTGATAGAGTAGAAAGTTTGTCTGATGAGATCTATTATGCTTAAAGCAGAAGGGGAAAATAAATTTGGAAAGTTGCACTATTTAAAAAGAAGATAGCAGCAATACTGCCCAAGTCATAAGGAAAAGGCAGAAATAATTCAAGAAAATAAAGGAAGTGTCCTTTCTGTCTATCTAGTCTGGGAATCTGGAGATTTTTATAGTTGCAGAGCCATCTGCTAAGTTTCATTTATTGTGCGACTTTACTGCATCACCATCATCTGCTCATTAATCTGCCTTTTTTAGGCCTACTTCAGAAATTCTGAACCTCTGAGCATCTGTCAAATAGCTGCCACTGTTTTGAAACAGTAGTATGGCATAGTTTAAAGGTTTTTATAGTGTCATTTTGTGTGGTGTCAATATTACTCAGCAAAAGCTTAGCCATTCACAAGATGCTCACATCAAGCTTGTCAGTAAACCACTGCCACCACACCCTAACTCTTTGTATTTCTTGCTAGAAGAGTAAACAAAACATAATTTTTGGCAGTGTGTGCTGTGTCTCAAGATGTTACTTGGACTGTGTGGCAGCATTTGGTCCTCTTCTGATGGGAGCAGTGTGCTTGGGTGGTGACTGCCAAAAGGAACTCGGGATTATGAGCACAGATCACTGACCCCAGCAGGAGTCTTACCATTGACTCAAATGGCTGAGACTTGGACCAAGGTCAAGGACTTTTGGATATTAGATTTGGCTTTAATATGGTGTTGCAGACCTGGCCGTTCTGCTGTGACCTGCACACACATTGCTGAGATGAGCAGAGGGGAAAATAAAACCTGTTAATATTCACCTTCTCAATTAATGCATGGAATTCAACAAATCCAGTTCCATATCCTTCAGAGGTGGTCAAATGACTCATTGTTCATGGTCATTGTTAGCAGAAAGAAAAAAAAAAAAGAACTGATCTACCTGAAATGCAGAGCCCTGACGTCTCTGGGTGCATCTCAGACTAATCCATACCTTTCCCTTTTGTGAGTTATTCTAGCAGCAGGCGATCTGATATGTTACCTGAAAATGCACTTGGAATTCAAATTCTTGCTTTCTGGCCCCATTGGAGGGGAGGCAATCCATGAAGCCCCAGGAGCCAAATGAGCAGCGGCTGCCTTTGTGAGTAAATGCTGCTGGAAATAGGTATTAGCAGGTCTGAGAGACTGGAGTCCTCTCCTGCCAGATGGCTGCCAGGATGTCACTACCCTGTGTGAAGCTTATGGATGCCTTTGTCATTCCTGCCCTGAGGTTCCCTGATGTGTTTTTTTAGGCATTGATTTCACTTTGCCTGCTTTAGGTAAACCTCGGTAGCAGCGGATGATTCAACTCAAGAATTGTTTTCTTTAGGGACTAATCATTCTGCCTTGATCTGCACTCCTAAATTTAGAGGTTAATCTCTGCAGGTTTCTTCTGGGGAAGGCTGAAGCTTCCATTCTGAAACCTCCTGTGAAAGGACTAACCCTAGGCATTTTGAATCACACTCTGAGTCTTTCTCTCTTGATTATGTATGGTACTAAAGAGACTGTATTTCTAATTTAGGCAGTTACAGATGAGGTACCACAAGATGGATGAGGTGATCTAATAGCCTGCTGATACTTCCTGGCCATGTGTTCCTGCTGTTTCTCTTGCTTCAGCTTGGGTGCCTGCACTGAAATGGCAGGAAACTCTCCCAGCAAAACAAACGGAGCCAAGGCAACCCGAGCACTCTGACTGGAATGAAGGTGGAGACCAGAGCTGGTGGCAGAAAGAGGCTTGCCCTGTAGGGTGGGAACACTCACCTGTAACAGTGATCCTTGATAACCTTCTTCTGTCGTTTAATGGAGAGGCAAAGTTGTCAAATGCTGTTATTGCTGTGCTTTTCTCAGCCCTTTTAAGCACAGCAGCATTCACAGGTAGTCTTGCACTCCTTGCACTGCAGAGAGCTCTAACTTTGCTGACTGATTAGGGGCCAAAAGGATTAACCAGCAGTGCTCCTAAGATAGGAACGGGGATGCATCCCTCCTGTGGAATTGCACTTGAGTTTCTGAGAGGAATGGCCAAAAATGTGTAACCACCCTTTTCTAGGACCACATTCCTGACCTCTAGATGTCCTTGAGTGTGGGACATACAATTAGATGTGCTGTTTGTCTGAGAGGAAGGAGAAGAGTCTTGTCTATCAATAGATAACTTCTAATCATCTTGACAGTAGAAATTGTCGTTTAAGATCCAGTAGTTCTCTAAAGTTAATAAAACCAAAGCTCTTCAGTCAAGTGAGCTCTAAGATGTACTTCTTGTCTGATATGTAGAAATTAGACCTCTGCAGCAAAAAGAATAGAGCTCCTGTTCTTATCTGGCAGCTCCCTCCATTAACAATAATTAATAGTGGAATAGGTGGAAAATTAGCATTTTTCTTTGGATCAGAAAATATGTTGGATAGAAACCTGCCTATTTTTTTCGTAGAGGTGTTCTGACTTGGTAGTTTCTGTATCTCTGGAGTGGTGAGGGAATTGAGACCTGAGCTACTGTCAAAGTATCTGGAGTGGAGCTTCCAAGCAGTAGTGCCATAGTCTTTTCCATGCCTGTTTGTGATGAATGAATTGGATGAACAAACTATGAGGGGAAGCCTATTTGAAACAGGATGGTGAGTAATGAAATGATGGCCTTGGCCTTGAAGTCTGGAATAAAAATTCTACGTGGGGCCAGAAATCAGAAGTCTGAGCTCTGCAATTAACATTTCAGACTTTATTTGAAGTCAGTGGTTTTTAGAGGTGACCAAATTAGCACACATTCATATGGCCCAGCAGGGAATGAATCGTGCTATGGATTATTTCTGGGCTGTGCAGTTGGATTTGAACAAATCCATCCAGTCCCATGCTGTGGAATGTGTGGACAAGGTTCAGGTTTGTGCGGATGGAAGTGGAAACCTCTTGCTATACTGAGTTCAATTTGTTTTCACATGTGGTGTGTTGTCTATCTGGTATGTCTGTTTTATTTATAGCTATATAAATATAATTTTGAAAAAAGCTAGTTGGCGATTTTCACATCAATATTGTGTTTTCAACAGAAAATGGCTTATTAGTCAGCAGAGGCTGCTGGCAAAGCTTTATCATTTGGATCTAAAAATATTTGGTTTTAATGAAACATTGGGAAATGAAGACTTGGAATTGTGGTTTTGTTTTTTTTCCTGTAAAATCATGAAGAACTTGATGCATCTGTTAACAAATCGGTTTTTGTTAAAAACATTTTGAGGGAAAGTATATCACAGCTGGCTCAGACATTATGTATGCATTATGTATGTGTTATATTTTGTCTGCTGAGACCATGGAAAAGAACTTATTTGTGCATAGTAAGGAAAACTAAATTTGCAAAGGCTAGGGTTTGTTGTTGTGTTGTAGGTTTTTTGTTGTCCAGGGATTAAAAAACCCTCCCTCATAAATTTGCCATTATTTTCATTAGATCTGGCAGCTTTTCTTTGAAACCCTGAATTCCAAATGGTGTTCCCTGTTTGCTTAGAGAAAGCAGGGGGCCCACTTCAGAGTGTTTGCTCTGAGGTTGGGGCACTGACAGGCAGGCATTTGTCCACCTTTTTTTATTATCAACTAGAATAAGCAGTTTAATAACTAGGATTAAACCATCAGATCATGACAGAGCAACATTAGCTGCTGGAACCAAGTTGGAAAGGATTCCAGATGTGATTAGATGAATACCTGCCCTTTAGGGGAAATAGCTAAGTGAGCCTCTGTTTTTTTGGTAAGGTAAATGTTTCTTGGGCCATTCTAGGCAGGTATCCCAGGTTTGCATTTTCCCAAAGATGTTTCAAATCCCTAGTGTCAAAGTACAGACTATTCTAGATCTGAGCCAAAATTGTCTCCCTGATGAAAATCAACGATTTTGCCAGAACACACAAGATTGTGCTATTGCCTTGAATAATTTAGATTTTTGTTACAAATGCAGAAGCCTGTTTATGGCATGCTAGTCAGTGAATACTTCCTTAGGGGAAGGAGGGAATGGGAAATGGGGAAAAGTTGTGATCAGAAACCCCTGCTGAAGGGGAGAGTTCCCCCTCCCATTGAAATTACAAAACTTTACTGGTTTCAGTGGGATCAAAAATGATAATGGAATTATACCTTCCCTTATCCAATATAAGAAAAGAGATGTTTAAGTTAATGTTTTTCATGACTGAGTTTGTGATGTATTCACATACACATATGCACTCAGGGTTATGAGAGGCTATTAAAAATCATATGCAGGAAAGTGATTTCTGAATTGAGAAAAATACCTGTTTAAAGATCAAAATAATGTAAAAACCTTGTTGGACTACAGCAGTTCCTTTTGTTAGGAGCTGCCTAATTCTGTCTTGCTGTATCAGGATCAGCGCTGAGAATGAATTTTTCTCTGTTATTAACCACTTTGGGCCATTTCTGCAAAAGCATCAAGGTGCCAAAGTAACAGTGTAAATCTGGCCCTGGAGCACTACAATACACTTACCCCAAATACTCCATTGCAATACTGTTCCAGTCTGTGTGATGGGAGATGTATTACACAAAAAGACCTCACAAATCTATCTGTAAACAGCTCTGCTGTCTGCCTAGTCAACGAAAAAGAAAAATGAAATGGACTTAGGGCACCAAGTTAATATTGGTGAAGAAATAAAATGTCAAGTTAGAGCATATGATCATCTTAAAACCTCTCTTCCCTGTTCAGGCATGAGCACTCAGGGTAATAGTGCAAATGTGCTTAAATATCTGTGGCAGAACACAAATGTAAAGGTTTGAGGGAGTAATTGTAAAGGTGATTCTTTTGTCCAGAGAAGTTTGAATAAGTCTTCTAGAAATTATCAAAACTGACAATCTGCACTTTTTATGTATTTGCTCTACCCCACTTGATTTAAAGGTTGTGTTGGTGTAACAGTCTAAGGAGGATCGTACAGAGAAGGACAAAGAATGGCAAAAGTTGTAATAGTTTCAGTCTAACCCTATCTCAGTGAATACCCTTTTCTGCCTGAAAGCTCTCAGACTTCACAATATGGTACTGTATGAACATGATCTTCCCTAAGAGAAGAGCATAGTCCTAAAAGAGTCAAAGGAATAAATGCTGCAAAATATTGGGGTTTACAAGTTTTTCTTAATAAGTTGTGGCCAATACTAAAATTTGTCTTTAATTTTTGCAAGTTCTGTGTTTGTCTGTTGGCCTGGTCCAAATCTCACTGAAGACAGGCTTTGTATGAACCTTGATGGGCTTTTGATTAGTGCTTTTAGAGAATTTTTGTTTGACTTCTGATGCTGACAAATTTGTGTGGCTGATGTGAAATTAAACCAAGCTACAGAAAGCACTTTATTTCCATCACCTGCAAGGGAAATTACAGCGATATTTTTTGAACTTTTCGACCTCAGTTTCTAAAATCCTTCACTGCTACATAGGAGAGTGTCTGCCTGTTGCTCTTAAAAGTAACATTCCTCTAGTGCAAAACACAAGGTAATCTTAGTGGAGTATGGGGGGGGGTTGCTCACTGGACATCACAAAGAGACCCACTGGATGTGGGTCAGAAGGAGAGGGCAGTCGTGGCTGCAATAGGTGTTCAGTGAAATCCAAAGAAAACAAGGTAGAAATGTTCACCTTGACTGACTCCCAAAACGTCCACGGGGGAAAGCCAGTGGGGCTTTCCCTGAGAAATCCCCTCTGTGGTTTTGGAAAAATGTAGCCCTTGCTGCCACAAGTCCTCTGAGAGCATTTCAACAATATCCTGTGTATTTCGGAGCTAGACCAAGCTTGAGGGAAAACTGAGGGGTCACCACAGGATGCAAGAAATTATTTTTACAGGGGGAGAGGTCGGTGACTTAAGGTTGAAAGAATTGCTGCAGAGCAAAACAAAATATCTCAAAGGCAGGTCTGACAGACTCCTGTTTGGACCTTATAGAGAGGTTTCTGTTGCCAATGAAGGGCAGCCTTGTCTGAAGGCCCAAACATGAAATGAGCTTTGGAAGAAGTGGCACAAGCTACAAGATATTTCATTTGTAATTTCCTTTTTACCCCTACTTATTCTTCACTAAAGTATTTCAGTCTTCTCCTGAGTGCCCCTAGACCTCGCAAAAAACTAAGTGGCACTGATAAAAAGTGAGATCATGACAGTAATGAGGTAATCCTTTTTCTCTTGTCTTTCTCTATATTTCTAGTGCTTCCAAAACAAATATTTAGGTCAAAAAAGCAAACAAAAAACCCCATCCCAGGTCCATAGGTGAAGCAGTCTTTCATATTTTGGTTCCCGCTTTAGTAACAATTTTCCCCACACCTGTGGCTTTAATGAGGCTTGAAAAAATGTAGGAAAACATCAATGTGCTTCTCAGTCTGAAGAAACATATTTGGTTTACTCAGGTTAGTCTGGAGCCTGTAGCAGTTGATGAACCCTCCCAGTGGGCTTTGGATCAGGCCCTGAGTTTCTTAATTCTTTGGGGAATGAAAGGAAAGGGAGTGTAAATGCATGTGGGTGCTTCAGGGTTGTTTTTTAGAGAAATTTTTGCAAGACCAAGCTGCATTAGACCCTTTCCACAGAGGACGTACTTTTCATAGCAGGAGCAGCTGTGAAGGAAAAGCAGAAGGGAAAATTCAAGTGCAGGAGTGTCTTTGACCTCTTCTGCTGCTCTGTGGCTCCTCTCCCTTTGTCCCCTGACACCCAAGCTTCCTGGAGCGATGGATGGCTGGGAGCAAGAGGAGTTTTTAGCATGGCTGACGCGATACTTTTGCCTGGAAAGTTGCTCAAAAGCAGGAAAAGTCAGACTGATAAAGATGTTTAAAAAATAAACTAAAACCTTCTAACACAAAAGATCCAGCTTTTTGATTAATTGAAGTTGTTCACCTATTCTTTTATTTTTGACCGTACTTTCATTTTGATGCTTGGCAAAAATGAACCATCAGCCTTTTTCTCCTTGTGTATCCTGAATGTATATTATATAAGCAGCTGCTTACAATGATTTGTAAAGATAAATCAGTCAACCTGTGGTAATTTTAAAAACAAAAGCTAAAACGGCATTCCCTTTTTTAATGGTTTTGTCCTTAAAGCCTACAGTATGACTTTTTTCCTCCAACTGGGATTGATATGGATGCTTCTGTCTCAAAACAGAGCTCCAACTACCAAATTGTTGAACAGATTTCTCCTTTGAAAATGCCACTGTCACTTGAAAATGCCATGTGTACAATGCAGCTGTCTGACTTCTCAGGATTACAAAGAAACAAGACCACGTGAAGCCTATAAACAAGCTTGTAACTCAATGTGTAAAATTTCAATGTTTATTTCTAATGTTTTGAGACTCGCCTTTGCTGTAAAGTAGTGTTTGCTTGCAATATCTCCCACCCTTCAAGTGATCATATTGAATTTTGTAGCTTTTGTCATCACTTCTGTTCACACACTCATCCACAAGTCTGAATAATGCAGTATGTTTTTATTCTCAAACTTGTTCCTGCTTTTTAGTATTTAATTCACTTTCCTCCCCCACCCCTCAACACTGTTATATTTCAAAGTTTTTTCACCTCTTTTTAATCCTTCCTTGCAAGTTTAGTTTCTGTTTTGCTTTTTCTGTTAATTATTCACTCCTCAGATGTGGGTTTCTGAGTTTTGCATTCTGAACCGCCACTGAGACATTTGCTTTTAGCACATTCTTGTTATCATTAAAACAATCCTTCATGGCTAATTCAGCAAAGGGGAGGAAGTGACCGGCTGCTGTTGGTTTTGATGAATATGATGACTGTATCAGTTTGTCATCTGGCATAGCCATTGTCCTCTTCTTCAGCTGGTGTTCATTTCAGTTTGTTATCTTACAGAAGTATCAATATGTGATGTTTTTATTCAAGTTTGACCAGAAGAGATCTTGTAATAGGGAAAAAAAATTCTCTTTGTTTCAGCTCTGTGTGTATTGCAACAGCAGCTTGTGATATTGTGATGAAAATTCTGTAGTCCAAACAGATTTGGTTTAGATCAGTGGTTGCATAGCAAATCTCCAAGGAATATTTATGAACAGATGACACCCTTACCAGAACCAGATCAGCACATGGGAAGGCCTTTTGCTCCTGGAGGTGCTGTTTTTATAGAGTGAGATGTAGATGCATTTAACATTCATATCCTCTAGTCAGGACCTGATGGATTTCAGGGGATCTGAGCCTTGGTCGCTGCATTTCCCAAAGAACTTAACACAGTACCTGCATCCTCTTTTTAAACTGGAGTTGACCTTTGAGCTTCAACTGAAGTGGTGTTGAGAGGATTGCCTCTCAATAGAGACAGCTGCTATGTTGCAAATCAGAGCTGGCTGCCCTTTTTAATAATCTTGGCAATTTAGCCCAGTGCTTTCAGAAAGAAAGTGCAAAAGATAGCACAAGAGCTGATCAGTATGGATCTTGTTATCATTAATAGATTTTTTTTTTCCCTGTCTTCAAGGTCTTAAATGCACTTGCTAGAAGAGGGAAGTTGGAAAACTAAAACCCTACCTTTGCTCCTTGAATTTTCCAATTTTTGCTACTGGCAAGACAGACCAGGACCCTGCTCCAAGATGACCAGTGCTAACTCTGGAAAGGTATGTTTGCCTTTTTTTGGTAAGTTCAACATCTCCTTAGCCTAGCAATGGCCCTGTGGATGCAGTGGAGAAGCAAAGACTAATTATTGCAGTGCAAGATGATGTGATGCCGCAGGGGATCTTTGTGGGCCTTACAGTAGGCATTTGAACATTATGTAAATATGTTTCCAGGCTCTGTGTGACCAAAAGAGTTTGGTGAAGGATCAAGTGTATGCCAGTTCAGAGTGTCAATTTATGCTTAGCTGTTATGCTAATCTTGGTACCTTTTGGTGTATAAAACCGAGTCCTCTGCATAACCCATGGAGTCTCACACTCTGCCCAGAACTCAAGACCTCAAGGATTTATAAAGTGAAGCTTTTTAGTGTGTTTGGTTCAGCCACACCTGCTTGAGTAGATCATCTCCAGAAAGCAACTCAGTCATCAGCAAACTTAACTGCTGCACTTGTCTGTGCCCTTTTGTTGCTGCCTATGGTGGGAAGGGCTGTAGGGTGACCGCTGGTACTCACCTGGCTTTCTTGCACCAATGAGAACCAGAAAAGGCACTTGGAGCATGTTGAGCCAGGCATTACTTCATTTTCTTCTTGCATGAGTTGAAAACTTGCCTTTGCTTTGATCAGAATTCCAGGGAGGGCTCAAAATAAACAATGTTGGGCTTGTGTAGGGCTTTCTTTTTTAAGTCTATGTAAGCACAGAGAACATTAATTGCTCATAAAAAATGTTTTCCCTCACCACAGGAATCAATTTTTTTATTAATGGCTTCTCTGCTTTCAAATGGTGAGTAAAAAAAGAACTTGTAGGAGGACAGATATGTGGCATCACTGAAAGATCTGCAATATGCCAGCAGGGTGCATCGTTGGTAACTGTTTCCTCTCCCAGTCCTTACAGAGTCATAAAATTGTTTAGGTTGGAAAAGACCACTAAGATTGAGTCCAACTGTTAACCCAGCACCGCCATGTCCACCACTAAACCGTGTCTCTAGGTGCCACATCTACAAGTCTTTTAAATACATCAGGGATGGTGACTCAACCACTGCTCTGGGAAGCCTGTTAGACAGCTGGACAACCCTTCCAATGAACAAATTTTTCCTAATACCATTCTAAACTAAAAGTGCAAAGACTTAGATTAGATATTAGGAAGAAGTTCTTTACCCAGAGGGTAGTGAGGCACTGATTTCCCAGGGAAGTTGTGGATACGCCATCACTGGAAGGGTTCGTGGTCAGGTTGGGTAAGCCCTTGAGCAGCCTGGTCTAGTGCAAGGTGTCCCTGCCCATGGCAGGGAGATTGGAACCAGATGAGCTTCAAGGTCCCTTCCAACACAAACCGTGCTGTGATTCTAAACCTCCCCTGGCACAACTTGAAGCCATTTCCTCTTGTCCTATTGTTTGTTACCTGGGACAAGAGAGCAGCACCCATTGCACTAAAACCTTCTGTCAAGTAGTTGTAGAGAGCAATAAGGTCTCCCTTGAACCTCGTTTTCTCCAGACAGAAACTCCCCCAGCTCCCTAAGCTGCTTCTCATCAGACTTGTGTGCCAGCCCTTCTCTGGACACACACTGAGAATGCTCCTCTCATCTCATAGACCAAGCAAAATACAGGGGAGAATCTTTCCAGGCCGTGCTTTTCTGCAGTGGAAAAGAAAGGCTCATCGTTTAAGGCAGGTCCTAATCCAGGTTATAACCCTTGGAGAAGTAGGATGAGGGGGCTGAGAAGTGATTTCTGGCTACTGTCCAAGGGTCTCTGCTTGTGTTAGGGCCTGTTCAGTCTTGTGAAGGTGTAAAAATGTAAAAAAAATTATAAAAAAATTACTCAACTGATTTGTTTGTGAAACTTAGGAAAAGTAGGAGACTCCTGGGTATGTGCAATATATCTCAGTGAAAAAGTAAACTAAAATCAGGTTCCAAATGAGGGAAGATAGAAATCATATAGCCAGGATATTGAAGAGCCTCCTTAGTTCCTACTTATATTGTGCTGAGCAATATAAGGTCATCTCTGACCTCGTCCACCTCCATAGTCTTTCAAAACCAATAAAACATGGAATAGTGACTCAAAGTTGAGAGTTTGTGGTCAAAGCTTACCATAGGGTGTATTGGAATGTGAATTTATTAACCTTCAAGTATTTAGATGCCCAGCCATATAAAGTAACTGCTCTTGTGTATTGCCAGTTGTCTTTTGTCTTGTAAATGTGAGGAAACCAATGGCAAACATCCATGAGGTCAGAGCATGCATATAGGCAGGTTTGCAGCTTCCCTCATCTAGTGGTAACTCATAGAGTTTTATACCGAAATATGAAATAGGTTCCTCTCAGCTAAAAGGCACAGATAGAAAGACTTCTAATTCTTCAGCTTTCAGCAAAGTTGAGTAATTACAGAGTAAACAGGTGAAATACCAGATGTGACTTCACTTTTTGTTTATAATTCTAAAGAGTTTATACACTTTCAAGAAAGATTTACATGAAGAACATAGATAAGTAAATAAATGGAGAGAGTATATGATTAATGCTTTTAAAATAGTAAATGCTTCCCACTTGTAACATTCTTGAAATAGATTGGCCATGTAGGCCTTGTTTTTCTTCCTGCCTTACAAGGCTGTCTGTGTTTTGTTTATTTACTGTACAAATTTATGTTCAATGCCTCCTTTTCTGTTTAATCCACGAGAGAGTTTTGGTCACTGCCAAGATCATTAAACTTCATTAATATATGTTTAATTAACTCTTTATAACAAAATATATATGATAGATTAGTGCATGTGTAATTAAAGGGGCAGGCTCAGAAGTTTGAAAAAAGAACAGGACCTCGACTTGTGACTGTTTCAAGCAAGGCAGTGGAAACTGGTCTCTGTGTTGACAAAATTAAAAGTGTTTAAATGAGGGTAAATTAAGTGATTGAAGAACATTTGGTATACAGTAGTTTAGGTAAATGAAGTTTGAAGGAAGAGATCCTTACAGTTTCAAGTTAGATGGGGCTTGTTCAGATTCGCTACATCTGGATAAAATGTTTCATGTGAAGCTTTTGAGGGATCTGGAATATGTAAATGCAAGCTTGGTTACAGACTGGCTGTCAGATCAGTATTCCAGTGATCTCACTGCAAAAGTCCCCATAATTTGAGTATCAGTTTGATATCCCTAGTGATTTGCTTCTAACTGTTTGGAATTATATTTTTTACTTCAAAATGATCAATTAAAAGGAGTAGTTCAGGAAGAAGTGGTTTGGTTTTGTATTAATCCTATTTTAATAAATCCAGAATAGTAGCACTGGTCTCAATTTGGCTCAGACAAACAAGATTAGGAATTTCTTCAAACAAAAATCAAGTACATGTTTGAAATGAGTGAATATTTACTTTACATATCTCTAATTAGGAGCATCTTGCACTAAACGTGGGTCAACACAGGCTTTTACTCCATTTCACTGTACAATTCTTGATTTTTTTTTTTTAATTAATTTTTAGAAGGCGTGTTTAAATTGCTGTTGGCACTGCAATGCAATCTCTGTCCTGTGCTTGCCTCTGCCAAGAGGTAATTTTGTGTCTGGGAAGTTCATGATTTTACTATATGCTTCAGTTTTCCTCACTTGTAAAGGAGATGGTGACATTGAAATATGCTGGTAGCAAGACACAGGGAAGCTCTGCTTGGAAGATGGTTATTCTGCAACAGTCAGCTTTAGTACCAGTTCAAATGCTGTATCTGAATGACTTAATATTACAGAGATTATTATGTTAGAGAATGTCACTTATATAGTGAAATTAGGTGGTTTTCATTCTATGACTCAATTGCAGTAAATCTGCACAGGGAGAAAGAAAGTGTTTTAAGACAGTGATGGACATGATTCAGAGCACTGATCTGTGTTTAGGTGAGAATGTCTCAATCTGGCACAAAGAGAGTCCTACTCAGTCTTCCTGTGACTACTCTTGCCCAAATCCTTCAGCATGCAGGTGTAAACCCTTAGGACTAAACCCTCCTGGATCTGGCTGGTGTCATTTCACTGTCCCATATATGCCCCCCCCCCCCAAAGTTCTTGGTGTAGACAGTGAGTCTTGGATTCATCTTACTGGGGAAAAATGCAAGTCATAAAGCCCAGATTAAGAGGCTTGAAATGTCTTTTTTTTTTTGAGCTGTGCTGCATTTGGCAATTTTTGTTCCTTTGGGGTTGACAGAATTTCTTTGGCAGTTAAGTTTTCACTCCCTGAGTTTTGCTCTGAGAATCAGGTTCAAATAAATCTGAAATATGGAGCAGAGTTCAGTCCAAGTGAGTGAGTTTCCCATGGTTTCTGTCTGAAACAATAAATCCTTCCTTGGAGAGAAAAGGGCAAACCTCCACCTTGGTTCATCCAGAAGATTTGCAGATGCTTTTATGAACCTGGCTTTAATTTAGGGTTTGCAAGAAAGCCCTTTCCTATTTCATCAACTCCTGTTTCAACTCCGGGGTATAACCCTGCCTATGTCAGAGTTAACAGGAGTTTTTCTTCTCCCACTTGTACCAAAGGCAGGATTTTCCACCCTGAAGTTCTGCCTGTTTCTGTTTATTGCCCTTCCAGGCCAAACACTGAGTTAGGAAGCAGACTTAGTGAAACACCTATTGATTTCAAAGCTGAATTTCAAGACCTCAGGATTCCATACTATTCCTCTTAACTCTATTAAAATTGGAAACCTATTAGCTATCAAATGTACTAATGACCCAGTAGATGACAAAATTCAGTTGAGGAAGTGTAGCTCACTGAGGGCATACACATTCCTGGATCTTTTTTCTGCATTTTTGATGAAGACTCTTTGGCTGCCTTGAAAAATTCACATGTCCACTTTCCCAGCACTTTTTTTACCCTGTATACACACAATATACTTCCTGATTTTACCAAAAAAAAAAAAAAAATGGTTCTATTCTTCAGCCTGCAGACTTCTATACCATGGAAACTGGAGCAAAAGTCTGTCTAATCGATCCTTATTTAATAAGCAGTGTTATCAATACCTTTGAGACAGCTGTACACTGCATGACATGGGGACAGTGGGATATTTGCTGGCTTGTGTTAATTGGCATGGCAACATTGGTTTTTGGCCTGGCACACCAGATCGAAAATTGAATTTACAAAATCAAACTGTAGTTATCTACATTCCTTGATGTCCTCCCAGGTGAGCTACTGGGCTTCATGCTAATAACTTCTAAAGCAAGCAAACTTTAGCTAATTATGTGCTAGTTTATTCTCCCTTGCTAAATTTTGGCAGGTTGCTTCTGTAAATTATGAAAAATAAATGTGAAATATGCAGATGTCTTTTGTTTGAAGCAGATGTTTGGTCCGCCTTGCCAGAATCTAATCAGCTGTTTCCCCAGAGTTTTTTTTCTCCCCCCACCCCCAATATTGTCCAAGAGCTTTATGAAAACATGAAGGGGTTGGGGGAGTGTAGAACAATAGGATGTTGTTTATTTTCCAGCTACCAGGCTGCAAGGTAACTTGAGGTAGATTTTTTTGGGCTTTTGCCTTCCCTGGTTAAAGCCACAGCAGATGCTGGCAGAGGGCCCATAAGGCACAATATTGTCTGAGGACAGGCAGAATTTGAATGCAACCTTGCCTGTCACTGGGGAGGTGTGATGAGTTGGGAAGGAGCCAGAGAAAGCCAGCTTTGAAGTCCTGATGGTGCTGTGTGGCCAAGGCCAGCAAACTTGAGCACTTCCCCCACAGGGAGCCCCACAGATGGGGGAGCTAAAGGTCTCCAGGAGTGTAGTGCAGTTGTGTTAAAGGCAAGGTGGGTGGCAGCATCTATTTCCTTCCTTGCTGCCCCAAGTTACCCCCCTCTGTGTCCTGTTGCCTACAGCCTGTTGTGGAAGGAGGATGAATTGGCTGGTGTTGCACCCTGAACTAGATGGAGACTGGCAGGGGTGTCGCAGTGCTCTGTTGGCACTTCATCCAGCCCCACACCACAGCACAGGGTCTAAATCTGCCCTTAGGGGTACTGAGTGCTGGCTGTAGTCTCCTGGTTATCAGAGTTTTTGGAGCCCTCTCCAGAAGAGTCTGACCCACACTGTACCTCACACGTTGCTCCTGGCCTGCTGTGCTCTATGGGCTTCCACTGCCTGCTGTGCTGATGCAGTAGCTGTGCCTCCCGTGCTATGGCACTGCACCCTCCCGAGTAGCACTTCTGCCTCAGCAGCAGCATTTTCTACAATTAGATACCAACATAAAGTGCAGAAAAGGGTCCAGATGAAGATCCCTCCAACCTTGAGGATCATCCTCCCTGCTATTACAGCTCCAGCAGGCTCATCAGAAGTTCAATATAAGAGTAATGATTTTTTTAGTACAGAGCTGAACACCTGGTTTGCACTTTCTATTTAAGGCTCTCATAGCATTTGACTGTGCATGGATTTAAACTTCCAGCATTCCTACAGGTTAAGTAACAATATCTCCACCTTGCTTACAGAAAAACAGACATAGAAATGGGCAAAGTGATTTTTTTCTCAAAAGGAGAAAAAGTGATCTTTGTGCTTAAAAAAATTTTACTAGGGGACTGCCATCCTGATAGTCCATGTCACAGCCTCCTCCTGGATACATTTTTCCAGCTACTGTCAAGACTCCTCTTGTGGGTCAGCAGAGAGGCAGCACAATGTTGAGATTTGGCTCTGTGTGTTCAGAGTATTTCATGTTTGTGTGGATCTGCAGATCATTTCCAAAACCTGTGCTTTTACCTTAGGTGCTTGAAGCTGAATGGCTGCCTGAATTGATAAAAACTGAGCATCTCTAGGAGCCAACAGGTACAGAGCACTAGGCAACTTCTTAGACATAAGTACTTCAGTACTATGGTACTACTTATTTTTTATCATGGCTGAAGCACAAATCAAGAGTCTGTTGTGATAGGTGCTTTGGAAGCAATTAAAATGAATAGTCCTTTCCCCAGGGACAGAGGTCTTGAGATTGTGGCAAGATGCTCTTTACTTGTAAATAGATTGCTGGAGGGAAGGATAATATAGCAGTCTGACTGCTAGGGCATTTTTTTACAGTAGAACTGAAGAGGAAGAAAAAAACCATTGCCAATTTTTTTAGCTGCTTTACATTTAGGATTGAAAGAATCTGGATTTGGTCCTTACAAAAGCATTTGTTTAATCTAACTATCATCAAGGAATATTAATTTTTAGAAAAATGGATACTCATAAGGCAGTATGAATATATAGTCCTTTGATTATTCAAAAAAAATTGTACAAATCAAAATAAATTTGCCTGAGCTATTTAAAATAATTAACCTTTGACAAACCTCCCTCTCTGGTAATGGAATAGTAACTATATGAATAAAAGATAAGTCGTGACATTCAATGAATTACAATATTCCTCCCATAAATTACAGGATAAGATAGCAGTACAATCTACATTTTTATAACTGTAAAAAGTCCTGAACAGTAGCCCCTGTACTCTTTAGATTATTTTTTTCCTGTTTCTTTGATGTATACAATGCCTCTTGTATGAAAAGCTTCCCAAGTGATGTTAAGTTCCAGCAGTGTTCACAAAGGCTGTGACCCAGGCCTGCCTTCCCTGCTCTGAAAGGGAGTCTGAGCCTTAACGGGAAATCCATGCTACAAAGGGATTCTCCTGCACAGTAACAGTAAGTGCAAATTATGATCCTGGGAGTCTCCTGATATATAACCAAGTACAATGCCAATAAACCAGGGGTGTAAACCACATGAGCATATGGACAAAATATGGTCTGAATGGCATGATTATGTTTTTCAGGCCATAATGAATTCATCCCAAGGTGCAACTGTACATCTGTTGTTATAGCGTTCATGATAGCAAACACTACAGTTAGGGTTGCAGTTTAACTCAAATTATAGCCACCTGTTTCCATTCAATAACAACTTTCTTAAAAATTATTCCTTCTGGACTGATTCACATCAGTTCTAAAATGGTCATTCATTTATATATTTATTTGGGGGAAAGTATGTTTTATTTATAGAGTAGGCAGGCTGAAAGGCACTCCCCCCCACTCTGACCCTGGTGATTCTTACCAATGCATTTCCTTAAAAAGAAATTAAACCCTGTAGCTTTTAAGGGACTGATCCAACTCCCATTGATTTTTTGGTGAATACCGTATTGGGCTTTCTGTGAGTCACTTTGTGGCTGCTGGCATGGAGTTAATACTGTGTAGGAACAGATCCGATTACTGCATGGGAAGCTTTAGGTGCTTAGAAGTTAGGAGTCTTGTCAAGACTAGTTTTCTACTATCTCTTCTCATTGTGTAGTCACTAAATGTTGCTTACATGACATCCCATATTTCTTTAGCTGGGATAAATCCAAACCACTGTCTTTATAGACTGGGGAGAATGGGTAGGATGCTTGATTCTTGACAATTGATACCAAGGAATATAAATTTTTTAAAGAGTTTGCCACCCCTCTGGAGGGGATGAGATACCAAAGAGACTAATAGCTATTATCAAAACTTTCAAAATGGCAAAAGGGGAGAATCTCATTTTGGGTCTACATGTTCTCTTTCAGTGTCTGACTTAAAAAATCTTAATGCACAAGTGAACTTTGCAACGTTTTCCAAGTGAAGGTATATAAGCGTTGAAGGAGGGTCTGCTACTCATCTTTAAACAGAAATGTACATCAGCAATAGATATAAGATTATGAAGTGCAAATGGCCCTGAATGTGATGGATTCCAAATAAAAAAAAAAATGTTTATGGAGCAACACCACTTTTTAGTGAGAGTCCATAGTGCATCTGCTATTGAATGTTGTGCTTCACCTGACGGGACTAAACATAGGACCGTGATTTCAGGTTTAGTTTTGATAAGGCAGTACTGGGACCATTGGGCTGTTTGGTGAACCATTGTGTTGGGTTTCACTGTAAGCCCCCTCCTGACAGCTGTATGAGTGCAGGAGGGAGATTACACGGTTCTTCTTGAAAAGCTAACTCGCCAAGTCATGGTCAGCTCCCTCTGAGGGGCAAATGCTGATCCCAGCTTGGAGCCTGAAAGGCCGACTTAGACTCCAGGTTAATTCACAAGGGTTGGTAAGGAAAAAAATCCTTCCCTTGAGACTTCAGAGCATTGTTGCTCCGTTCCTCTGCTTGTGTGTTGCTTACTGCTACTCTGGAAATGAATGTAAAGTACATTAGGGCTCACAAAAGAAATAAGACAGAGTTTCTCTGTCCCCTTCACTTCTGTTATGTAAGTGGTCCCACTCCCAAGGGACAGGGAAGTTCTCCAGTGCACACAGAGTGCCTCTTGCTTTAAGTAATAACATTGTTTGGCTTTTATAAACATAGAATCCAAAACATAGCTAGCAAAGTATACTCATGCCCTTATGCTTTCTCAGTAAAGGGGAAGCTGAGAGGAGACTTGCTTACAGCCCTGCAGCAAGGCAAGGGCACACTCAGGATTGGAACTGAGGTCCCAGCCCTGTCCTAAGCCCTGGGGCTCACCTTCCTCTGTGTCCTGGTTCTGCTGCCTTCAAGGCTCTCCATGCCTGTGAAGGTGAGAGCATTGATGGAGTGTAGTGAGACAGCTCTGAAAAACCTCTGCCAAGTACACAAAAAGGATTCCATTCGGCAAAGTGACTCCACTGTCATGCATTCACTGTTACAAGAAGGGACAGAAAGTTGTGGTGGAAATTGTTGGAAATGGTAGCAAAAGACTGTTTTGTTTGGGGTTTCCAAAAAAAAAAAATTCTAAAGTTGCTGCCTGAAATTAGGACTTGCACAGCCTTTTTGTTCATTTGCTCTGCTGTCAGCATATTTGCTACCAAACCCCTGTTCTCTTGGGTGGGACAGAGGAAGATGCTGGCAAGATGGGCAGATGGATGGCAAGCTGCCACTCAGCCTGGAGCTTATAGTCCACATCTACCTAGACCCAGAGGGCTACATGTGGCATGATTTGAAGCCTAAAAGAGGAAATGAACTTTCAGTGACTCATTTCAAATAACTCTTTTCCTTACCTTTTAATAAAAGGTGCCTTAGTTAAATCTTGTACTATCACAATTATAAAGAGGCGTTGATATAATTATTATAGTAATTGCAGTAAATTAGCAAGATGAAATCATTAAGGCAGCTTTTTCTATTATTGCTGCTTAAGGTAGATATCTTATTATAATAGATTTGGAGGAGAAGAAAAGAAGAATTCTCTTGCAGCTAAAAATAAAGGAAGATTGTGCTCTTCTGCTGCTTCTTACTGACACTGTCAAGAATAATGTGAGTGACATGGAACCAAAGCAAAGTGTGTTCTTCCCTGGGCTCTGAGTAGCATTATAGCTCATTTTATCAGGCTCTCAATCATGAAATGGCCTTTGTTTTTTTTAACTTGCAGGCAGAGGAAACAACTTACTTCACAGCATAAGGGTATTTTTATGCTTATAAGTTAGGCATTTGCAGAGAAAATGTTACATACATGAATTCGTGGGGAAGAACAGGAAATCGACCATTCTCTTTTCTTTCCTTATTCAAATATTGTGTGAATATTCTTGTTCTCTATTATGGATGCAAGAGAAAAGAAGATGAAGTATTGCTTCAGTCTGTTCCTCTTAACAGGCTTTTTACATGGGTGCAGGGTCCAGAAAATCTGCTGGTGGCAATTATATATTTGGTTTCCAAGATTTGGTGCGTAGCAAAATATTAACAAAGATGTAACATTTGTATTACTTCATTCTTGTTTATTCTTTTGTGTATATTTGTATATGTTTTCAAGACAAAACTTAGTAGTGTCTCACTCAGGGAATTGGTAATTGGATATAGAGCCTTTCACCTCTAGGTCAGTAGTTCAGATTTGTTACAGGTCAGTACTGCCTGGGAGTTGCTACCATGTGACAGCTGCTCGGTGGCCCTTTGTGAAATGAGTTGGTGGTCCCAGTTCACTGCCTTGAGAGCAGGTGTCTTCAGCACAGATCAAACTTGAGGGCATCAGTGCAGACCCCACTGTTGGCAGAAAAGAAGAATTGCACTTGGGTATAATGCTCACAGTTTGCATGAACTTAAAGAAAAGTCAAGAGAGCAAATAGACATGTCCAGATCCTCAGCTGGTGTAGATTTGGCATAGATCCATTAAGTGTAGCTGCAGTGATTATCACCAGCTTATTAAAAGAGAGTTCACTGTGAATGGACTGGTTTAGTAATCTAAAGGTTACTGGCACTACAGTAATATTTTAATTAAGTAAAGACCAAAATTATCAATCCAAATACCTTAGAATTAAAATCACATCTAAAACAAATCCAGGCATCCTGAAATTTGGAATAACACTAATTCTTCCATCTAGCGATGCCCTGAGATAACCATACAATTATGGTTAATGGATTTTACTGTCTGATGTCCCAAAGGAGAAGAAATTGTACTTCAAAGATGCATTACTTTCCAAGTTTTAACGACTCCTTGCTTTTAACAGCTTTGCCTGTGCTTCTGCCTAAACTTCCAGGGCAACAAACCCAGGCAAGCAATTCTGAACCACTGAGGTGTAGGGATGGAAGAAGTGAAATCTTCCTCCAAGGAAGCTCCTAACAGTAGGGAAGCATAAACGTCTCACAACACTTTCTTAGAAAAAAAAAAACTTTTAAAAGTTGAGAAGTAGTTTAGTTGTCTTTGATAACACTGAAGTCTTGTTTAAGAGGAGCCTCGGTCTTGTCTGACAGTATCCAAGAGAAGGGTAAGAGAACCATTTGCTCTAGAAAAAAAAATATTTCTGTTACGCTGAGATTTTGCTGCAGTAATACAAATCTGAGTTATTCTAGTAAAAATTTCAACTGGGATAATAAAAAGACACAGGGTATGTTAATTTTGTCATCAAAATGAGCTTGAAGTGAAATATTTATAAATTCTTACAAGTCATTCTGTGCTTTACAGAGCAAATGCTCTGTTTGTAGGGGGTATCATGGCAAGAAGCTGAACTTTGAAATGCAGACTTCAGCCTTAATTACAGAGCAGTGACTAGCACTTCCATTGCTTTAGGCTTAAAAATGATGGAGACAGACGAGTAGCCTCTCCTCAGTAATTGCTTTTCTTCATAATGTATAACTTATGTTCTCTTTTTTTAAATTCACTATTCCCATGTCTGTTGTAATTTAAGGAGCAGGCTGGTGGCACTGGTTGTTGCTTTTCCTTACCTCAGAGCTGCCAGGTGATGGGACAAAAGGCAAGCGAGTAAAAAGGAGAGAGGGTTGAAATAACAGAATAGGTGGCAAAATGGCATTTTTGGTGATCCTTTCTAAACTGGATGATTTAATATTGTTTTCTGTGGACCCTTTTTTGGTTGCAGATTATGGAGAAGGGCTAGAAGACTTGATAGGTATCTTAAAGAAAAAAGTCAATTATCAAGATGTTCTAATCATGTTTGTTTTTGCACTCCTTCATGGACTTGTACCTGGTATCATTCGTACCTGGTATCATTCATACCTTAGTAACTTTGTATGTTATTTGTTTCTCTAAGTGTGACCTTATCTACTGTCTAGGCCCTGTTAGTGCCAGGATGATACAAATACAGTATTCAAAGACATTTTCTTCAAAAGGATCAGTTTCAATATTTACAAAACTGAAGGTGGTGGGATTCAGCTACAGATTAGCCCAGCCACTAGAAAAGGAGGCAAACATTGCTTGTGCAAATACTTCTTCTACATCTAAATTGAATAAACTAAGGCTTTGGAAGAAGGAAGGGTAAGAATTCCAGCTGCCTCCTTTCTTCCTAGCTGAAACTTGGAAGTAGAAGGGCATAGCTAAGTGTACCTTACTCAGTCACCCAGAAAAAGCCACCATTTGAATGCACTCTCTGAATAGAAGGCACAACGATAATAGCAACGTCACACAACAGAATGGCTACTGCCAAATCGCTTTAGCCTTTCTGCATGATCATCAGGGCCAGCAATCTGTTAACCAGCCCATTCTAGAGTTTTTTGCTGTTGCAGTATGCTTTAATTTGAGATTACTTGTTCTAGCTAACAAGAAACAGTTCTTGAGAGATGGTTTAAAGGAGGGGGGGGAACCACAATCCACAAAAGAAATCTCACAATCCAGAAGAGCCAAATATTGGAAGGTGAAGGGAAGATTAAGAAGAAATTGCCTGTTACAGAACTTCATTAAAGCCATTTATTAGCTTTGTAATGCCTAACAGTCTGCTGGCTCCAGAATTTTTTCATATAGGGGGGCGGAAAAGAGAGTATTTCTCTTTCGTTTGCATTCTTGATCCCTGCTGCTCTGTTTATGGCATTGATGCTATTCATACAGTCTTTGCAATATTAATTTTTAATTTATGATGCTCATTAGGAGGCACTTAAAACAGAACAATTATCATTTATCTTGATATATTATTTACTAAGACTTGCTGTCATGGTTAGGGACCTGTGATTAGTGGGAGGGGAATAGAAAACAGCTCCAAAAGGTGCTTGGCTGAAGGGACTGAGTCTGAGGAAATGCTTGTCACCACCAAAGGCCTGAAGTTCTGATGTCTAAGCAAAAGACTTGCAGCACCTAATCAAAACTCAGGAGGAACCCTCAAAGATGAGTCTGGGACAGTGGTTAATGAACCTGCAGGATAATATTAATGAAACTCTCTTGTAAACCACTAGCTCATCAATTATTCATCCTGGTACTTTACTGTCTTCCCTTTTTTGTCTCAACACTGTGATTCTATTTTTTCTTTCTTTCTTTTTTTTTTTTTCTTTTAATTCCCTCTATCCTCATTTTCCTTTTGAGAATTTGCTGACATGTACTCCTGACAGCACTTCGCCCCTGGGAAATTGTGTTTCTTGAGGCAACTGTGCCATATCCAGAGGAACAAGATAGGTAAATTCTTGCTCTTTGAGACATTTGGATAAAAGTGCTGCTTTTATTAAGACTTATTAACTGTATCACTGATATGACAGCCCTGGAGAATCTGATTTGTTAAAGGCTACCATATTAGAAACTCAGCACCATCTATACATTTCCAAATTAATTTGCAGCATTTAGTAAGCTATTGTAACACTATCTATACAGAAGTGTATATGGAAAAATAGAATTTCAGATAGTAGTGACCTACTAGGAATACATAGACATGGTTTTCCTTTCTCCCCCTCCCCCCAAACTGGGCCTCATACAGGACTTCTGAGAATCCCTGCCTTTAGTCTCTGCATTCCCAGGTTGTTTATAATATATGCTTGTGCAGGAGAGAAGGAAAATTGGATGTTTTGGAGCCTGATAATTGCGGCTCTGCATCTGAAACCAATTGTGGTATTTTTAACTCTGTTTTATTTAGTTATTTTTAGACTTCCTGAAAGGGGCTTTATTTTTGTTTGTTTTCTGTTTGACATCAAAGCAGGAACAACAAATTACTAATTTTGTAACCTATTCCCTGGACACTTGGCTTTCAATTTTTTGAACCCTTGCACAGCAGCAGTGGAACTACACAAAACCTCAAGGACTGATACCATCAAACACCTTTGAGTCCTATGAACCATTCCCTGCCTCTGTTCTGTTGAAAATCTTGACACTGCAACTAATCTCAAAGGCAACCACTGTATTGATAAACTATATTTTCTAGGGGAAAGGATAGGGAAGGAGTTATAAATTCTGTGGTTCAGCAATTCTGGCACTTTTTCCCCACCCCTACCTTCTGGATTTTGCAAGCTTGTATTTAAAATGTATTTATATCAGAAGGAGAAAACAAAAAAGTCCCCTACCTGGCATTATGGGAAAGCTGATGCAATAGTCGGTGATGACTGTTTCAAAGTAGTGTAATGAAGACAGGTCACAATGCTACAGCTAGTATTTATCTATGTAGCACATTTCATCTCTAAGCCAGTTTAAAACCTTAACAGATTGATCTCTGCAGCACCCCTGTGAGCGAGGTATGTAGGCATTGTTAGCCTCTTTGTTATGTTGTATCAGAACTTCATCAGGCCCTGGGATACAAATGCAAAAGGCATGGAAGGAAGTATTCAGCACACAAATCAATTGCTTACGTTATTTTGCTCCCTGTTGTAGGTTTAGTTTTGTAAAGAAAACACTGCAGAGTGGTGATTTCTGCCCCTTCCCCAGAAAGACCAGCTCTGACTACTGCTGTAAATAATTGCTGGTGTCTGGAGTTAGTCATATGCTGTACCCAAGCACATATATCTGACAATATTTTTCTTCATTAATTGACAAAATATTTCCAAAGAATTCCCTAATCGTTATACTATATGAACTCATTCAGGTAGGATTTTGAATTTGGAGGGATAAATCCTGTGTTCTGATGTGACATAAGCACTCAGAGCTGCTGCCTGACCCACATGTGAGTGAGGTGACACATCCACATGTCAAACTGCAACCCCACACAGNNNNAGGAACTAGCTTGTCTGCTGGAAACCTTATAGCTGTGTTTGTGTGGCATGTTCCTGGTCTTACTGTGATGGAGCAGGGGGATGAGGAGACATGCAGGGTTATGCTCATAGAGTGATAAATGGAGGTTTCCTCATGGCCCTGTGCTCTCTGTGTAAGCAAGCACCAGGATTCAGGCAGCCCTTCTGAAAATGAGTACTGGATTCAAATCATCAGGACACTCTAGACTTTTCTACCCATTCCAGCTGGTTATACAGGGTTTCATTCATCACCTCTAAAGAATGTTTTTGGATTAGTCTTATATCTTTCCAACCAAATCCAACCTTTGCTGCTCTGGTAATTTAATGTTGGAATCTCAATTTACTATAAACCTTCTTAGCAGGCAGGTAATCAACTTAACAGAGTTTATTGCACAAGCAGCTGTTCAGCAATCTAATATTATTATTTTTTTACCTGTTATTTGCAGCTGCAGAACAGGATCAATCCACATTAGTTCCAGTCTCTGCCTGACAAACAATCATCTCTGCCTTACTCTAATTTTCGATAACTTTCAAGATCTGGGTTCTGCAAACTATGAAGCACATAAATTGAACAAAATAACTTTGAATGAAGCAAGCCTGCTTAGTTTCTCTGTTGTTTTAAGTGCCAAAGGCTTAGCATTTATTTGGTGTGTGAATGATTTCTTTTGTTTGGTTGGTTTGGGCTTCTGCTTTTTCTGTTTGTTTGTTTTTGAGGAGAGTTCACCTACTTTTGTTGGTGGTTAGCAGAATTGCTAATTTTTCTAACATGATAGGGAGAATAACCCCAGGTGTTTATAGCCTTTGAAACAAGGCACAGCAACAAGCTGAGATGAATAGGTGTGTTGTTTCTAAAGATGGTGTGCATTGTATGTTCTTGCAGTAGCAATATCGGGGCTTTTAAACGACAATCGTATTTCCCTAAAGCTTTCTTCATGATAACATTCAGCTTTCTCAGCTTTCACTGAAGCTGGCAAGGGGGGGAAATGTGGTAGTGTGCATGTTGCAGAGTAGCACCATGTAGCTCTTTTAATGCTGGCCCTTTATAATCTTTGTAAGGTCATGTAACTTTTCTGATTTTTGCCCAGGGATAACTTTTCCCTTATTTTAACATATTTCCTTTTGTCTGGTTTGGCCAGTAATTGACTTTGTCCTTTTTTCATTTATTTCTCTGCCTCCTGGTTGTAGCATCTTCTCCCTGGAGTCTCAGGTTAGAAGTTTTCCCTTTTGTGAAACCATGACAGGTGCCTAATTGAATGATGAATGTCCCTTTATTACTCTGTAATTGAACTGCCAGCTTTTTGATTGGTTTGTAGAGATGCTCCACTCCTCATCAAGCACTGCGGGGGGCTCCAGGGCTGGCAGCCTGGGCCTACCCTCCATCTGTCTAATCGCATCTCTCCCCTCCTTGGGTTTTGGGTGGGGAGGAGGCTCGGGGGGGAGGAAAGTCATCATAAATTATGCTAATTCGGCGTCGCCGTGACAATAAGAATATCGCATTGTTACGTGCGCGGCGGCGGCAAATGCGAGAAGACGTTTTGTCGTCGTGGCTGCCTGGCCTGACAGGCCCTCGATGAAGATTAATGGCCCTCACCTGAGTGACAGAGCGGGGGATTGTGGGGCAGAGAGGGTCATTCATCATACTCTGACAGGTGTCATTCACTCCGACAGCCGCAGCGCTGTCGCCTGCCTGGCGGTTCCATTTTTCTGCCAGTTAAGCAAGGAGTTTAATAACATCCCCAGAATTAAAACTCATTCTTTGTAGCAGGTCTGACAGCTGAAAATAAGAAAATCAATTCTTCACATGTTATAGCCCAGTTAACTGACTAGGGTTTTGACTTTAATTTAGTCTTTGGGCTGAATTTCAAGTAGGCTGCTTTTGTAAGACATCATCTACTAAAATTTACCAATAGCACTAACTTCACTGTTATTATTGTGGCTGGATTAAAATGCAGCCTTTAATAGTGGATGTCATCTTCATTTGGTGAAAGCTCAGGCTCTTGCAGCTTTGGTTGGGGATATTCCACTTCATCCTCATTAGTGATGTTTATAGCTTCTCTCTTCATTAATATTGATCCCTTAAACTACAGAGAAAAACAAGACAGACACTAATTTGAACCATTTTGTATCATTAAACTGTTTGGATTTCTTGGTTTCAGTCATTCTGGCAAGCTGAATATTTCAGAAATAAAAGAAAAAAAAGAAGAGACAGCACAAACTTCTGTCAGTCCCTTGCTACTCTCAGTGGGAAGAGCCAGGTGAGCCTTATGGCCTTGTGCTGCTGAAAGTTATGTGCCTCTGAATGGGGCTGGCTAATTCTGGGGAAGGCTTGGAAAAAGTCCCTGAGAAAACAGGGCTAAAATAACAACCTTAATATGTGTTTAATATCTCAGCTAGCAAAGCCAGGACAAAAATATTTGTTGCCCGTTTCAGTTAACTCATTAAGACTGTTGTAGCTCAGGGGCAGGCACGACTAGCTGGAAGCTCTGCTGTGGAAACACGAATGAAGAAGACAGATTGATGCCTGTTTGTTTAACTTAGGAGATCTGTGAGTCATCCATGCGGCACCACTATGAAAAATGCAACCAGGATGCAAAGAAGTGTGAGACCAAGTATTTCTAGGGGACCTGGAAGCATTATTGCTGCTGTATAAGGACAGGATGAGGCCATAACTGCAGCAATGTGTGCATTTGGGGTCACTGTAATTGAGAAGAATTAATTTAATTTGGAGTAGGTGCCAAGAAAAGGCTACTAGGGTGATTGGGAAAATGCAGAACTGGCTTACAAGGGCAGAACAAAGGACCCCAGCTTGTTTGGACTAGCAGAATGAGGGCTGAGAAGGACTGTGGCTGCTCTCTACAAATACTTCAGGGGAGGTAAACACAGGGACTTGAGCAGAGCAGAGTCTTGATGTGATAGCCCAGGGCATTGCTTCCAGTCCTGTGTTCTTATAAAGCAACAGTAATTTGTCTCCATGTAGATAATAAATCAAGGACTGTGAGAGAAATTGCATGTGTACCTCTCGATCTCACTGAGGGGTTATGGGGAAGGAAAGGTTTTGTTTAGGGTTGGTGGGGGAGGACAGGAATTTATCACACTTTAGGAAATTTATTTTTGTCTCTGTTGCAAGTGGAGAGGGAGCGTAGGACAGTCAGGCTCCTCCACAGACACCTCATTCAAGTGTCTGGAATTAAATGGGAGAAGTATGTACACTTCACTTGAGTGTGAATGAGGAGTTCTGCCCTTATTTTGTTTTATAGAGAGGATTTATAATACACTTTAAATTCTTGTAAATTTTTCCCTCTGTGCAATGTAAAATGTTAAATTTTATCCTGTGGAGGATACACTTTTTTGAAAGGAAAAATTTGGTTCTCTGTTTGTGGTTAGTGATCCGTGTTATTTTAGTTATGAATGATCTGCATTTAAACAGACAGTGTAGAGGTAAACTGGTACATAGTGTAGAAAAGCGATTTGACCATGAAAAGTAATGGATAAGAACATTTTACAAGTCTCTATTTGGTCTTAAGTGATTGAGTTAGTTTGGTATTTGATATTTGGTGTTTCTTTTGCATGCAAAGGAAAGGCAAGAAGTTTTTTTTTTTTAGTTTGTTTGTCAGTTTGTTTTTCTAAAATTGTTAACAAATGAAGTCCTTTCTTGTTCCTGCAGGTTATTACAGGTTTTTTCATGAGACATTAAATAATTAAATAATACTGGGAGGTGTCTGGAATATTGTATAGTTGGTGCTGTATGTTCCTATCAGGGTGAAGAAATGTCTCTGGCCAAAAGGATAGTGGCATCTTAGAGACCTGTCTGACTCTTGAAAATGAAATAGCCCCTTGGGCTCTCTTTGATTCCACTTTCAGACTAGATTGGAAGAGAAGGATCATCAGTGTAGTTGAACTGATATGACTAATTGGGCATAAGTTTGCTATTACTATTTTTTAACTGTGCATCCAAACTCATGTTTATTATGAACATTTTTAATGTGGAGCTCCATGGTGTATGAGTGAAGTAAAAATAGTGAAAAGGAAGGGATTACGTGTTTTCTAGTAGAATGATTATTCTAGTGTTCAGTATTGCTCATGGAAATGAGAGCTGTTTTAACAGCAGGTTAAAACAGTGATTATTTGGAAAGCAGGACTTTTTATTAAAAGCAGGTTCTTCATAAGGCAACTCTAAATAAAGCAATACTTTTAAACCTAAGAAAATATGCCTTATAATAATTTTTATTTCAGTTAATAAGAGAAACATGACTAAACCACTCCTGTTAGCTGACTAATGCAAATACCTCTGTTAAATTATTTTTATTTTTCCCTTCTCAGTTTGTCTGGGTGGGTCTGCACTCTAGACAGGAGATTCAATGGGACTTAAACATGCAAGAAATAGGAACTTCACAGTCAGAAACACCTGCCTGGAGGAATAAATTAACATTGGTTCATTGGGGATTTTTTCGAAGCTGCAGCTATAGATTTATCCCCTATCTGTCCTCATTATTGTCATTCTAATCTGACGACAAACAATTGCCTTAGAATTTCCATTTTTTTATATATTGGTGCAATTTATGTACTCAGTGGCAGCCAATGACTTGTCAGAAAGATACTGTAGAATCTTTTACAAGTTTTACCCCAGGCTGCAAGTGACCATTTTCATGCTTTCTGAGGTAATTTTCCACAGAAGAAATTCTTAAAATGCATCTTGTGTTTGCTAGGCTTAGTCAATCACAAGGAAGATATTTTTCTATTATCATTTACATGTAATAAAGTCTATATGTTATTCAGTTACTTCAAAAGTTGTATTAACTAAGCAGTACTGGAAAGTTTTTGGTGTTTCATACTTGCAGCTGCTGAAGACAGGATGTGATGTTAACAAGGGCAGGGTGGGAAAAGTGATACTGAAGGCCACAAAGTGAGTGGGTGACTATTAGTCTAACAGGTTTCATCAAAATCTGACTGTTCTGCTTAATTTAACAGCAAAAAGTAACCATGTATAGAACTTGTTATGTGCCATCATCAATTAGGACAGGATGCATAATTCCAGTTTAGGAAGTGCTGACACTGGTGAATTGTGAGGCAGAGATGAAATTAGCACCCTGTTCTGCATTCGCTCAGACAAGCTGGCCTAGTTATTTTAAGATATAGGAAGGTATTAACCAGTGCAAATAAAAATACCAAAAGGAGTGCTAAAGTAGCTTCTACTGAGCTGACTGTATTTCCTGTTCTAATTATTTTCACGAAGCCACTTCTTAAAGTGTGCTTAAAGTACTGCTGATAGTTCATTCTTAAAATACTGCTGATAGTTCATTCTTTTTTTTTTTTCCCCCCATACCCTGAATTCTGGCACCTGTACATCATAGCTTTGTTCTGGGGAACAACATCCATATGGAATTGGGGTTTTTTGAGGGGATTCTCATTACGTTGCTTAAAGTAAATGAAATGGATTTCAAACCATGGCCAGGTGCTTGCCTTTAGGATAGAGGTTTCACTGACCATAGAGAGCCTTGTTGACTAAAGTAAATGAAATGTCTTGGGCGTTTGAGGTGAATTTTTCAGCCATCCCCGAGGTTGCTAACCTATCCAGAAGGAAAGTCTTTGCTACCCACGCTTAGATGCCACAATGGAAAATCTTCAGTCCTATAGGCTCTTTGGCTGTATGTTGTACTATGTCCACTCACTACTACGCCACACGGGAAGAATACACTGACCCACCTAAAATCAACAAAGTCACCTAACTAGGCTGAGTGGACTGATTTTTAATTTTGCCATTAGATATTGACCACTGTGTCAGCTGTTTTGTGGTTGTAAAAAGGCACTCAATTCAATTTTTATGTAAGAGATGTTTTTATCCAAGGTGGCTTCAGATGCATAGCCACTGATGAAAGTGTAAAGTATTCAAAGTTTGACATTAAATGTAGAGCAATGAGAACATGACTTAAAGAGAAGGTTATGCAGGCAATATGATTCTAGCAGGCTCAATTACAGTAGGAGTTAATTTGATAGGGATCGTAGACCTACACTGTAGCCAATTAGTAGGATGAAACTGGAGTACACACAACAAAAGGGCCTGATAATAAGCAAAGTGCTTAGGAACAGAAGCCAAATGAAAATGAAATAAAAGGCTGCGATCCAAAAATCTCTGGTCTTGAGAACATGGGACAGCCTCCAAATGGATGATTATGGCATTTATCACAAGGTACATTGGGTCAAAATACCCATTAAGGTTGGTACAGAAATTTCATAAACAGGAAACTGCATAAAGAAAAAGGTGATTTGGAAAAGGAGGAAAATGCTAATCTAATTTGCTATCAGTTCTCTTGCATCTACAAAGATAACATACATGCTTATATTCATTCTTCATAACTTTCAGACCATAATTCCTCATCTGAGTATAATCCTGTTTGCTTTAGTTTTGGTGGTGGTACCATGGCAGAGAGAGGTATTTTCAGAGGCTGGGCCAATGAGGGGTGGTGATTATACTTCAGAAGAAACCATTTCCCCTGACAGGCAGGGAGTTCAAGTTGCATCAGATTAGAACCAAAATTGTGGCACCTGTAGTGTGATGGGGATCTGTTCTGGCGGTAAAAGAAACAATTGAGGGGTGGACACTTAACCCCAAACAGAGGCACTGGATGGGGGTCACCACAGGCAGATGCAGTTTCAAAGTGTTATGAGACAAAATAAAGTGTATGCTTTAAGGTATAATGCTACAGCATGACTTCAGCAAGCTGCAGATGTTGCCAGAATGTGAAGATCTTAGGATAATAAGGAAAGAGTTACAGTAAATAATATAAACCAGGCTGGTAATATGCCCCATCAGTTGACCTCTGTGGAGACTGGCCTAATGGCACAGGGGCACAGTGAGGTGATGAATCATGGAAGCCTCTAAGAAAGCTAATACTCTACTAAAGAATAATGTTCCAGAAGTTTGGCTGCAGAAGGAATGAAAATGACATTACAAGTAGAAATAGCAAGGGACAGACCCCACCACATTGGGATTAACAATTCTGAGGGTGTCCAAGAGAGCTTCATCAAAGGAAGTGCACTTGGGATCATGCTGGGGATCCATGTGCTGCACATTGGAACTGTGCTAATAGGTTCATTTTAAGGCCTGAAAAGGCCATTATGATTATCGCTTTTGTAATACAAACCAGAGCGTCTTATCTTTTAATTTTGCATTAAGCTGCTAATGCTTATTATATAAGCATACCAGATGCTTACCCTAAGAAGGCTTCTTTCTGGAAGATTTCAAATTGTGAAGAATATACCATCTTTTCCTTTGCTTAAAGGGTTCCCTTTTTTAGTTATTAGTTTTGTCTTTGTGGCTACCAAATATCTCATCATGTTGCGTGTATTTCTTGCTGATTTAGAGATTAAGGCATAGATGTCTTTGTTTCATATTCAAAAATGGAAAATTCTTCATCCTGTGTTATAATAATCAGACTTCTAACCTTCTTTTGGGTAACTCAGACACCTTACAGAAATATGTCAGTTAATGTTATTGCCTTTAACCAAAAAGTAATTTTATTACTGATTGTTTGGTTGATAAAACCTGTCTTTTTCCCATCATAAACTAATGAAGTAATTAGTATTAATTAGCATTAATTATAATCTTTCTAATTTTTATACATATCTCATCCAATATCAGCATTTTCATGACTTTTCATAAGGCCTATGTCAGGCTGCTCATCTTAACATTATCTTAATCATCCTATTTATGCTTTTTAAAATACTTTCCAGTCATTAGCTTTCTTCCAGGCAGTGGAGGAAGCAAATCAAACACATGGATGGAAAAATCTGTGGCAAGCATAACACAGTTATTAGTACATTTATGAAATTTAGCTAGAGAGATCCTCTACCATGGCTGGGAAGTTATTCTGGATGTCTGTCCTATTACACAGGTCAACAGTGACTCGTTCCTCACAAAGCAAGAGTGGGGAATCTCTGAATCTGCCATAAAATTTGAAAATAGAGTGTTGCAGCATGGGTGTGAATGTTCAGGGCCCTGTGGTTTTCTTTTAGTTTTCACAGGGACTGTCTTTGGGCTTTAAAAGCTCTTTAAAAAGTGAAGGTGCCTAGCATAGAAAGAAATTTTTGTGAGTTAAATTCATCTTAGTCTGGATTTTTGGTTTTCCAAAAATTGCTTAGAAAATTGTTCAGAGTTGGCTGTTAAAAGCCTTCTGGGGACTGAGTTTGTGGGAAGGGATCTCCCAGTAAGGCAGCAGTGGTCAGTCCAGATGAGATCAGGCATCAGTTCTTTAGCACATGCTCCTCTTCTTCCTTAAACAAAATCAGTAGTGGGAAGGTACAGAGTCTGTTGATGCTGTTTTATGGCAATGCATCAAATGATTGATACAAATCAGTTCAGAAAAATTTGCCTGGTATTACAGTGGTAAAATCTCTTACAACTTGTGTTACTGCCTGAGTGCAATGTTCAGTTTACAGCCTTCTGTTATATTTCCCAGAAAGAGGGTGATTGCCACAATCCAGACACTTTCACTTACTGCAAAGAGGGGAAGTGATTTACCAATTTTTTTTCAGATTAATTTTGAGAATCAGCTTAAAAGGACATGGTGGCTATAATATTTTCCTCAGTTTGTGTGTGTAAGATCAGATTTCAGGTTATTTTGGTACTCTCCCCTGAAATTTCAACTGCAAGTTCATCTATTAAAGGATTTGACACCTGAGAAATAGCATCAGATATAAAATACTAGTCTGGCAGATTGCAGTTGTCCACAAAGATATAAGAAAACCAAACCTGTGCTGTTCAAAATATTCCTCTGAGTTTATGGACATCAAATAATCTGGAAATGTTCTAACTCAGTCTGTAATACTGTAGGAACCACTTCAAACATCACTGCCACTCTAATTCTAGTGGTATTAATGTTGATGATGAACATGGAAAAGAATGGTTTCAGTTGTCTAAAGAGGTAAGTATATTGTAGTGGCAGAAATGGACAAAATACTAGTAATTCTTCCTTATAGGCTCTCCATGGTGAGCTACTGGATTCCAGGTCCATCCTGCCTGCTTTAAGAACTCAGCTAATTTGTATAATTATCCCTGTCTCCCCATTGATAGGTCTGGGCTGCACGAGCCACAGTGTCATTCAGTCTTCTTGTACTGGGAATGAGATGTAGAACTAGGCTCTTAATTTAGCCATCTCAGTTCAATGTCTGAAGCTCAGTGAGATAAATCTCCAGGATTAAAACTCCCTGACTTAGTGTACCTGTTGGCAAAACAAAGGTGGCTGAGAGAAGAATGCCCTGATTCACCAAAGCTCAAGAGAGATTTTTCATCAGGTTACTAGACATTTGGAATAGTTCAGTTCAGACAGTGGCTCTGGAGGTCATCAGAAGCATCCTTACAGGCAACAGCTGGTGATGGCTCCTAGGGCACAGTTTGGATTTTGGTTGCTATCTTGCTAAAGGTTAGGTCCTCGTACAGGTTGTGGGCAGGAGAAACCAAAAGAAGTCAAAATCCCATTAAATCGGTTGTGACTATGGTGGCTTATTCATAGAACTTGATAAATAGCATCATGGTGCAATTAAGAACTAAAACCAAGTGGTTTTACTCAAAGTTTTCTACATTCAGATGATTTATATAAGAAAAACAGCTGAGTTGATGTAACAGTTGATGTACTTCTGAAGGTGAGCTGTGTGGGACATAGTTAAAACTAATTAAACAGATCAAAATTAGCACAGAGACAAAGTGTAAAAATAAATGTAATCACAAGGGAAAAGTATTCTAATTAAATTGTCAGAAAAATGTCAATTAAAAAACTTTGTATTTAAAACTGAGAAAAGTATCTATGTAAAAGGCCTTGGGGAGGGTCATTAAAAAGTAACTAAATAAGCTGGGAAAGAACTTACCCACCTTTGCTGCCTGTCTGCAGTCCCAATTGCAGCAGGATCTGGTTAATCTGAAGTCTTTGGGATTCTACTGCTA
>JAOXXN010000446.1:10581537-10604611 GCA_026770055.1 Myrmophylax atrothorax | reverse complement strand
TGAGAAAAAATTTGTGCAAACACAATGTATCATTTCTTCTACGTGCATGCATTCCTCAGATGAACTAGTTTGCTTTCACTGAATATGAGTGCTTTAGTGTAGGGAACTAACCAATCAGTGACTTCTAAATTAGTGCTTTAAAACATCAGAACTAGACCCAAACAGTCCCCCGTGACTACAGCAGATTATTAGCAAAGCTGCCCAGATATATGTTAAAAATAATAAATTGGGTAGAACTGTACAATGCAGATAGTTGAGGCACTATAAATGGTGCTGCTTCCAGACTGAGGCATGTCCCCAGTAACTCTAATGCTGTCATAACCCATCAGGAACAACAAACACAAGGCTACTGAGAGACTAAAGGAATGACGGGACTTCACAGACAAAACAACACTTGTCACCTGATGACACCATCATTCTCTAGGCTTAGGACATTGTCTTCCATGTCTCAGACTTTTCCATTTATGACACAATACATATTGTTTCTTACATTAACTGCTGTCTAGTGATGCTGCACTTCATTACCTGACATGTCTGCCCCTATTTTTTTAATAATAGTTCTTGCGAGTTATTTGTTGCATTTCATTTTGACAATACAACATAGGAGAGAATTTCTTGGCTCCCTTCTGGACTGGCTCCAAGGTGTTTCAGGTAAAAGCTGATGTGCTTTTAAACATTCTGTGCATTCCTGGTGTTACAAAGTCAGGCTTAACCCTGGCACCATTAACTACCTGCTTAAGGCTTTGGATCAGCAGATCAGCTGGCAAAAGCTTTTTTTAAAAAAAATTCTATCACTCTTTTTCTTATTATTTTTAAAACCTGGCAGGCCTGGAGTTGTGGAGCCCTGTCACTAGAGAGTGGCCACAAGGGAAACTCCAAGTGCTCACCTCTGCCACTTGGTACATACATCTGCAGGGATATGGTAGCCCTCCCAGGGATTAGGTGCTTCTGCTGCCCAACTAATTATGAACTACTGGGGAAAGAATACAACAGCCTGGGACCCAGGTAGCTTGCTTATCTGAAAGAGTTTTGCAGTTTGCAGGGCACTTCTTGAATAGGAGGCTGGGACACTCCAATTTCTGCAGCTGCTGCCATCACATCAGTATTTAGAGCTCCTCCTTGTTCTCACTTTCCACTTTTCTTAACTTGCCATCAGGAGTCACCTCTGCCTGATTTTCTTCCTTCCCCCCTTTCACTGTCCATGTGGGAAGCAGTGGTTAAAACCTTCCCTCTCCCCACTCCTATTTTTGGTTTGTTTTCAAATAATGTTACCATTATCTTTCAGCAGCAGGATTGGATGGCATTAGGTATCTCCATTCATTCGGTACATCAGTCAAACCAGCCAAAGAATATATTAGATAGAATCACAACTTTATCTGTCCAATACATAATATATCAATGTAGCACAAGAAGGGCTGCTTAAATTGATTGAATTGGGTTTTCCTGCAGTGCTGCTTTGTGTATAGTGGAAAATATCAAACAATCTGCAGGAACAGCAGCCATGGTGTGACTAATCTCAGCAATACTAATACTGAATAATCTCAGGAAACTTGAACAGAAGGATCAATGTTCCACTCACTTCATATAAATGGCCTATATTATAAGCAGATAAAGGTTAGATAGTGCTACGTTTAGAGCCTAGAATACATGACATGGGTGGGAGGTATCAAACACAAACCCTGACCTTAGATCTAAGTGACTAAAGTCATCAATGCAAGTGTCAGCCACCTTAAAATAAATACTTTTTTTTAAAAAAAATCCTTCTGTTTCACAGTATTTCCACATACATTTTTTTCACACTCAACTTGTGTGCAAGCCTTTAAAATACTAAGTTAGTCACGTGGGCCAATTGCAGGGGAAAAAGTGTTTGAAGACTCTGGGGTGATGGGAGAATGTCAACATTAGCCTGCAGAGAAAAAAAAAAATCCTAGAAATAATGCCCAGGGGAATATGAAATGGGAACTTATGCTAGGAAAGGCTTTCAAATGGAGAGAGCTTATTCAAGCTTCCTCTCGTGGTGAGGAATAGTTTGCACAATTTTCTTTTCCGGGTCCTACAAGGCAGAGCTGGTGGCTTTGATGCACCTTAGCTCAGGCAGGAGGGAAGGTGAGCTCCAGGGATTCACTTCCCTGAGGGAGATGCTTTTTGGCACAGTGAGAGAAGAGAGCAGGGAATAGTGACCTGAAGAACATTAGTTCAGCTCCCAGCCACCACTGCATTTTTGGTGTGCTGTTCTCACTTGTACTTCCTCTGCAGTTTGAGGAGCTAGTGATAGGTCATTTCTATTCAGTGAGATCAGCTGTTTAGAAGGTCATTTCTTTTAGGGGAGTTGTTTGTTTTGTTTATTTTCTGTTTTCTTTTACTCTTTGAGCTATAAAAGCTAACTGCCAAATAATGCTAATTCCTCTTCTATTCTAATTCTAAGGCTGTTTCAGGATTTTTGTACTGGCTTCTCCCAACAGCTGTGCCAAGGCAGTGCTGCAGTGGGGTCTGTCTTTTGCTGCTTTTTCTTCTTTTGCACAGTGCTAAAAATCACACTGATAGAACTTTTTGATTTAGACCTTTGTAGTCTCAAAGAAAGAAGGAATTATTTATAATCAGAGGGGACCAGGTTTTCATTGCTATAGATTGATGCATGTTTTAGAGCATTCACCTTTAAGGGATCCAGAATACAATCTGCTTGATCCTCTGTGGATTGTAAATTTCTAGAGTTGGGCTTCTTTCTTCTTTTTGTCTGCTGAGGAAAGCTTTATGATCACTATTATGTTATCTTGTCTGTAGTACTGTGGAACTGAGACCCTTCTTCCTATCAGGAAGCCTTTTCTTTACTTTCGTACCAATAAAGTGATTCTTAGACCAGGGTTCATCCCTAATAAGCAACCTGAGAATTGCACCTGAACTAAGAAATATTTTTCCCCTCTGTGTGCCCTAAGCTTCAGAATATCAAGGAGCCTACATGCTTTGAATCTAAGACAGAGCTTACAGTCTAACAGCTTTTTTATCACCTTCCATCAAGCAAAAAAGCCTCCAGGTGGATTAAGCTGTGTGTGTAAGAAGCTTACAAGGTAGCAGGTGTCAAGTCCCAGTAAAGGTCATTCCATTAGGGCTATTCTCTTCTCAGACACAGCTTTCCTTGTGGACTTCTGTAAAACTGCCACTGAGACATTGGTGCGCTGCTTTACAGAGCAGAGATGTTCAGCAAAATGCTGAAGCGTACACAGCATATTTGTCCAGGGATTTTAGGCTGAAGCCTAACTTTAGGTGTGTGGCCCAGATGAAACACAGTGGCACTGCTAGAGACTGGTAGCAGGTCAGAAAAAAAATGCTTTCCTATGTTTCCAGTCCAGCCATCCAAAAAATCCAGGTTAGATGGACAGGGTGTTGACAATATGCCACAGAAGCAGTAGTAAGTTGTTAAAAAGAATTAAAAATCAAAATCCTTGTTCATTATGATTGAGGGCCTGGAATGAACTTGAAACACACTTGTTGCAGCCCAGTGTCTATTGTTACTAGATCAAAGGAGAAAGACTTGCCGTAAAAATGAGTAAAAATCATGTGACAACTCATTCTGCCAGACATTTCAAGGCATGAGCAGACAGCATTCAGTCAGCACTCTTGGATCATATTTCTGATTGTATCTTCACAAAAACAAGGATCAGAAACAGAATTTCCTTTTCTTCTTTTTTCGTTTTTTTTTTTCAATAGGAACGATGTAACGTGAGGAGCTCTTGCCATACACATAAGCCTTTCTTGCCCAGACTGCCTGTAGCTTTGCCCCCAGCTCTAGGCTTATGGGGGTGAGCAGGAGGTGAAGGGTAGAAGACACCAGCAAGGCACAGTGATACATTCAACATTTGATATTGCTGCTCTAAGTGACAGCTTGGGAAGGAAAAGTTTGGAAAGCTTAGTCAAACTTCAGCTATTTTAGAGCATGCTGTATGAAATCTTGCATGCCTACTTAAAAATTAAAGCTGAAGAAGTGACTTGCAGCAAACAACCACCCTTCAAGGAATGGAATTAGTCCTATAGAAACCAGATTGTACTGCAGTAAAGAAATGGTGAGAAATCTGACCAGAGGAACACAAACAGAAATGAATTCAAGTGTATCTGTGAAGTAGAAAACCTGCCAGACATGTTAAGGGTTTTGCAGAGAAGTCAAATGATTTTGCTGCTTCTGTCTTCACTTCAAATACCTTGAGCAAATACTACTTTTCAGCTAGTAAAGATGAACCATTCATTGATTGACATGCCAATAAAAGAAATGTTACAACCAGATGATAAATCATGATGATAAATCATCTGAAAATATATATGTAAGGGTTGTGAAGGATCTTAAAATAGGGAGGCTGAACCACTGGGGAGAAAGTGCAGTCTTTGTTAAAGTAATATATTATACCAGAAGACAAAGAGTAGCATAGGCTTATCTATAATTTAAATAGGCTTCAGTAGAGATTCAGGGAGTTTCCCGATAGTAAACATTGTTTCGATACCTGACAAATTGGTTGAACTGTCATTAAAGACCATGTTATAAAAAATATAGATGACCACAATGTTAGCTCTAGCTGGCATAGTTTCTGCAGATTTAATATGGTTAGAAAAGATCCACTTGCAAAGTTATTAGGAATTCAGAAAAAGCTTTGACCAGCAAGAAGCTTTACTTCAAGTTTTGTAATGGGCTTTTCTGAAAGTGAGAAGCTCAGTGTTGTGTTAACAAGTTATTGAACATCAGCTGATCCAACAGCAATTGCCTGTGTACATGGCCTTAGCCTGCAGCAACAGTGAGGAACTTTGAATTGCCTATATCCTCTTTCACAGAAACAGTGAGGCTGTGCTTGTTTTTGTAGAATGGTATAAAAAGATGAGTTAAGCATTCCTGTTTACTGATCTGCAAAAACAGGAACCAAGAGTTATTTCAGAAAAGTAAAGGAGAGGCAGTGGAAATGGGTTAAGAGAAATACTTTGTAGGAAATGGGTAAGTTAACCTGGTGGAAATTGGTTGTATGAATCCTCATAGGCTTCATTTCTAGGTCAGGTTTAGACATCTCTGTGTAAAATGAAGGCTTGCCACATTCACATTAGATGGAGATAAAAACAACCCTGAGGGCAAACAGACCTTCAGGCTTTGGAATACAAACTGTGCTGTGAATAATAGGGTAAGAAGGAAACTTCTCCAGGATAGTGGCTAGGCCCTACCTGCTCACTGGAGGATTTCCTTTGCTTAACCAGTGTAGATTTTTGTACTGGCTCCCTTCTAGAGAAGACTGATCCAATATGACAATTCTTGTGTTTTTTTCCTGGTGTGATATAATGACTATCGTTGAATCATACATTAGATCATTGCACCATGGTGGAGTTCTGCTTTCAGTTACTGAACTTGGCATTTCAGCAGCTCCACTGGCTCCTATACTTGCTAAATTTTGAAGTCCCTGTTGATTTGATGGTGCAATTGTTCATGTTTCCTATAAGCACACTCTTCATGTTGATCCTTCTTGGCAAATGGTAATGAGCTTGTGAGCTTTGAAGGCTGGCTTGAAAACTGTGAACTCTGAAGGTCTTTTGCCTTTTTTTCGCTTTAAATATTTTATCTTCCAGCCTGGAATTATTCATTGGATTAACGTGTGAGCTGCTCCCATTGGAAAGAGACTGGCTGTGAGGACTTTCCCTGTGTTTCTTCTTGAAAGGAGACCGTTTATGTTAGGAGCCACTGTTCTTGCAGTGTGGCTGGCTTTGAGAGAGCGTTTCCTCCAGAGAGAGACTCTTTGCTTGGGAGCAGCTGCTGTTGGCAAGCCTGACTGGAAGAGATCTTGTCCCTGGTGGCTTGAGCTGAGTGGAGACCCTGTTGCAGGGAAGTGCTGCTGCTGGAGCAGGGCCAGAGTGGAGTGAGTGAGCACGGGAGACTCTCTTAGCAGGAACGGCTTCCCTCAGCTCCTGTGATGGGCTGACAAAGAGCCTGCCCATCTCCGGTGTCCTTAACCAAGGAGGGCTCCGTGGCTGGGGGCTGTGGGCTCCCAGTGCCGGTGGCACATCCCTGGGGATGGATCTAATTGCTGGGGTTGCAGTAAAGGCTTTGTGCGGCTTTGTGCGTGTTGAGTGTTTGTTTGCATTGTCTAACAATGATTTGTATCACACTCCGAGTATGTTTGATTTGGTTTTGCCGCTGCTATTGTGCTTAATATTTTAGTGTGTGTTTAATAAACACAATGAAACCTGCACAACTCTCCACCTCCATTAAGCATCTCCTGTCTTAGGAAACCACTTTAAGAGATCCCTTAGGTTTCTCCTGGAGTTTTGTCTGACCTTTAGTAAAAGAGCCCTCAGTCAGGCTACTGATCTTTGCTGCTCCCTTGGGTGGACTGCCTAAGACAGGTTTCAGTCTGCTTCACTAATAGTAATTTGTTTTTTCCTATTTGTGAATGCGTGTCTGGCTGTTTTCTTCTTTTTCACTTCTGTTCTGGAGTTGATTTTTAATCAGATGATTCTGTGCTATTCTGCATTGGGTCACTCATCAGTGACAGTGTATTTCAATTATCTTCTTTCACTTACGTTTTTTTTAGGAGAAAGGATATATCTTATGCAGAAAATGGTACTAGCTTATGCACATACAAAATACATATATATGTGCACATTTTCTTTAGCATTTTTGATGCCATTGTTTATTATTTCACCTCCCCTCTCCATTTTTTTCAATTCTATCTTTCAGTGAATGTTTCTTATTATTGTGGATTCTACGTCTGGGGCTTACAAATCATTTTACTTCAAGCACCACCAACACCTTTTGCATTTTGTAAATACAAAAGCAGTACCTAGAAATTCAAACTTATCTTTTATGTTGCTAGTCACTCTATCTATGAATAGTAAAAGAAAATACCTTCCTGGTATGGGCTACAATTTATCTACTTAGCAAGAAGTTTGTATCCTTCTAATTAGATAGAAAGGGAAACCAAGGAACGTGAAGGTACCTATTCACAGCTAATTTTAGGCTTTTATTTAGCAGTGCTGACATAGAGACACTGAGATGCTTGTATAGGGCCCTGGAGGGTGCATCAGTTTAAATAAGATGCTGTACCTCATGTCAGAGAGCTCTAGGACACAGCTGAAGTGGAGTTCAGACTCCCAGTCACCTTCTTGAAGCACTGCTGAGATTCTGAAATTAGAGCAGAGTATTTCAGGGCACCACATCGAAGATCTGGCTCTTAACTGTAAGTCTGAACTCACCCTTTTTTTTCTTCTGTAGAGTTGCCCTGGATTCGCATTATGTTTAATTTAGTTTTTAATTTACTTTCAATATCTGTTCTAGGCAGCTCAGCCTTTGTTGCTTGGAAGGTATCAGACTTGTTCTGTCAATGCAAACTAAACAGAATTAATTTTTTCCCTTTTTTTTCTCCTTGCATGGATTTATTTGATTGTGTTGGAAAAGATGTAGCAGGAAACAAGTTGTCAACTATTACAAAATCTCTCTTTCAGTTGGGTTTAGTTAAGGGATTATTCAAGAGGCAGGAAACATGTATCTTTAGCATGGTGATGGTTTTAATTCTAAATAATATATGATCACAGAATCATAGAATGGTTTGGGTTGGAAAGGGCCAAGATCATCTAGTTCTGATCCCCTTGACATGGGCAGGGACACCTTCCACTATCCCAGGTTTCTCAAAGCCCCATCAAACCCCCCACCTTGAACTCTTTCAGGGATGGGGCAGCCACAGCCTCTTTAGGCAATGTGTGTCAGTTCTCATCACCTTCACACTAAAAAATTTCTTCTGAATATCTAATCTAAATCTACTCTTTCAGTTTAAAGCCATTCCCCCTTGTCCTGTCACTGCATGCTCTGTCGAAAGTCCCTCTCCAAGTGTAAGGCTCTCTTGGAGCCAGGTTAGGTACTGGAAACCCACAGGGACGTCTCCTTGGAGTCTTCTCTTCCCCTGGCTGAACAACGCCAAATCTCTCAGCCTGTCTTCATCACAGAGGAGCTCCATCCTTCTAATCAACTTCATAACCCTCCTCTGGGCTCCCTTCAGCAGGTTCACATTCTTCTTATTTTTGGGGACCCAGGTCTGGATGCAGCACTGCAGGTGTGGTCTCCAGAGAGCAAAACAGAGGGACAGAATCATCTCCCTTGACCTGCTGCCTATGCTGCTTTTGGTGCAGCCCAGGACACGGTTAGCCAGCAACCAGAATCTGGGCCTTTTGGGAATTCTAGAAATATAGGGATTGATGCAGCAGGCCACAAATGTTCTTGAGAATCTAATGCTTGCTATGCATTTTATTTTATTTTTTTTAAAGGGAGCAAAAAATCTTTGGCAATAACTGCTATGAGTCACATTATAGCTGCAAATGTGTTTTGTGCCAGCAAAGAAGGAAGCCAAGAGAGAATCTGAGCAGTGAAACAGCCTTGCTGGTTCTGCTTTGTCTGCAGGGGCTCTGCATAAGCACTTACCTGGTCCTCCCAATGGCAGGAAAAAAATGGGGCACAGGAAGGGGGAATTGGTTGTGATGTGCATATATACATATGAACATGCAGGTATTTCCACATGAATGAAGCCATGGTGCCTCCTAGAGCTGCATGCACTGTCCCAGGCTAGATTAAAAATGAGTTTGCATATATTTTCTGTCAGGATCATTTCATTTGGAAAAATGGGGCTTGAACATAGGAACAGTACACAAAATAAATCCAGTCCCTAGGTTCATTCCCTCTTTTGTTTCTCCCATTGAAACCCAGCGAATCTCACCTGTAAATTTTAATCAAGGACAGGTCTTGTTAACTCACTGGAGCTAGAGGTATAGAACCACTACATCATTATTATTTGACTTCAATGTGTCATCTTGTGGTACCCAAATAAAAGGATGAGCTTGAAGTGCATCTTTGAAGGTCTTGCTGTTTGCTACATAAAGTGATAAAATTTGTGTGGAGTTTTCATCTATTAAAAAACTCCCTAAGAATAGGCAAGGGATATTTCTGTTTAATAACCAACCATTGTCCATACTTGAGAGTAAGACTGGCCTTGAGTGAATTCAAAGTTCAGGTTATACCTTCTGCACATCTGTGATCCCAGTGCACAGCATGCTGCATGAATTATTTCTGTTTAGATAAAATAGGATGTGCAAAGAGGCTGTGTCTTGGGTAGGAGTCACGTGCATCATTTTGCATCCTTTGCAACTTCCTTAGTGCCAGCTGGGGCAATGATTATTTGGGTATCATTTGAATCCAAATTCTTATATTTTTATATATATGTTTTTATGGTCAAACACTTGTGTACTCATAAGGCACTTGACTCAGGTTTTTCAAAAGCCAGCCATGAGGTTGGAGCCTGACTGAATCAACTTTTGAAAGGCCTGGTTTTCAGGGCATGCTGTACATCTCATGATGCTCATTCTAGATGGCTGAAGTTCATCTCCTCAATGCTATTGTTTTGACAGAAGGACTCGAAAACCCACAAAAAACCCCTCTGTTTTCCTCATAGAAATGAGGACCCAACTAAGTATTTTGTCATGGTTGGTGACACTGAAAAGAAAAACCCTCGCAAAGCATAATATGCTATCAGAAATTACTTTCTTTTTTTCCCCCTTCTAACACATGTTAAATTAGCCAATAAGCCTTGAAGCTGCGCATACCTGATGATTAATTTATGTTATTTTGTGGGTGGTTTTTTTTTTTTTAAAGAAGGTTCCATCATGCTAGATTTACAGCATTGCAGAGTTTCACAATGTTGCAATGCTGTCTTCAATTCAGCCGCTTCATATTGAAATTTCACACACAATAATTGGCTGACCTTCACAGCTATGGCAGAAACTAATTAAAGCTGTAAGGCTTTGCTAGCTATGCTTTTGTGTGAAATGTGAAGTTTGGTGATAATGAAATATGGGGTGCAGATGTTATTGTCTCAGATAGTCTGTGTCCTTGGTTCACACTAATGAAGAACAGCAATTATTAAACAAAACGTATTTTCAACCATTAATTATTTGTGTTTTGATAGACTAAATGTCCCAGCAGCAGCTCCTTCGTCTTCTTCTTCACTTCTTCAAAAAGTCATTTAATGTAATTTTACAGGCTAATGGGAGAGTCCCCAGGATGCTGCACAAGACATTTACTGCATTGGTTTTAGACTCATTCTGTGGTGCACTGCATAAGACACTGCACCACAAATAAAGGACTTTTTAAAATGAGATGATGTTAAAAATTGGGGATTTCATTCCTCTAGACAGAATGCGAATAATACAATCATTATTCCTGTTGTTACATTCATAAAGCAGGAGAGGAGGTCTATGCAGTGGGCTTTTATGGGTGGATGGAAAGGGGGTACATCCTGCAGTCCATCTTTTTTAGACCTTTAAATGAGTCCTCTGTGGTTTGCCTTACTTCAGCAGAAGTAGAAGTCCATTTTTAGTTATGGTTGATTGGGGAAGATGTTCAAGTGTTCCCTAATTCCTTAGAATGACTGTTGGGAGAATGTTGGGAAAAAAAATTTTGGTTTTCCCCACCGAGTTGAAACGTGGACTGTGTGTATGTACCCTCACCTTTCTCTGTTAGGCTTGTGTGTTAATACTATAGTTCCATGAATTTGGAACAGTATTAAGTGTAATGGTTAAGGATCCCTGTGATCTGAGTCTTCCAGTCCCCTGCATTGCTGTCTGTTCTTTTTCTTCCTTTATACTTATTGTCGGTTCTTCCTTGTGTCATTCACCCAAATGCAGTGTGAGTTTTATGAATAGCCCGCTGTCCTTTTATCTGCTCAGGTGATCTGTTTAATGTCAACATGGTGTGATGCTGTTCCACTTGAAGGTTACTGTCTGCTCCGGTCAGCTGGAGGAAGGACCTCACACTTCTTGGAGATACCCAGCCAGGCCAGCTGCAGATATGGCTCCTTCACTTTACATCTGATTCAACTTTTCAAGGATGAGAGTTGTTGGGTTTGGGGTTTTTTTGTTGGAGTGTATGGAGGATGTTGGGTGGGTGGTGATGGTGTGCTTTGTGTAGTTTTCCTGTGAGATGCTCTGTAGCTCCTGTGACTATTGCAAGTAGCAGTGGAACATCTACCACACTGAGTGGAGTATGTGCAGTCTGAGATGACAGGATGCCTCCAGCTGACATGTCCATGTGACAAGGTGTGCAGCAGTCCTGAATGCTGTAGGTATTGTATTAGTGGGCTGCTAGAGGCATGGAAGCAATGAAAATCTGGGAAATGCAGCTAGAAATTGTGACCTTCTCCTTACTGAAAAAGCTGCTTGGAGTTTAAAAAAACCAAACCAAACCAGAAACCAATTAAAAGGACTTCAGGGATAATTCCTACGGAATTTCTTAGAAACTGGATGACTCCAGTCTGGTCATTGAGCAGCAGAGATCTTTCATTAGTGCGATGCTTGGCAGGGACAAATTATATATATGTATTTGCTGGTTTGCTTCAATACTGTTGCTTTTCCTGTGTTCTTAGCATTGAAATCATCAACTCTTAAGTGATGAAATACACAGAGTGATATTAAAAGATGAAACTGTTGTTAGCGAGATACCATTACATTTCTGCCTATGCTTGGAAATACATTAATATTGTCCTGCCTGACAGCTATGATCACAGAGAATAATTCTTTGCAGAAACAATTATTTCAGAGGACTTTTTGTATAAACATTCTATTGTGAGTTTGTAGACAATGACATTAGAAGACAGGTATGTAAGTGCTGCATTCATATACATTTTGAATAGATACTGTTACCTGAACCTCAAAAAGAGAGAAAGAAAACTGAAACAGAATTAGAGACTTCTTATCCCTCCTTATTTAACTGATTTCCAAGAATTTATTGATTTGATGTTTTCTGAGTAAGACTCTTTGAAAGTCTTTGCACTTTAATACCTAAATATCTTCAGATTGATACCACCCATCCTCTAGTCTGGCTTTTGCAGTCTCCAAACAAGTCAAACAGTAACTTAAGGACTGTCTGTAATGGTGTTGACCAGATTTCCCTGCCCCTGGAGTCCTCCTCTTGGAGTTAGTGCCAGAGAGAGAGTCCAGAAGTGGTGTCACATCAATTCAGATCCAGGTAGATGTGGCTAGCTTGGATCCCAAAGATAAATCCTGGTTTTGAATGTGTGTGGGACTGTCTTAGTCAGGCAGGGCTTTCTGCATCCAGGCATTGGCTAAAGGCTGACCGCAGAGTAGGCTGGATGCAGAGCGTGTGTCCCTCCAGCCCAGCCTTGACCACAGCTGCACCTGTCCTGCCTTCCCAACATCACTATTGACTGCAGAGGGCTTCACATGTCTTGACTTGGGTAAATTTATGTAGTATCCTATTAATATGTAGTATTATTATGTAGTATCCTATTAATATATTATATAGACCTTGACAGACATGCATAAAAAAGAGAGGTACTGTCAGCAGCTGAGAGTTAAGAGTGCAAGGTAAAGGAACATTATGTACTGATATTAAAACTCTGTTAATATAAAACTGAAATTTCCCAGGCTTTTCCACTCCTGTCTGTGCCAGATTTTGATGGCATCTTTGCTGTAGCAAGTTGCTCCTTGAACGTGTAGCACATACATGGAGAAGCACAAAGTTAAAGATGGGGGGAAGTGCTCGTGTGTGTTTGTGCACACGTGCATGCAAATTACACAACAAGGCAGTTTCCTAGTAGTTTCACTTTACAGCTTCTGATGTTTACTGTGACAAATTTCAGTAAGAGGGGATTTTGTATGCTGATTTATTTGTGAGGCCAACTGTATGACGTTAATATATTGCATATTTTTGAGTGACCTGCTTTTTGTGACTTTTGAAAGAGAACTTGGCCTAGAAGGGTGAAATTAAATGAGTCATCTCTTGCACTCAAAATATATTTGAAATTACCAAAAGCTTTAGTTTTCTCTGACTGGTATTAAACCTGTAGCAGGAAGATGAAACTCAGCGCTCCTGATGCAATCTGACAAACACATGGAACACAATTGCTTGTAGTAGTGGTGTTTACAAGGTGTAAAGATGTCAGTGAACAGCGTAGAGAGGTGAGGGTTTGCAGCTCAGTGAAAAGGATATTCCCTGTGATATAAATATTTTAGCAAGCAGGACTGTAATAAAGTAAAACTAATGAAAGAGCAACAAACCATTAATCTTCTAATCCTGGTAAATGAATAATTGAGCTTTTAAAAAAAGCCAAAACCCAAACACCAGAACTATAAAGAAATTATTTCCAATAGTTTGGCAACTTCATTGTGTTACTGTTGTCTTTCTGTCAGTATATATAAATTTATGTGTGCAAAGATGTTATATACAGGCTTTGCTTTTCTCATTCACAAAGAATATTAAGAAGCAGCGTCTAAGTAGGTGCTTCTGACGATGCAAATTTCAAGTCCTTAAAATAATACCCTGGATTCCTTCTCCGATTGTCAGTTCATATCACAGCTATGCAGGAGTCTGAGCATGAGGCTGAAATCTGCTGATTGCTTCTGTTAGTTGAACTTTTTGGAGTACTTGATCTCTAAGTCTCACAGTTTCTTTTTCCTTGAGGGTTTTGACAGTTCCAGGGTTAAGGGGTAGTATCTTCAGAAAGCTCCATTGTGAAGTTTAGTAATTGACACCAATAACATAACAACATTAAATCATCCACCTTTTTCTTTTTTTTTATAGGGGATAAGCCAGTCTGCTTGTAAATATGTTAAAGGATAGAGTGTAGGTGGCAGAAGAATTATGCTACAATTTTAACAGCTAATAAATCTTTATTTAAGCAAGGGACCGCTAAAATTTAATTAGGCATATAAAAGCAGAGATCATTCTAAGGGTAAAAATATGCCAATTCTCACAAGAAAAGACATCTGCTTCATGGAAAAAGAGCAAGCTAAAATGCACTCCTCTGTTACTATGTCAATAGAAAAGCTTTCATTAGGAGTTGCAGGGGTCTAAGTTTAAAGAAGGAGGAAAAAAAGAAAAAGAAAATATTTTTTTCAGGCTGGGCACAGGGGTATAAAAAACGTGCTATCCGGTTAGTAATCTTGCCTGCTCTGCTTATTGGTGTTATTACTAACACAACATCTCTCTGCTTCCTGAAGGACAGCCCTTTGGAAATACCATCTCACCACATGGTTGCTTGTGCTCTGCAGCCAGGTCTCTGTACTTGGGTGAGCCACAGCCTTTTTAGTATGAGCTGCAATGCCTTAGAGAGGGGTGCTGCTGATGGAAACCTTTGTGCACATCATGAAATAAATTGTGAGTGGCATGAAAAGTCGGACTAAGTCATTTTGGAAGATGAAAATTACATTGGACAACACATTGCTTGTGGCGGGTTTGCTCGTGTGCCAGCCAGTGTGCTGGTAGGCAACAGGAAAAAAAGAGGAATTCCTGATTTTTACATGTGACTTAAGTTGTTCCTGTGGTAAACACGGTGTCACCATGGCAGTGAAAACAAAGCACCTCTTTCTAGCTCAGAACTACCAACATCTCTGAAGAAAAGCCCTTGAGATTTTATACTTTCTAAATCTGTTGGTTTGTGACAAAAAGGTAAAACTAAATGGCTTGTTTAAAGATCTCTTAAATCGACAAATTCATATGTAATTTAAAACAAAAGTCCTCCCTAGATTTCATTTTCTAGTGAGTTCTGTCATGCTGGTGGAAGTTACCCTGAGTTTTATTGCTGTCCAGGCTAAAAAGCCAGGCAGCACAGGCTCTGCTCTGGTCTAACTGTGGTGTGCAGCAACCTCAGCTCCCTGAGCAGGAGCACAGTCAGTTGGTCACTGAACCACAGATGTAGGTTATTATTATATGGATTGTTCATACACTTCACTGTGAGTGTTGAAGAGTCTGTGGAGCGACAGTAGAGGCTGCTTTTGTATCCCCTTGGATAAATGTCTCTTCACTTGAGTGTGCTGATTACCTGGAATGCTGTCACTGGGCAGAGCCTTGTACAAGCGAGTGCAGAGCTCACCCCAGGGGCTTTGTTTGCTTTCATAACATAATTATTAAATAACGAATCCTCTTTCATTTTGTCCAACTAGGACAGAGTCTTTATTTGACCTTTCCTGCTCTTCCTGTTATACTATCCTTTTGGAATCTTGTGGTAGCCAACATGAGGTGCTCTGTGGAGTGCAGGCACAGCTACATGGTGTAACAACTTGTCTCTGCAAATTGCCAAGTCTATACTGAAGTTTTTGAAGAGCAGCTTCCACAAAAATCTGTCAGAAACAACACGATGCAGCTCATCCTGCTTTAAGGGCAGGAGACACAATGTCAATGACCTTTTAATTAAGGTCACCCTGTTTTTTCTGTTTATTTGATTTATGCTAAAACCCTGTGACGACAAACGCTTATCTTAACATAATGTTTTAAGCCTATGTTTTGCCAAGTGCAGGGTACCAGAATGTCATAGTGCATGTTATCTAAAATGCCTTCTTCTCAGCAAGGGTTATGTTTATGTTGCTGCCCATTCATCTTTTTGTTTTCTCCGGGAACATGACACAACCCGGCAAAGCTCATTCCGTGGGGCAGACCCTTTTAAATGCTACATACTGTGTGCTCTAGGCAAGGGTAGTCACAACTTGGCTAAGGAAGGTGTCTCTCATGTCTCAGCTTTCAACATTAATTTGTTCTGGCAAGAGTGCCATATGTACACTGAGTTACTCACATTCATATAGGGAACAGAACTTGTGATAGGATCTAAGTGCTTTTGATTTGAATTGAACCTACGTATTCTTGAATTTGCTGTCTCTGAGGCTAAAAGAAATGTAGCAATTTCATATATCCAGTGCTTCCAGTTTTTTGAAAAATGAGGGAATGTTTTTAGTAACACGTGCACACAGCATGCAGGTTTACACATAAAGTACTAATTCTTGCATTCAGCTGTCTTGATTTTCTTTGTTTTGTAGGGTAGACAGAGCTTCAGTTGATAGGCTGTTTTGCTTACAATTTTGACAGTTCAGGTATGAATATAAATCATTTAGCAGGAGAAAAACTTTGGTCTCTAGTGAACTTACAATGTAATATGAATAGACTCCTGTTACTGATGATGCAAGACTAAAGCAGATATTTTGAACTAAACATACTGGACAAAGTGGGCCACCTTCTGCCTTCTGTTCCATCTGCATGATCCTGTAGTGGCCTGCTGGACAGATGGTTTGGTTATGACATGGTGAATTGCAAAGGTTTTTGTTTCTCTAAAGTAATTGTTTGTACAAATCACAGGCTTTGTATGCGTAAAATTCCAGCCAGATGTTAGGGCCAGAAATGAATCATGTCACCACAATTCATTGATTTTGCTGGGAACTGCAGTGATACCTATCGCGACTCACAGTGGGACATGTTAGAGGGAGCAGAGGAATAGTTCCCTTGGAGCATATTTCTCATGTTTAGAAATCTGTTCTCCAGTTCCTAATTTTGATACAGCAACCTGAATCATTCACAACATCTGAACTGAAATTTTTGGATCTAAAATAATTGGGGCTACTGATTTATCCAAAATGGACAGCTTTTGTGCTAGCTCCTCTCTCTCTTTCCTCATATCCCATATATTCCACACATCTTTCATATTCTTCCTCCGGCCATATCTATAGCTGTTGAAGGAGGAATACCTGGAACTCTCCTGTTTCTCCCATATTGCCTATCAATTGCATTCTTCACTTATCACAAGGAGGGCTGCAAGAAAAGGCATCTCACAGGTTTTCACACAGGCATTCTGTACAAAGCAGTGCTGAGATTTCCTCAGACAATCTAGGTAGCCATGGATGTGAGTGGGGTGGATAGGCAATGCCTGACAGATCAGAAAAGACTTTAGCACCTTCCAGAAAAAGATGTCTGCAAGAGAGCTAGGAAAGAAGCTGAGGAGAAACACTACTAGCAGACTAGCAGAAGGGTAACTAAGGTTAGAGATGACGTCAGTTAGAGTTTCTGTAGCTCCGGGAAAGATCTGTGCAATTGGAGCCCATAGGAAAATGATAGCCACGTGTGGAGTCTTGGCAACAGAGGACTGGGCCGTTAACAGTCACAACAAAAAGCTAGGGAGAGCCATCAGGGAAGAAGGCTAATGCAGGAAAGATGGTGTTTAGGATGGCTGGAAAAGGAATGCAGAAGTGAAGGAGAGCTGCCATGAAGATGACCAGGGTATGCAGTGAAACCTAAGGCTCGGATGCAGTCCTAAGGAAAATATAAGATAAACTGTGGGAACAGGGAGTGTTACTCAGCTTTGAGCTCTTTGTGCATCCCAGTCTACTCTTGGCTTTCTGCTGCGATGACATGCAGGAATCCTCAGAAAAAGCCCAGTGGTGAGCTCTGGGTGGCGTCCCTGGGCACACAGGAAGTTGTTGCCCACTTGGAAGCCAGGACTGCAGGAAAGCACAGAGTGGGCATGTTCATCCCTTCCTTCCCTGGTCCCCAGTCTGAGAGAAACAGATATATTCTTCCACCCACTTTCCCACCAGACACCTTGCTGAATGATTCCCAGGCCCTGTTTGCTTTTTGACAGTGTATAGGCAGTGCTAAACATCAGACAGAAAGTTGGGCTGGAGCTGTGTGGAAAACTTGTCAGATTAGTGATAGATTCTGGCTCTGTTTTTAAATAAGTGCCTCCTGCTTTCAAATAAATTGTGAGCAGATCCACAGCTGAGACAAAGTCACTTTGAGTAAAGCAAAGGCCTCCTGTCAATAGTGGCAGTTGAAGGATCGGATCCCTCTATTCCTCATTGGTCTGTAGCTTTGAAATGCTATTTTTTTGCACTTCAGTCCTTTCAGGAGTGAAACTTTGAAAAGGTTATGCATACTGAGAGCAAATCAGAATCTAAATATAGGAGAAAAAAAATAGATTAGTTGTCTAGGTTTTGAGAACCACGGATTATAACCCATCCCCTTTAGCTGACGGCTCCTGCTGACTAACAGACAGGCGCAGTATCCTGTCTTCCCCCTCCCTCCCCAAAGTCTGCTGCTGCCATTTCTCTTCTTGCAGAGGACAGCCAGCATAAAGGACAAAAGTTGAGAGGAGAGATGTGACTCTAGTCCAGTAATACGATCCCTTTGCAACTCTATTTCATGAAAACTTTTTCCCTTTTCCTGTGGTAACACAAGGGAATTATTTGTTTGCTACACACTCTTTATTTAGATAAAGGAATAAGGGGTACCAGCATTTAGAATTCAAAGAGGTTAGAGACTAATTCAGCCTTTTATTAATCTGTCTTTTAAAAAGAGTTTTGCTATTTATGTGATTGTAATAATAAGTGTTTGAAAGGATATTTGACTTTTTTTTACCCTTGTGCTACATAGGAGCAGTAACTGGCTAAGCAAGAGCCCTAAGCCAGTACATGGAGCCTCTGTTTATATAGTTCAAATATCAATTTCTTTTCTGCCTTTTCCACAAAAATAAACAGAATGAAAAGCAAACAAACAAACACAAAGTACAGGCAACAACATTTTGTGATTTGGAAAAAAGAATTTGAATTAGTAGTAAACTTAGCCCCATTACACACTACACCCTCTGCCCCAAAATCCAATTTATTTTCACATGTTTCTGGCTTTACTTGCATACAGCTGTGTTACAGTTTAAAACGACTAATCTTTTTCTTTTCACTTTTCTTTTTTTTAATATATATTTTGGTTTACAGGAACTATTAGTTGTTTGAACACATCTTGCAGCACATTTTCCTGTTTTAATTTATCCATAGAATACATAAATAATGGTTTCATACTGGGAATTTCTGTTGTGAATTGCGTTTGAGGAATGCTTTTAAAGCAAGCTGAACAAAGTGTTTAAGATGTGCTCATCCAATTTATATAGAATTAGGAAATTTGCTGCCTCAGAGTTTTATACTTACTAGGAAAACATTTGGTTTTCTGGATGGTCATATGTCACAGGGTCATTTGCTTGTTACGTGTAGCTATTGGCATCTCAGTGTATCACTATTTCCTCAAATTTGTGCTGAATTAGAATTTGGGGGAAATCTGTGAGAAATCCACACATAATATAAAAAATAGAGACTTGTGGTATGATAACCAGCCATCCCTTTAATCTCAGCTGCCCAGGCTGTGTCATTTTTCAACACTGAGCAGGAGTAAAGGCTCGGAGCCTAGTTTAGTTTAGGAATCCCAGTTATGAACTTGCCGTGTTTGGGGCGCTTTGCTGTCGCTGCCTGATGGTACAGAAGGGTCTGAGCCGTGGGAGCCCAGCAGGGGGTAGCCAAGCACTGGTAACGAAAGAGGTCTCCAGCTTTGGAGTATCCTTCATTCTAAGGACAGCGATAGTGAGCACGCACTCTCTAAACAGCTTTTGCTTCCTGATGGCTTGGGTTATTTACCCTGCTGGAGAGCGATGGTGCTCTGTTTGCTGGGAGAATCCACGGCGAGGGAATGCACCGTGCAGGATAACATGCCTGCTTTCTTTCCCCTCCCCTTCCCTTTGGAATGCTGAGATTTTAGATTGCTCAGGTGAACATTCCCCAGCTAAATTTTTGGAAGGCAAACAGGAGGGGAAGCTGTTTTGTTCTGATAAACTACTGTATTTTTTGAAGTATTCACATTTCTTGGCATAGAATACATATCTTTTTTTTTTTTCCCCCAAAGCAGCTTGCCAAACGTGTACATAATTTGCTATGCCTATGGAGTTGCATCGCTAAGTGAGGAAGCTGTGCTTTCCAAACAGAGACTGGCAGCTGGCAAACATAAAATATCTCGATGTTGGCAAAGTCACACAAAAAAATTAGACACCTGGTTTTGAAAAATGGAAAGGCTGGGACTTCATTTAATGTAAAGTAACTGATCCTGAGCCTATGCTCACTTGTCACAACTGAGAACTTGGTCACACTGCTCCATTCCGCGGCTGAATCTGTCCGCGGATGGAAACTGAAAGTGTGTATTCTGCTATCAGCCTGAAAAAACCACTGGAGAATATTTCTCCCTTTCACTCCCACCCCCAACAAAATAATGGGACTTGGCTGCTGAGCTGACATACTGCAGATTGCAGGGATGTAGCTGCTTACATTTAAAAATCTGACTGCCCTTCCCTTGCATTGCACCCAGACATGCCGACTGAGATCAAGAGTCTGCCTTGGTAGGCACTGTGTCAACCGGGCTTCTCACAGACGGCATGGAGGCAGACAGTAGTCCCAGGAAAGGATTATTAGGGATCTCTTAGATGCTTGTCTCGGGCTCTGCTCTGCGTGACTTTGATGGCCTAGCCTTTGTTTCTGGCCTCTGCTCCTTGTCTCGCTCCTCTCCACTGGCGAAGTGCTGCCTGCATGACACGTGTGCTCCAGCAATGGCCAGAAGAGCTACAGAGGCTCTGGAGAGTGGGTCCGTTCAAGTTTTGACTTGATAGATGGAGGAGGGGAAGAAGAGTTTCAGCCTTCAAGAGAAGGTGGAGGAGCAGCAGCAGAGCTGGCGGGAGGTGCAAGGTCTGCCAGGAGCATGAGACCCCAGGGAGAGGACTCTGTCTCCTGCTGCATCTCCTTTTGCCCAGGGGAGAAGCAGGAGGGAAAGGTACCCCCACTCTCCCGAGCTACTGTGCCCTGAAATTTCATTGGTTCCCTGTGCAAAAGTTTCATGCCATGTCCATACTGGGTGGCAATATGACATATTCATATTATTGAGGAAGAGGAATATGCTTATTGGCGTTCCTCTCCTAAAATCAAGACATTACTGTCTGCACAGTTCAGGAGGTAATGTCCCTACCCTTTTATATATGTATATAGTATAAAATGTAGATATTACATGGGGTTTTTTTAAGAAGCCACTTTTGAGGGGAAGGAATTCTGTTTGATACCTGTTTAAATGAATGTTAATATAAAACCCCTTGAGTTTCCTGAAGCCCATACTTACCTATGCCAGGCTGCTCTTGTGTTGTTTCCTTTGTTCTGTTTTTCTCAGTGCAATGAACCCTTACGTTATGAGTTTCTGCTGTAGTTTTAACCTCTAATATGCAACCATTACAGCTTATCTCGTCTCCTAAATTACTCTAAAATCCAATTATAAAATCCTCTTTCCCTCAATAGCACACAACTTGCCACATTACTGAAATGCTGGGTAGCTCTTTTGTTTTTTCTAAATTAATAATAACTACCATTTTCCGTCTGTTCTTAGTATGGAAGTCTTTTATATCACTGTGCTGCTTTCCCATAATACATATTATGATTCTTTTTATATGCTAGTTATGTTTGGAAAAAACGAGAAAGATTTTTAAAAAATGTGCCAATCAACTTCTGTGTATCAAAATAGGACAATGAAAACCCTTAGTGGAAAGTTAGGCAGAAAATTCCTAATAGCACTGTATCGTGCCAGATGAAAATGGAAATTCATCATTTGGTGGAACCTTTATTTTGGGCAAGAATGGTTGTTATTTCAAACTAGTTTCTGATGACTTCAAAATAAGGGTCCTAAGGTAATGTGTCAAAAGAAATGCAACAGGGCAAGTGAAAAGCTCTCTATTCAAGGTATTCAAAAATACCTGTGTCTTACCAGCATGGTTTCCAAATTTCCAGTAGGCTTTGCTTTTTAAGAAATCAAATTATAAAAAATAGACATTGTTTAATTTGGAGGTTTACTAAATATATATCCTGAATTTCCAAGTTTTTCAAAATGCCCCAGTCTCCATATTAATAGCCCAGGCACTGATTGTGTCCTGACACTAAATCTTTTGCTCTTAGGATACTAACTATGTTGATAAAACCACTAGCCTGTTTTTAATAAACTCTCTAGTACTGGAAGTATTTTCTGAACCCCAGTGTGAAGATCTAGTGATAAAAGTGGAAATAAAGATGCACCATGTGAGCTTGAGTGAGATTTTCTAGAAGGGCATGTTAATGGTAAATAACATCATCGCTTGGTCTCACACAAACAGTGATATATATGTTCCTTTACACACTCAACCCAGTGTTATCTAGTTATTAGTCAAGTCCAATAAATTAATCAAAGAAGGAGTGCACACCAATGTAGGAAGGCTTATGTTGTTTTTACTTACAGTGGCCATGAAAATTATGATAATTAATCCTCCATCCTGTGACAAATCTGGTAAGTCTTCTGTCTTACAACTGAGTAAGACTGTCCTAAAGAGCCCACAGGAGCTGTTGGGCTTTTACAAGATCCGATGCTGAAACTTGTGTCCCTTGGAATTACGAGGATTTTTGCTAGTTAACAATGCAAGCTATAAGACCCCAGCCATAATTATATGTGCTGTGGGATCCCGGTCCACCATCCTCACATGAAATTCTTTTTTGTCTTTTCATAGGAATTACATATGTAAGGATAAGTGTGTTGACTATACTCTGGTATTTCTCTTTTCCTATTTAATTGGACCTCAGCACTGAAAAAAGGCCTGAGAGTCTGATTTCTAAAGGGGAATGCTTGACTTGTCCTTCAGTGAAGTGAATGGCAAAACTCCACTTAGGTCCAGAAGGGGCTGACTGGACCCCAGGCCAGTGTCCTTTGGTTGAATGTTGCTCACAGTCCCATCCTCTTTCCCAAAAGTTGAATGAAGCACATTAAAACATTTTAATGTTCAGCTTTCTGGGCTACTAAATTCTGGTTTGGTGTGCTGCAGTTCTCAGACATTTGGTGCTTTGAGGTTATGCAATTTGTTTTGGGTTTTTTTTTAATGGTACCTTATTCTTAAGTGATTGCTTCTTTGAGCTTGGGAAATATTTCACTTAATTTACTTTGGGTCATGATAAATATACCTATCTCAGCAAAGAGGTAGAAGACATTGAAAATATATTTATATTTTAAATTGAATTTCAAGGTAACATTTGGGTGAATAATTATTTACTGTTTTGTTAAATGCTGACATATATGACAGAAATCATACATTAGTACAAATGCTTTTCTGTTTTTAATGTCTCATTAGTTGCTTTGTAGGCCTGTACTGTTTTTTTAAGATTCAGATTCAAAATCTCTTCTGATTTCTGCTGTTTGGTTTTTGGCAGTGGGCCAGCTGCAGATATGCATAATATTTCACTGTTAGACCTTGCAAACAGAATATCCTGCTGTGCTAAAGAAAACATTGTGTTTCTTACCACATGAAAATAATCCATCACTTTTCAATCAGCACACATGCATACGCTGGTGCACACACACACACACACACACACACACACACACACACACACACACACACACACACACACACACACACACAAA
>JAOXXN010000446.1:10537671-10554166 GCA_026770055.1 Myrmophylax atrothorax | reverse complement strand
CTGCTATCCTATGTATTTTGTGTAGTTTCATTGAATTTTCTGAGGCTGATACAGAGGTTATAACATCTAAAAAGCATTTGCCATTTTTTGTTATTTTCCACCTTTTAATTTCTTTCTTGTGTAATAGTATTTAATGTGAAGAGCTTTCTTTCCATGTAGGACACTGTGTATTTAGAACCATTCAAAATATTCTTTTTTTTGCACCTGTACTTCAGTCAAAATTAGCATGTGGGGTATAGAGGCATCAAAATACTGAGCAACTGCAGAAAGGTTTAATCATTGTTGCCTAAAGAATGGATGTAATAGAAACCCCTCTTTCCCTTTTATTCAAGGAAGAATAATATCTAGATATACAAAAAGTTACACTGAAACCTTGATGGAAACTGCTAAGAATATTTTTTCAAGTCTATTTAACAATGATTTTCTGTATTAGTTCTTGAACGCTTTAACTTCAGATTTTCTCTTCTTTTCTATGTTCCCACAGACAAAACTCTGAACAAAAAACTTAAGAAACTTTCATAGAAATAAGTGTATGAATGATCTAAGCTTCACAGTAAACAAACCAAACCAAAAAACTAACTTCAGCCTTCCAGTACATCCTCTCCTTGTAGGCTTAAAAGAATTTCAGATCATCAGGAATAGTCAGTCCTCATATTTTCAGTGTGGCTCAAAAAGATCAGGGAACACACAGGGGAAGGAATGGAGGCAGCAAGTTTTACACATTGAGCTGGCTTTCCAGTAAGACTAAACCTGCAGGTGACTGCACACATAGGTAGGTCATGGTGCAGTATTCTAAAAGTGAGAAATAAAAAAACCCCAATACTTATTCCAATTATTCTTTGAAATATTACCTTTGTAATAAAAAAAGGGAGAAAAACCCCTCACCACTTAAAGAAAGGACAGACTGAGAATAGTAGGAGTCGTACAATTGGGGAAGTGTGTTGTTCTCTTTCAATTTTATGAAGGCCATTCATGAAATTCTTCACCAAAGTACTTGCTAATACCTCCAAATACTGTTTCTGTAAAAGGACTTGGAATCATTAGAAGTGATTTTTTCTGAAATGTGGTGAACTCATTGACACGATTTAGTTAGTTAGTTTAATAAATATTCTCTTTCTTTTTTTTTTTTTTCAGAAGAGCTAGAGACTTGCCTGAAGTTTTTAAGAGCATGAATAAGCTTTCAGGCATTTATACCTTAACACTTTCTGCTCTGTGTTAATCCATACAACTATTGCTAGATAAATTGTGTTGCATCTATTAAGGAAAATTTTTGTCTCTACAGTTTCTCAGATATTGATAGATATAAACTGGAGATATACTGCCTTAGTAGCCTACCTCTTGACTTTTTAGAGTGTATCCCTATATTAATAAAATTACCCCTTCTAAACAAAATGTAATAAGATGTTAATGTCCCAGTATTTAATAGTAAATTTATTTTAAATATTTTTTAATTTAAATATTTTATTCTGATGAATATCAATTTTTTTTTAAATGAGAACTTGGGTACTCGGAAATATTCATAGTACCAGATTGTTATAGATTTTTCTTTTTTTAAATCAACTCAGTGATTTATGAAGCACTAAGCTGGACTGAGCATCCCCTTGTTTATTTTGGGTAAACTGAGTGACAAAAATAGACTATTTAATAGCATTTTCCTGTACCAGGCAGTTTTCATTATCCCACAATATATTTATGGCATGGCAATATAAGTTGAAGTAGATTGTATTGGCACTGCCAGCGTTAGTAAAGTATTCCATTTGTAATACAGCCTTTCATTGTATTGCCAGTGGGATTTTCAGAATATGCATCATTGACATAAGCCCTCTATCCCCAAAGTCAGTGGAAATTTTAGATGCTAAAATAAAAGCAGAATTTATCCAGTGAGAACTTTTGAAATGGGAGATGAAAACAGGGCAATGATTTTTTGGGGGGGGAGAAAAAAAAAAAAGCAGTATATGTTCTAACAAAGTTTAATGAATATTCTTAAAGATGTGTAATTATGCAGTTACATGGTCATTTTACACTTTAAGAAAGTATTTCTATAGCTACATGCCAAAAATTATATCAAATGTAGTACCTTTGTCAACATGGTGAAGTTAATTTAGCCTTCCTAGCATGTCTGCTCTGTGATCCTCTCTTAGAGTCATAATATTTCTTCCATAGTAGCTGGATTCAGGGTACAACATAGACTGTCTGGGAATAAATCAGGATTATGTAGAGAAAGTGACTGTTATTTATGGGGCTCTTGTTCACTGGTGAAGAAGTTGAAGTGTATGTAGCTGGTACGATGGGAACGGTGAGGAGGAGACCCTCGAGACTGCAGGAGACGTTTTCCTTTTCTCACTTCCCTGCCTGGCACCTGAAGAAGAAATTTTAAGGAAAGCCCTGCTTTGTCTCTGCAGCTTCAGACAGAAGCCGACCCACTGGAGATGCAGGCAGCAGAGAATTTAGCTGTTAAAGTCAAAGAAATATTTTCTGATTAAGTGTGAACTGATTTTGTTATTTTTCCCTAAAGGCTTATAAGGTGACCCACTTTAGGTAACTTTTTATGAAGTACCAAAAAGCATTTATCCAATGCCAGAGCAGCTGCTGACAAATTTCAAGCTTTTATTTCAAAGCATGAAACAGTTAAGTGGTTGGAAGAATATTTTTAAGCATGAGAAAAGCAAAGTAATGTGAAGAGCTGTGCATTTATTTTGAGATGTCTGTAGTCCCAGTTCTCATGAATTTTTACTTGGTGTGGTGATCTAGCCAGTTCACATGATACTTCCCAGTTTCTGCCTCAGTATTTTTCTGAATGCAAATAAAATCAACAAACCACCCCAAACCAAACCACCAGTTCCCCCAAAACTGAAAGTAAAACAAAACTGCCAATTTGAAGAATTTCCTTCCAAGTGATTGTGTTTGTTTGAAAGTAGTGTTTTAAAATGGGAAATGTCAGTTGATCCATTTGATGGGTGCTGTGGCTATTTCCTGTGCTTGCAGAAACAGCAGGCAGCAAAAATTTTTACTTTGGTGTATGTGTAAGACCGCACCAAAAAAGATCACTGTGTATATGCAGGGTCGGGCTGATTTGATTTGGGATAACTGGAATAGATGAAGTTCCTCACTGGCAAGTCCTGTTCAAGGTCAACATCCCAATAGTTGTGTATTTTGAAGCTTAGGTATTTATAAAATGAAGCCAGTTTTGAGGCAAAGTCCAGAGCTTACTAAAACACAGCACTATTTGAAGTAAAATTTAGCAAGTTTGTGGGATGTTCCCCTGTAATTTTCACTTGTGACTAATTAATTCTGCTTTTTTGAGATTTAGAAGTTTAGTTGTAAACATTTAAAAGGAGCTGTTTTTCAAAAGCTTTTTGGAGGAACTGCTTGCTGGCTTTTTGAGATGTTTTTCAACTAAGCACTGGAAAATCAAGACTACTAAAATCACTGGGAACATGACTTGGAGCAGTTTAGCATTCCAGACCTGACTTTCCTTTCTCCCTGAGAAGAATTTCACTGGGAACTGATGTTTTTTTGCAGTTAAAGAAATGAAATTTGCCTGAAGTGTTAAGTAGCATGTATTTTTTTTTCAGGGAAAAAACCAAAACATGACTATTTAAGGTGTCCTTGATCAGGCCCTATGAAGTTGCTGATGATGGACCTTCCTGAAACAGCCTGTGTTCCAGAAACTTAAATTTATAAACCAAACACGTGCCCCTGATCAATAATCAGGAAAATGGAATATTTTTAGGAACATTTAGAAAGTGGAACTCAATGTGACGTGATTACTCACACTCACTTTAAAAAACTGTCAATCAATACCAGTTATCAGATTTTCTCCAAACAACAAGAGTGGGGAAAGGGAGAGGCTTATAGAATAGAGTAAAACCCACAGTTTTGGTGCAGCGTGATAGTTGCTTAGAAGACACAACACAGACTTACCCACCAAACTTGACTCAATGCACTATCAAGGCTGTCTATCAGGAAACACTCACAATCAATGACACAGCAGTTAAGTCTTGAACACGGTGGTGTAATTTGGATATTCTCTTGATAACGGATCAAAGCATGATGGATTTGTAAGATAGGAACTAAAAATATGTCTATGTAGGTATGAATCTTGATCATACTAGATGGAAAAGGGAAAAGATGATTGAGTTATGCTGATTCTGCTAAAGAGCTCCAGCCATATATTAAGGCAGTAAAACTCCCTATGAAACATGGGAGGAATGTATTACTAGTTAATTACAACAGCAAGATATGCCATTGAAGGGATTATTACCATATTTTATGATGACTGTTTTATCATCTCCTTGTTTATACTTTCCTTTGGTAATGAACTTTCCTTCTGAAGTTTGAATATATAATATTTGAGCACTAAATATTTTACCCCTTGTATTTGGTGGGACTAGTTCTTAATATAGGCAGTAAGAATACAACTGCAGATGAATAGAAAACCCAAATGGGAAAATGGCATTTTCAGTAATTGTATGTTGTGTCCATGCATCAGCAGTGGTGTGGTTGTTTCACTTTAGTTTTTGGAGAAGTATGTAAAGCAGGAGTTTGTTTTATAGTGGAGAGCAAATTCTGTTCTGACCAATGTGGCCTGTAAAGTTGTTGGATTCCCAGGCCAGTTTCAGCAGCACCTCTTCAAATGTGGATGTCTGAAAGATGAATCTCTCTTGTTTTAAGTAGTTGGACAACTGCTTGATTGCTCCTTTCTATAGGAAAATAATCTCTTCATGGATGGCTATAAGTGGCATCATTTTTCCTTTGGGTTCCCATTGCTGTCCTCTGTATATATTACACATCTGGACTGTAAGTGAAACTTGCTCATTCCTCTGAAACATCTGTTGTGTCCTGCTGCAGTGAAGGCCTACTTATCTTTTACTTTTGCTGTGCACTCCATAATTGTACTAAATCTCTGTCTAGAGGCCCCCGTTCCACATACGATCAATTCAAAATCAAGCAGAAGTAGTTAATTTTTTTTTCCGAAAGAGTGACTTTATTTTACAACTAGGTTGTTTGTTTATTTTTGGGGTGTTGTTTTGGTTTTTGTTTTTGGGGGGTTTGTTTTGTTTTTAGTTTGTTTTTTGTTTTGTGTGTGCATTTGTTTTGCTTAAATATATAGGTACGTACATACATACATATATATATATATATAAAAGGGAAAGTAATGTAATGGACTCTTCTAGTAAGAAAAAGAAGGAGGAAAAAAAGAATAAATTGCAGAATTCCAGGCCTATGGAGGTTTCTGCTGCTAAATTCTGGTAAGGGCAGAAAGACCTGGGATGGCAAATATTAATCAGAGCTAACAGAGTGAGAGATGCTTAATTAAACTAATGAGAGAGAAAAGCCTCCTTTCTCCATGAACACATTTCTGCACACCTAGAGGAGAGTCTGTGTCCTGCCACCTAGGATTTAGTGAGAGTCACCACATGACTTAAGGCTAATTTTTCTGCTAATTTTTCCTTTACTCCTCAGGCACCAGATCTTCATTTCTGCTGCTTTCTCAGTGTCGTAGAAGAAAAGAAAAGAAAACCAATGAATTCTGAGAAAAGAATCCAGCAGTCTTGAGAGTGAGTAGTAGTAGGAAGCTTCTATAACTTTTCAGACAAAATCTTAGCTTTATTGTATTTCCTAGCACCATCATATCCCACTCACTGTCCTGATACATCCCTGACACAGTAATTATGCTCCCTCCTGTGATTGGAAGGACGGGTTACTTGGATTTCATTGCTACAAGGCTATGTGGGTTTGGATAGATAGTTTTAAGCACTTCTTCCTTCTGCATTCAGGACACATAGAGAAATTAACAGTTATTTCATTTGTAGTGGATCAAAACAGGGGAGAGCAAGGGAGATAGTCACACAAAGGAAAACCAGCTGCATTTTACAAATACCCAAATTGTGCTATCAGAGCATTAAATATTTATCAGTGAGTGTCTGCCCATTGAGTACTTTGGTATATTTAATTTCTTTTTATTGTTATTGTCTGTCTGGACTTGGACTTATCTCCTTGGCCAAAGATAAAAGATGATTTGTGTCATAAACGTACGGCATGTGAGGCAGTGCTTAGGTTTTTCTTCAGATTCAATTAATGAGGTAAGAAAAGGGCAGAGGTATGAAAGCTGAGCTGCCTTTTAAATTTCATACCATATTGAAAAGGGAGCTCTGTCAGAAATAGTTTTGGTTTTGAAGGTCTGCTCTGTGTTAGCAGTACAAGAGGCAGCTGCCTAAAATGGGAAAATATTAGGAGGGTGTTTGGGGGCTGTGTAGTGAGGGCAAGGCAGGGAGCTGTGGGCGGTGTGTGTTTCCCAGGCTGCTGAGGGCAGCAGGGACCGTGGAGCTCGTGCTGATAACGAGTGGATGATAACACACTAATGCATTTTTACTTTTTGGCGAAGTATTAAGGCTAGAGAGTTGCAGACTGTTTGTGACACATGGTAATTTGTCGAAAATCACTATTTGCAAAATAGAGAGGACCTGTTATATTAGCAGAACTGACAAGAAAATAAGCAGATATTTTTTGTTTTGATGTTGTTTGGTTTATCTCTTTTTTCTTTTTTTAAATCAACAACCTTTGGCACTAGGGAAGATAGACACAGTGTTGCCTATTATTTACCAAATCAAACTTATTTAAATGCACTGTCTTTGATACTTAATAAATGTTGTAGTGTAGCTTTTTGTGGCTAATAAAACTTGGTTTACATTACACCCCTTGTCTGCTGTGATTTGCCTCCTAGGGCGCACTTAGAGTGCATTAAGAAGCTGCACACAAGATCAGGGTGATTTGCTGCAAAACTTAAATAATTCATTTATGCACCACTGCTCTCAGACAGTGTTTTTACAAACGCTGTAATGAGACAAGCTGTGAAATGTTTTACATGGTGGAAATGAGGGCTTCTGTTCAAGAAAAGTCTTCCTGCACAGATTTGATTCCTTGAAGTCTTCAAGAGGACTTTGAAAGCATTATAGTGTAGACCTCCGAAATGCACTGTCCTGCTGATAAAGGCTGTTTGTCCTAACTTGGTAATAATATTTTTCACTTCCGTGTGCTTTCACTGGAGGACCTGAAATAAGCATGAAATACTTAAGGAGCGTAGAGTGGAAACTCTAGTTCATTATACTGGGACAAAGTCCTTTTCTGACTGTGACTGTACCTCATCTACCACTCTTATACTTGTTCTTACTCTGTTCTCTGCAGTACACTTGACTTTTTAATAATGGGAATGAAAGAAATTGGAATGATAGAAGTTAAAATATACTAGAACTAAGTTTTACTGTCAATGTTTGGGACAAGTCCCCTGATGTTCACTCTAAATTCTTATCCTCTGGAGACATGCTTCGTCTGTGTAACCATAACCTTCAAGATCCTCTGCAAAACTCTTATTGTCGTGTCCTGAAAGTATGTTCTGAACCTTCAGGACATAAAATAGCTCTATTATTTACAATAAGTGTTAGGGTTTTTTTATTTTTTAATTTTTCTTCATCTAGTAAATTGGATGGACAAGGTGGAGTAGTGTTTGGGATTAGTGGAGTAAGTGTGACCTCTGTTCATTTTTGAATGCATTTTAGGCTATAGCTGTTAACTCCATGATCAGATCTAATTTGTTCTACAGGAAGAACAAATTACGGAAGAATTAAAACATAAACAAGTTAGTCCTAAATTAGTAATTGGGTAAGAATTATCTGTTTACAGTATATGTGTGACTTTGCCAGGAAAAAGATCCAGAGTTTATATTTCCCATGCACATCTTAGAACTGACTTAGAGCCGAAGATGAGATAGGGGAATAATACTAGGTGTAACTGAGACTACTGGATGGCTTTGGTTGGAATTTGCAGCTAATTAAAAGGATGTGTAATTAGAAGCGGATTTTAATTTTTAGCATTAAGACAAAAATGTTCAATTTTTCATAACTTCTTAATGTGTTGAATTTGCTTTACAATATTTTGCTAGAAAATATTTTGCAATTGCTTACAGTTTTGCATAGCCATTATAAAATTTGAAGTGTGCAAATGAGATTAACATGTTACAGAATGAAAACTGGAGAAAAAGGAAGAAAACGAAATGTTCAGGCTGCTCTTGGGTAGACATCCCTTTGAATTTGCTAGCACTCCTGTGAGCATTTCCCCCTCTTCTCAACCAGTTTTGAATCTGAGGAAATTACCATCTGTGCATAGATATGCAGGAAATGAGCTAAATTTGTAGTGTAAACATTTTCAAATGAATATTTGCACAGTACAGTCTCTCAGCAATGCATTATCCTCTTTCATTTGGTAATCAACACATATCCCTTATGAGTTGCGTTGAAAGGGAAGAGAGTGACTCTCACTAAACTCTAATTATCCTTTCCTTCCTCCTGGGAAGAACTCTCTTTAAGCTCCCTTTTGTGAGCTGCTCTGCATTTCACAATCATTCCACCTCTTGATCAGTCCTTCGCCTTATTTTGCCTCACAGTGGACTCAGAAGTAAGGGCACAGCACAAACCCAGACAGTTCCATATAGGGATGGCTGTTGAATTCCTATAAGGTAGGATTTCCAGGCCAATGCCAAGCCTCTTCTCAGAGAGATTCAGAGAAATTAAGTTTCAACTGAGGTTTTATGCTGGACACAGATTTGTGAAAATATATAAATATTTCTTGGCTTAGGACTGGGAGAATGACATATTTCCATTAGCCCCAAAGTACTTTTGACTCGATTCCATCTGTAGCAACATGAGTCAGCTGTTTCTGCTAAGCAGTGTTTCTAATTCAACCTTTTTCCTCATAAGCACGTTCGCATAACGTGAGCTTCCTACACCGAATAATCTGTGTTTCCTCCATATGGTTTGGAGAATTTTATTTTCTTTTAATTCAGTGCAAGCTGCTGAATACTAAAATGCAGTCAAGGTCTTGTTCTAGCAAAAAGTGGACCCCAGCTGAAGTTGCCAGAGAATTGCCAAGATTAACATATCCTGGTAGTTTTGAGAAAGGAATTTTTCAGCCAGTCCATCTGACTACTAGGGCTTGAAAATGGGTTAAATTGTTGAGTAGTCCTGTATAGGAGGCCCTTTGCTTTTTCTGGGTGAATTTCTGAAGGCCAGGATGTGAAGAAGAGGAAAGGTGGACCAAGCTTTGGTAAAGCTGATTGAGAAGGACAAAGCAACAGGCCTGAGATCATTCCACTTAGATACTACACCTTGATGACAGGGAGGAGGAGTGTGGCCATCAGCAAACAGGAGAGGAAGCTGCTGGGTTTGATCTGTCTTTAGTTTAATATTGAGCTTAAGAGGTTTGGAAGTAGATGCTTTGTATTTGGGAAGGGGAGGAATTTACAGCGTGTGCATGGAACAGAATGACTTTATTTGCTAATTTTAATGTGCAATTAGGAGTGTTAGAGTGATACTAGCAAAGTCTTGCTATTGCTGCCTCTGGGCTATCAGAGTAAAGCTGTAGCCCTATTCATGTGCATCCACGGATACAGAGAACACAAAGACAGAAAGGGATGCACACAGGCACGGTAAAGCACTGCAAAATCTAACTCCCTCCAGAAACCTTGATTAACACCCTCTCCCTCCCCCACCTCAAGAAAATACTGAACCAGAATTAAAACCCTTTTCTTTTAGTATCAATGAAATCTAATGGCATAGTTTTTCTCCTTCAAGCAGGGAGAATGTTAATTCCCGGAATGCACTTTATACAAATTAAAGTCCTTTCCCCTTCCAAACATAATTTTTAACAAAGGAATCAATCTCTCTACCCACAAACCAAGGTGAACAAATACATATATAAAATAATTAAATTGCTTTTTTATTATTATAAGAGTTTGTTTGGTTTGTAAAACCACGCCAGAATATTTATGCCCTTCCTCTTAGGGAAGGTCAGCAGATATACACTCAATTACCTATTTGTGTGTGTTAAATCAAACTACTCTATATTCAATATTTTGTTTTTTAATTTTGCCTGAGCAGGAAGCTGGAAATCCAAATTAATGACTCTTCCCCAGTGACATAAATTCTGCGAGGTGTTTGTAGCTTGCTCGCCTTGTTAAAGTGCTCTGACGTGATTGATAACCGTTGTCCTCTCCGACAGCGAGGGCTGCACAGCAGTGGCAAGTAGACCAGCAAGCATGCAGGGAACTTGTACCAGGATCCAAATTCAAGATGTGTTCATTTTTTTTCTACTTCCAGGTTGTGAAGAATGGCTTCTAAACAGGCCTGATACCCTTCTTGTTTTCGTGCTAACATCTGCTGTTGGACATGGTAATATACCAAAGTCACTGCAGCTGAGCACGGAAAAAGTAAATCTTTCTTCTGTGGGGTATCTGGGGGCAGTAAAGTCCCTTCTGCTGAGGGAAGAATTGCTGTGCTGGGACCATTTGTGCACACCCTGTACTGGTTATATAGTATGAGTAGTTTAACTTGCAAAGGGTCCCCAGTTGAGTGATCTACTAGATGTCCCACTTTTTCTCCTCTTTCTGTGTTTACTTGTGCACCGACTAGTTGGACCCTGAACCTACAAGGGCAGATTTCTTCCAGAGAGCAGTAAAGCTGCCATAAAAAAATCCAGATAATATACATCTCAAACTACTTTTCACTGTATTTTTGGTGTTCAGTTCATTTTCTCAAGCAGTGTTTAACCCTTGTCTTATTCCGTGACAGCCTTTACTTCAATGGACTAGGAATGTGATGGACCATTGCAGGCAACAGGACATGCAAGTTTGTGTTAATTTGAGGATGTAGTTTTAATCTTATGCTCTTCTTCCCAATGTATGATACTCAGGTGGAGAGTGGATTTGTCTTCTGTGGGTTAACATTTGTGCAGCTTGTGGAGTTGCTAAGGGATAGCTTGCCAACTTGTATTATTAGTATCTTTCCTGTAATGCAGCAATTCAGTCCCTCCCAATTTGTTCAAAACACAGGAGCTTAACTTGAGCCATAGGTATTATCTGCAGTAAGTTCTCATTAAGGTATAACTGAAAATAGATTAAATGTCAGATAAAAATTGCCTTAATCTGACAATCTATGCAAAAATTGGAGAAAAGTTTAAAGTGCTTGGTCTTTAAATAATGAATATGCAACATTTAAGGAAATACTTATTGCCAGAGCTTTGAAGGTGAGTCCAAATCAACATTAAAATTGACAAAGCACCCTTACAAAGGGTTTAAGAAATGGGTAGCACCAGTCACCTATGGTTACTGGTGTGGCTGCAACCCCAGCAGAGGTACCTGTATTGCAGCCTGGACACCTTTCTCTAATCAATGTATTGTTACTGCTGTTTTTTATATTGTCTTTAGGCAGAAGCAGGAAGTAAATGTAAGTAAAAGAGCCATGCATATTGCTCTTTCCATAATCCTTGTGCTATGAACTGTTTTTTCCCCATAGGCGATTAGTGTCTTTGAGTAAGTATCTCGTTCCTTTCAATAAACACTGTGCATCTGAAGTTAAAGTGGCTGCTAGTAACTAAAGTGACAGCTACTCAACTGCTAGCAACCAAAAGAAGCTTCCTAAACCTGAAGGTGTCACATCATTTTCATAACTGCATTTCTGAGCTCTTGAAGACTCAAGTGCCGTATTTTCAGGCAGAAACAGGTAGTCGACTAGGGTGTTTATTCACTGAAGGTCAGGCTTTTGTATTATGAAACTTCTAGCAGATGTGATAAGCAGTAAATTGCAGATCTATCACCTTCTCCTCTATTTTTTTTTCTTTTTCCCCTTCCCAGTGAGCATGTGTGTGAAATCAGCAGAATACTGCCTGCATTTGATTTATGGCCCACTTTTGACCAACTCTTATCAGGTTCCCACAAGCCCTTTTCTGATGCAGCTCGTGTCTGAATGACAATAGACAACCAGTGCCATTATGCTCCCAAATCCCTCTCTGCATTCTAGACACCTAAGATTACATCTGGGCTATTGATTTATTACTCCCCCCCTGGTTTTTTGTCCCCCACAGGGACCAGTTTGTTCAGCCTGAACAAGATAGACTATTATTAAACTGAGCAAACTACTCCATGTGAACTTGGTAAAGAAATAATCATTTGCAACCACCTTTCTAACCACCCAGGTTCATAAAGAAATGTAGGTGTTGAAATATTAAGTCTGTTTATATATGGGTCCCACCATTCGTGTTTGTTCAGAGTATATATAATTTATATCTATGAAATGAGACCCAACAGGCATTCTGTTGTGTTGGACATTATAGGCATATTGCCTAAAGCACTGCAGTATTGCCACCCAATGTACAAACCCCAAATTATTACAAATCTTCGTTATAGAAATACCTACTGTAACACCAACTGTATCTGTGACAAGGAGGTTTTATGACACATTTTAGAGCCTCAGCAAAATTTATAAGCTCTACCAATAGGTTTTTTTCTTTTTCTTTTTTTGAGGGAGGGAGAGGAAGCTATAAATTTTACAGTATGTTGGATTTTAATATCTCCTAAAAATGTACTGTGCAGGATTCGCATTTAATATCCCTCAGCTATAGTGATCTGTGTGTTTAAGTCAGTAAGTGAAAAGGTACAGACAGGCTTCTAGTTAAAATGGTTATTTTTTTCTTTTCTCTTTCCTCCCCCCAACTCCCCCTTCCCTCCCACAAGCACATACCTCACCCCTTGCATCTTCTTTTGGTTAAAATAACATTACAGAAGCTGATTCACTGATTCAGGGTTCACACAGAACTCCTCTGGCCTGCTTTCAGGAAACTCTCAGCACCAGCATGCTGGGCCAACACCTTCTGCAGGTGCTCTGAGGAAAACCCAGAGCATAGCATGGACCAAACACCACAAACAAACCCTGTCCTTGGTCATGGGGACAGATCTGCTCGACTTTCAACTATAAGTACCATGGTCTATGTCCTACCTCAAAGGATTTATTTTATTCTGCCTACTATTCATTGTGTGTAAGTGTCTATTGTTGCTGGAGTCCTGTTAGACTGTTTTTATCAGTGGGCAGAAAGTATCCCACATAGGCTGTAATTTAAGTATTTCCTTTTACTGCCTTAGCGTACTGCTGATAAGTTGTTTTATTTTTTTTTTTTTTTTAGCCATTTCTTGGTTCTCCTGTGGAGCAAAACTCTCTGTTGGCAAAGAATGAAATAATGCCAGAATCAAGTGGGGAAAAATTAACTTTTCTCTAGGTTGTTTTGTTACTAGGTGTCAGGTCTTTATCACATCATTTTCTGATATGTAAGAAAAAAATAGTCCTTAGTGAAAAAAAAATTAATTTGAAGTTTTATAATTATTCCATTATTCCTTCTGTGGACTTCCATTTCTTTTCTGTCCATTTAGGGCTTGATCCTGTCAGATCGTGTGTCTGTTCCAATAAAACACTTATGGACTTGCTCAACAGCATTAGGAAGCTCAGATATCCATTAATATTTTTGAAATATTGCAGTATTTTTGTTTAAAGATCATTGGTCAGTGGGGTGTCTGAATAGTACCTGTCACTGGGGCCTTGCAGAAAGTGAAAATCATGCCTTTTCAATTAGAATCGAGTTAAGCATCTAAATACTGCAATGAGAAAAGAGACTATAATGCTGAGTGTGGCTTAATCTGTCCAGTAGGGAAGAAATAAGTTACACAGAAATACATAAATCAGCGCTTCACAGACCCACAGATTGCATTGCTGTGGTAACAGGGAGCACTGCACCTCTGCAAGGATACTGGAGAGTTAGGGTAGTTCCTGGTTAGAGTAGGAAGAATAATTAATGGCCAATGGAAAAGGATGAAATGTTTTTTCCTCAGAATGGAGCAAGCAAGGAGGGATGCGAAGGCAGCACAAAACAAGAAGTGGAGAGTCAAGCAAACTGAAATATGGCAGGCTGAAAAACCCAAAAGGGAACACTTTTTCCCATAATGTGTAACTCAGCTGGGAAATTCTGTGCTTCTGTTCAACGGAGAACAAATCAAATTTTAGAGAGAGATAACCAAATTTATAGCAGTAGTCCATGCTACAGCAGGAAGAGCAACATCAAGGTCATTAGAAATGCACTGCATCCAGCCTTCAGTCGCTGGGTATTTGGGGGTTGAGAGGGACAATACCTCAAGCCTGGTTCTGGCCACATGAGACTAAGCTTGAAGGGACTGTTGCTCTTATCTAGTATTGCATTTTCTTTGCTTTTATCATTAAATTCAATGGTTTTGAAAAGTTTGGGGTAACCAGGGTGTTGGGTGTCCCTGGGCAGAATGTCTTTCCCAGTATCCCTTTGTCATGGTTCACTGTTGTACAGAGGGAACAGAAACCACAATAGTGCAAACAAGCCAAAAGTGGTTTAAATCTTGCTAAAGCTGATTGTCACTTTTGTAACAGTTACTGGCTGTTTGGAGTAAGTTCTTCACAGTCTTTATGGCCTGTGTTACAACTGTTGTTTCATTTGCATCTCGGTGTCACCAGAAAAAGCTGTGGCAGAAATTGTTGTTGGTAAGCCAGATGGAGAGTTTTTCTGGCTTCAGAAGGACCTCTTCCTCTGCCATGGAAACTCCACCATTCCCTCACTGCAGCTGACATGAAATTGTGATTTATTTGTCTAAAGGCATTTCCTGGTTTCCTTTTGTTTTGGAGCAGAAACCTATTTTATTTCTGTTAGCTCCTGGTGTCTTCTACCCTGGAATACAGACACTGGCCTCCAAAAGTATTAGCTTGCATAATGCTGCTTCAGATAAAGGTCATAAATGGTCTTATTTGGAAATTAATTCAAATAAGAGAGAGAACGAGCCAAAACCAAACCTCTACTGGGCATGTTAATAATGTCATTTGTTTACAGAGTGCAAGATCACTGCTAGAGGACATCCTGAATCATTGGCTGAGGCCCTTAGTGTTTGCCTTTGGTTGTCCCTGTTATGAGGAAAGTGAGTCCAAAGGTCAGGCAGACTCTGCTGGACCAACACTGCCTGAAGATAACTATTCATCTTCTGGAAATACAGGCTGATATTTTGAAAGATGGAAGTTAGAATTTTGATGCCTTTAAAAAAAAAAAAAGTAAATAGATGGGATTCCTTCATTCCATGGACTAGTTCCAGTACAGTCATTGGCACTGCAACCAGAAGGAATTAGAGCTGCAATTCTTAAAAAATAACCAAGAAAAAGAAGGTTGGTGTAATGTTGGAAGAGAGTGGCAGCAAATGGGAACTGGTATTTGAGGGCTGTATCCATGGTGTGTGTGACAGGAAAGCCTGTTGGCATGAGCGTTTGGGGTGTTAATTTCTTGCACATGTAAAATCTGTGTGATTTGGGCTTTTTTTGAGCAGTCTTTGATCCAGTAATTGCAGAAATATTCCCCATAGAAAACATATTTGTTTTATTGCTCTTCTCAAACACACAAAAATGGGTGTGAGAAGACACACTCCAAACAAATATAATCTCTAAGACAGGATGTTTGTTGTAGAGGCAGGCAGGAGTTGTGTGGCTCCACACAGAAAATATGTTCTGGGTTTCAGCAGGTAGCAGGTAAAAGAGCAAACAAATAGGGAGCCATATTGTCAGCCATGCTGAAAAGTGCTCTGATGCCCTTTCCTAAGCATTTTCTCATCAACAACAACAAGATCAGATGTTTATCAGAGACACGAATAGCGCAAACACATGGCTCTTGGCTCTTTCCTTCAGCAAGTAACAGTAGCAATTAATTAGCCCTTGGAACATGTTGCATCTATAGAGAGAATTTTACACCCTCACTTTGTTTTTTAAGGTTTAGCACTATTTCTGAGCAGTTCAAAGATGCACGTTTAACATGTGGAAGACTGGCATTCTGACTTAAGCAGCAGGTACATGGAGGCTGTCTGCCCACAAGTTCAGTTACAGTTTTGGTTTAACAGAGCAGGTTTCACTTATTATAGTGAATAAAGAGCAGGGGATATTCAAACACTCTGTGAGGGTCTCCGGGGTGTAGCTATGGATAGTAGGTAGTATTTATGTTCCATTTTGTATGCTTGTCAACGGCTCTTTGTGTCATTTTTTTTTTTAATGCGGGTTGTCCTCAGGAAAGGAATGAAAAGGAGTGAATGTTGTCTCAGCTGCCATAAAGTGTTACATTCTAAGTATAAATCATCATCCTGAAGTTCGTTAACCTTAATATAGTTTAGTCTTTATGTGTCATCAGTTGAGCCCAAGCCTTACAGATGAGTCATTCGCTATCTGCTGTATTTGTGGGGGCAAGTTAATTTTTGCATATCATGAACATTATCCATAGGCCTCTCTCCTTCTGCACTTTACTCATTGAATTGGAATGGCATTTGTTGAACTGAGAAGGTGCTGTGGGACAAGCAAGGTTGTGACAGCCTAAAAGAAGAGGAGGAACCAACTCCAGATGAAAAGTATATCACAGCATGGTAGCAAGGAATCATAGAGTCATAGAATCACAGAATCGATTGGGTTGGAAAAGACTTCCGAGATCATCGAGTCCAACCCTTGGGCCAACTCCAGTCCCTTTACCAGATCATGGCACTCAGTGCCACTTCCAATCTCAGTTTAAAAATCTCCAGGGATGGTGAATCCACCCCCTCTCTGGGCAGGCCATTCCAATGCCTGATTAC
>JAOXXN010000446.1:10521716-10537571 GCA_026770055.1 Myrmophylax atrothorax | reverse complement strand
CCCGTGCCCCCTTGTCCTATTGCTGAGTGCCTGGGAGAAGAGACCAACCCCCACCTGGCTAGAACTTCCCTTCAGGATGCCAGTGGAACGGTGTAACAACTGATTCTCTTTTATTCTACTGCACCAGTGTGTAAATCAGGAATTGCAAAGAGAACCTGTAGCTGAGAAATATCCCCAAAGCTGAGAAACTCCCAACCTGGGCTGTCCACAAAGCAATGCAGATGCCCAAAAGTGAGCTTTGCTGAACCTTGAGGAAGCAGAGGAGCCCTGAGAGATGTCAGCAGAGCTCAGCCGGTGTCTTCAGCAACCAGCTCAGCACACCAGCTGTTTGCCATGTCCCACCCTGTGCGAGCATCACAGAATGGGTTGATCTCAAGGAGGGATGCAAAGCAGGATAATCTAGCCACTGACCTTGTGGATTTTTACAGGGAACTCATCCAGTGCCCAGGGGCTGGTGTGACACAGGTGGTGCTCGCTGGAAGGTTTGACAAATGGGCTGTGGAGACTGGCACTGTGTGCGGAGCAGAGGCAGGGGTCGATGTAGTCTGTATGAGATGAAAGATGAGGACAGGGCTAGGTCAGGAAGAACATTGTATCTTGGGCAGTTGTCTTTTGCACTGTCCAAATTCCAGAGAATGATCTTTTCCATCTCCTCCAGCAAATCTGCAGCATTTCTAATTTAGGCTTTTAAACACCACTGTCTGTTTCTGCTACTCAGTGGATTTAAAAAAAGTACCTGAACATGTACACACAGAGATATAATAGAAGAAAATAAAAATCCCTCTGTAGCTTCAGGTCATCACTCTTTTGGCTGCATGAAACTCACCTATTGACAGAAATCATCTACCTCCAGCTGATCTCACTTCTCAGCCAAGGTCTGAAAGTCTGTCACCTCCCATCATGATCTGTCATACAAACATCACACGCAGTGTTAGCCTAGCAGTTAGGAAGATTTGTTGCAAGTCTGTGGGACCATTTTTTAAAATTTTTTTAAACCACCAAGAAGAATGGGGGTGAATTGTCTTATAGGTTAAGGGCATAGGCTGGGTCTTAATTTATCCCAGTAATCTGCCCAGAGTGCACGCAGGAATCCCATGGACTGCTCAAAAAGTGCTTGAGTCAGACCCTTTGCTGCTCGAGACTCAATAAGGGCATGAGTTGATCTAAACACATATATCTTCTTCTCTGCCAGGGGATAGAGGGAGGAGAAAAAAAAAATCAATGATGTCTCTGGCTGAATTTCTAGTTGTGTTTCATGAGGCTGTTACTTGGCTCATCCCTTACCTCCATACATTTCAGAATAACTCTGCTGCACTCCCTCTGCATTGGACTGTCAGAATTTTTCTCCAAGAGCATAGGCTTGGCTTTTTCCTTCAGCTTTTGCTTCTTCTCTGTCTTGCTATTTTTTAGCCCTTTTTCCTCTTCCTCCTTTTTGCCTTCTCTAGGCTGTCACAAATTGTGCCACTTGATGCCCTACTGTGGCTGCTCCATTGCCTTTCTCTCCGGGCCTCTGAGTGGGCAGCACCAATGAATTGTTTTCCAAGGCAGTATCCTGATTTTGGCCTCAGAAAAATAACAATTTGTACAGATTTGCTGATTTGAAAGGGGTCTTTGAAATAAGAAAGAGGAGGATTACCTGCTAAAAATCGTCTTCATTTGCATGAACAAAATTTATTTGTATATGTAAGATTTTTAAAGGCATCTTTGCAGAATTGAGAGAAATGACGCATAGGTTGTTAAATAATCTCTGAAGTCCTTGTGCTATATTAGAGTCTCAAACAAGAAGATACTTATATCATTACAATTTGTGTTCAACATCTTTGCTTAATGTAGTTTAAACTGATAAAAATTTAAACATAGTGTAAGCATAACATTAAGCTTAAATTAGGATTTTGTCTTTTTAAACAAATTCTTGCTGTTTTTCCACTGTTTTCTGAAAGCTCTTCCTTTTGCTGTCACAAAAAAATTCTGACTAAAGCACTAAAAAATGAGTTGAAATATACTGTAAGGACAATAAGAAATGATTTTGTGTAAGGTTTGGAGAGACTAAAGTGAAGAGTTACAGTTTTGAAACCTTCAAATAATTTGCCTAAACCAAAGTTCCTAATCTTTGCATCACATCACCTATTGTATGGAAGAATCAATCTATCAACTCTATTGACACCTCTCCATTTACTAGTTTGCCCTCAGTTCTGCACTAGGTGAAGGGCCCATGAGGGCATGGGTCCTATCCTCAGCTGCATGACTGGGAACAAGACTGAGGCCAAAGTAATGTTTGAAAGGTTTTCTTTTATTTGTAGAACAAATGTTTTCATCCAACTAGTCAAACACAGTCAAACAGTGTGAAGGAAACATAACAATCCCCTTGTCTCTTTATCTGTGTTTTTATAAGGTCACCCATCACCACGGTATCTAAGGGTCTTTCTTCTTTCCTTTAAGGGCCCTGGTCAGGAGTTGAAACTAAGGAAAAGAGAGAAAGAAAACCACAAAGAAAGACACATATGAAAAGTTAAAAATACGGAGCTGGAGGTGAACCTAAACACTCAGAGGTAATTTGCCTTGAGGAGCAAGAACCCTTGAGACCTATGCTTAGACTTTGGAAAAAAAGAATCTGTGAACAATAGTAAAGGCTATGAACGTGCTATCACTCTGACAGGTATGTAAACCTTAAGATTAAAATAACAGCTTCAAAAATCCTTCTGTCAGAGTGAGTTTGCTTTAGCTAGTCAGGGTTTCAGGGGAAGTATCACAAAGACAATTTACATCAAGTAGACATAGAAAAGGAAAATTCTGTTGGAAATTTCTGAGCAGGTTGATTCTTGAAGCATATTCTCTAAAACTTGGCAAAGTTATCATGACATTAAAATAACATTGTATAAAATCAGCTAATTAAGGATTAGAACTAGTGAATTTTTAAAAAATATTTTTCTGTATATATTGAATTACCTTCAAAATGAATTTCATATATGAGAAGGAAAACAAAGAATCGAGAAGGGCACAAAATTTGTCTCCTTTTTTTTTGTCTTTGTGTAAATTATTGTTTTGATTTGAAAATATTTTCAACAATGATTCTGGCAATCCCAGTACTCTCTTACATCACGAAATAATTGGGAAGGGTTCTATAATAGGCTTTGAAATTTTTTTCTTAGTTTCACAATGTATTTCCACTCTATCGTAATTTGGTTATAGGGGTTGGTTTTTTGTTGTTGACTTATGTTCATGGTGATACTGAGGAAAAGATGGTGGGTATTTCAGTGACATATGAATGCCTCTGAACATCAACTCACTGTATGCTAATGACATCCCTTCAACAAAAACAAGCCACTAACCAAATTCTTTTTTGCATACTGTAAAGAAATAAGAGAATTCTTGACCACAGAAAGCAGGCATTGATGTACATAAAAGGACTGAAATTATTCACATGTGCTCATTGATATTTCTTTAAGCACTAGCTTCCTCCTCTCAGAGATCTTACTTGAGGTTTGCAGATGACCACATGTAATAATGTGGTTTCTTGTCACTAGCAATAACTATGTGAGGCAGCAATATGTGGTGCAAAATATTATTACTCAGTAAGTGGCATTTAACTGACCTAGTTACCCCAAAAGCTAATTGCTAGCTTGTATACATCACCATACCTTCCAGCAGCACAGTAGACTTCAAGAAATGTTGACCAAAAATTTCAGCTCCTGTCAGGCCACGTTCAGGTCAGGTATGAGGCCCACTGAAGTCAATGGCTGGCTTACACTGGGAAGCAAAGTAGACTGAAAGGTCAAATTCTTAAAATCTTCTCATGAACTTTGGCATTTGCTTTGACTAATCCCATGCCTCCACACGTGGCCACTGGTTCAACAAGCTACTTAGATCTATGACCAGCTTAGAAAGACATGAGTCATTGTACTGCCTTCAACATCCTTCACCAGCATCCCCTAAACTGCCCCCTGGGTTGGCCCTTTCCCTCCAACAGGCAGTTGAGAAGGCTTGTCTGCAGTTTCAGGTGTTTATTAAAGGCAAATGGGTCATGATGATAGATTGTGTTTTTGCTGCCTGCTTGGAAAATCTGACCCCAAATAATGACCCTAAATATTGAGATCTCTGTGCGGTTCTTTCCTATTTCACTTCACCAACAATGTCATATGTAAGGGCATTATTCAAGAGCAAAACCTTTTCCAGAATTACCACCCCCCAACTCTCAAGTAGTAGCAGTAAAATTATTTCTTTTAATTGATTTGCCTTTATTTCAGTTTGTAGGTACCCTTTCTATGCAATGAACTTCATCATAAATCCAAAGAAATGTTCACAATTGTCCCTCAGACACGTTATTTGTACATATTCTCTATCAGAAAATCATAAAAGTTAGAGACAGAAAAGTTCTTCTGTGTTAGATCATCTCATTGCTGCCTTTGCTGACACAGATCTTTCCCCTTGTACAGTATTTTCTCTAGTGCTTTGTCCATTCTAGCTTTAAGTAGATTAAATATGGTACTTTCTTAGTGCCCTGTCAGAAGCTGTTGGAGAGACTCAGAGGTAATTTGCACTGGCACCCTTTGGAGGTGCATTGTGGACCTCACCACACTTGTCATTTGTATCTAAATGCGGTGCTTCCCTCCAGCTGTCATGAGTATTGTGTGGCCATAATTCTTTCAGGCCCAGTATACAGCCTGTGCTGAACACTTATGACTAAGATAGAACAAAAGAAATGAAAATGTGGTTTTGGTTCCTTTTTGGCAGACAGTGTACAGAGGGTTAATTCTTTTGAGCAACCCAGAGGTGAAATAGTAAGGTGAGGGCCTCTAGAATATTTTGCTGATGAAAACTAGAGGTATTGAGATATGATGTGCTTGTCTGCATGTGAAGCTTTTACCTAGATAAAGAGGTATATTTTACAGGGTTCAATTAATAACTACATTTGAAAAACCAACTGTCTGCTCTTGTGACACGAAAGCAGATTTAGCCAAACGGTGAGTGCTTTTGAAGAACACTACTGATGATATACACATTTAAGCGAAGTAGTAATAATGTTTGGAGTTTCCTTTTCCTCTCAAGGAATGCATCAAGTGTTTCACTCAGTCCCCACTCAAACAGTGCTACTGCTTTGGGGTTGGGACATGCCTGCCCCTCTGTGGCATGACAAAATATAGGTTAGTCTTGATGGGAGGTCAGTAGTAAGCTGGTGGGCCTCTTCTATTCAGATTCTTTATCTTGAACTGTTCTGTTTCTCCCAAAAGATGCTGACACACCATCCAGAAGAGAAAACAAAGGGTGTTAGCTGATCTCTTGATTTAAATGTTTTCTTTCTCATCTAATTGCCACCAGAACTCCAACTTCTATTTGTACCAACTGCAGCCCCATAAAGCCATGAATCACTAAGTACAGTTCTCCATCCAGATCACTGTCATTACTCTTTTCTATAGCTTTAAACAGAGAGGAATACTTTTCCTTGGTATAGCCTCTTACTACTGTTTTTACTCCACTCATATTGAAGGTTCCTAACATAGGGACTATTCACAGCAGTCTCACTACTCACTGTTACTGCCTCTGAGTTCACAAATCCCAAACTGAGATCACATCATGTAGCCCAATGTTCCTTGGACATGTAGCACCACATTAAAATGTCATTTTAAGCCATTAATATTTTATTTATAAATACTTATAAATATTTATGATAAACAAGGCTTTAAATAGCAGCTCATGAGAAAAAAGAAATCTATTACATTTGTATTAAAAGGTGTTCAAAAGTTTAATTATGAGAGAAAAAATTCAACTGAACTTCTATAAAATACATTGCAGTGCCCTGCTTTGGCCAGTTCATGTCAGGCTGTCACATTCAGCTGAAAAGGCAGATTTTGCTGTGTTCCACACTAAATCTGAGAAACCAAACTGGTGATTTAGGGAACAACTAAATCCTCCATGTTCTTGTCTTTCTTGGGCAATAGTCTTGTTCAAGACTTCGAGTCAAATGCTGCTCTTGAAATCCCCTGTGTGACTCATGGCTGAGGATTTGAAAGAAGAGGTTTTGTGCCTGCTGGAAAGCTTACTCCTGAAAATGAGAGTGATCCTTCTGACTTAAACCATGGGTTTATTTCTAGCTCCAAAGGGCCCCCCATTTTGCTGATCCAGTGAATCAGAGGCCTTACTGCACTGGAGTCATCTTCTGTTTGGTAGGGATCCTTCCTTGGGATACATTGCTTGAAGTGCTTTTCTTCCCCTTTTCTGCAAACTCTTTCTAGGAAGTCATGGAGACACAGCTTTCTTGGACTGTTTCGCCTGAAAAATTACACCCTTTAGGAGAAGAATGTATTTGACTACTTACTCCTTTGTAATACAGGGCTGAAAACAGGGCAGTTTTTAAAAATAAATAATAATCTAAAATAATTAAAATCATCATTACTCTGGTAGCTGTTCTATATCTTTACCTCAAACCAGACTGACCAAACATCTCTGATTAAGTATCCTACAGAAGCATTTAAATTCAGCAACTTTAATAGTTCTTAACAACTCCCATTGATGGTATTATTTTTCATTGGGAAGAAAAATGGTTATTGCTCACATTGACCTCCAGTAAATCTTGTCACCCAGCCCATACTCTAGTCTTGAAATATAATTAAAGCACTCTGTTTTGATAATAGTGACTTACAAAAGTGTAGGAACTAGTATTTACATTTTCTCTTTTTATTGCTTTTAAGTTTCATACAAAAAGAAAGGTAATGCAACTGAATTACCTTAAATGGCCATGACTGATTTATTTCTGTCTAGAAATGTTGTCATTTACATACATCATTTTTTTTCCCTAGGATTACCTCAGTGTTTGACTGGCCTTTTGTTTTGGTGGTTTGGTTTTGGTTTTTTTTTCTGCTGGGGTGATTTTAATTTCACTCCACAGTGTAAGCACCTTTAGAGGACTAAAGCAGTAGTTTTTACCCCACATGAAAAAAAGGTGACTAAACAAATAAATAAAGATGAGATTTGCAGCCATATGTTTCTGCATACTGCTGTTCATGATATTCTGTGTTGTTGTAGCAACATGTTCCTCATCTATATTTAGTTTAATAGCTGCCTTTGGAATATTGCAAGCTAGTACAGTATATTATCAAGTGGTTTGAATGACATCATAACCTATGAGTGTCATCTCTTGTGGGTTATAAAACCTCCCAAACCTTCCGTTTGTATTAATGTCTTGTAATATAATTTTAAACCAGGTATTATAGTTTACAGTGGAAGGATAAAATTCTGGTCTGCCTTGTACAGTGCACTGGGGGAAGAAGAGGGCAGAGGAAAGTACATTTCCCACACCACCTGGACATGGACTGGGCCAGATTGGCAGTGTGGTTCTTACTGGGCCATTTTTCCAGTGGGTCAGGAGAAATTTGTCTGTCTCCAGGGAGTATTTTAGGTGGTCTTTGCCCACACTGAAGTGCTTGATCTTTTGCTGAAATTTGGTTTTGGGATAGAAGCACCATATCGGCTGCACCCTGTCTTCTGCCATATTGCCACAAGATGTGCCCAAATGCATAAGGGAAGGTGTGATTCTCTCTGGAGGTGTGTGCCTTGTTCCACTGATGATTGAGGTGCTACCTTAAACTGAGTCGAGAGCCTCTCAACTAGTGTTGGTGAGTGGCATGGACTCCATGTTTTCCTGCCACGTCCAGCGGCTTTTTGCAGAAAATGTGCATTAGCATCTTCAGTGATTTGATAGGAATCCCTTGATGGAATTCTGTCTCCTGTTTCTTAGAGAGAATAGATTTCTATCTCCTAAACCCTATTTTGTTTCAGAGGCCTTCTTATGAGGTCATAGCAGTTGTTCGTTGGAGCTTCTGTGGTGGGTGTTTGCCCTCACTGAAGTGAAAGGGGAGGTAGAAATCTCTGTAAGTGTTATGAATCACAGATTTAAGCCTATGCCTGTGTGGAAACTGCAAGTGCACATGGATCACTGGTCACTATTAAGGGTCTATAGCATTCATTAGATTGCAGGATTCCCAGAGTAATTAATATTCCAGATGTTGTCCCTGTTCCCACAAGAGGGTCTCCCTGTGTTTCAAAAAGGAATAGACTGCTATGAAAGGGCTGCTGTGGATACTGTTGACCTCTTTGCACAGCTCTGTGGTTCTGCTTCTTCCTTCCAATTCCATCAACCATCAGCACAGAGTGTTTCCTGATCCTGGGCTTGGACATAAGATATGTTGATAAATACATTTCAGTCTAATGGAACTGCAGCCATTTTCATGGCAAACAAGTAAAGGGATGTGCCAAGTATATAATGCAAAGTTGCCTTATTCTGTAGCATAAGAGTAAATAGTAAAAATTCCTGGTAGAATAAACTTGATGTTTATTGCATGCACCGAGGCTCAAAAACTGTTTCTTCTGTTTGTAGTGAAAGATTTAGCATCATATATATAAGTTTTATGCTATATTATTTGTCCTGGTGTAAATTTAGAAGCATGTTTGTTTTTTAAAAAAAATTGTTTGCAAACAGATATAATTTTTTTATCTCTGAAATGTTCACCATAAATAGTTCAGCTGCTGTAATGTTCTGCCACTAGAAATGATCAATAAAATGTTATTAAAATGTACAGTCCATGCATATCTAATTCCACTTACCCACATGTTACCTAATTACAGATTTTAATCGCTCTCCCTCCACCCCGAAAAACCTGCTTGACAATGTGAATATAGTGAAAATGTCTGATGAAATTCACCTTTGCTTTCAAAGAAAAGAAATAATGTGTAATACACCCAAAAGGTTAAATTTATCATGCTGGGAAGAGAACTGCATATCACAGAAGCTCTGGATATTTTTGGCATTCAACTTCTCCCACCCCCCTCCCCGTCTTTAATCACACCCAGAATGCAGTGCTTGTAAACTGTACTGATGTGTCAACTGTCCTCTATTTATTACATCTTACGCTTTAAATATCACCTCTGACAAACAAAAGAAAAGCAAATGTTCCTAAATTTCCTGAAGGGCTGAAACATCAAGCCCGGATTATTATTGTTTATGTCTCAGCTTTAGCAGCTCCAATGTCTCCATGGTCTGCTGTGCGCCGTGGTTGGCAATGATGGATGACCATTACAGCAGCTTATTGGAAATGGCTTGATTTATAACCTGTTCTCCCGCCTCAGTCTAATGGCTTCATTTCTTTCCTCCAGTGCGTGATGCCACAGCCAAGGTCATTGTGCCAATGGCCTTTTGTTGTTAGTTTGCTGATGACCACTGTGCCCGAGAGTCGGCATGCAGGGAGGGTGAGGAGGGGGGGACACAGCCAATCTTTACATTTTATTTTTTTTTTCCCCCTCTCAGCCCCCATAACTGCAGCAGAACAGTAGATTAAATGCTGTCTTCTATTTGCTTCCTGTGCTTGCCAGACAAGGGGCTGCTTTATGATCCTCACTGGGAAAGTCTATTACTCACATCTACTTTAAATGACCAACATCAAATATATACAGCTCCCATTAAAGCTGAGATCAATAAAAATGCCATTAAGATAGTAAAAGTTGCTGATATTAGTGAAGCCCCCAAACAAAATATTTGATTTTCTTTCAGGTTGTTAGTGAGATGGAATACGAACATATAAGAGAAAGGAGAGAGGGCCATGCCCGTGGTCAATAATTTATCTCTGAGATTCATTCAGCCTCTCACCCAATATTTCCCTCCTGTCTATTGATTCCTCATCATTATTTGTCATAAGCTGTCCTAACTCAAGGAGAAAATATGCCCTCCATGTCCAAGGGGAGTCATACCTGAAGAAATAGAAAGGAATTTCATTAAAAGCAAGAAAGGACTGCCTGGGCTTTGAGAAACTCCAGCAGAAACTTACACAGACTTGTGTTATGTGTAGGGGTTTGTGTCTGTGGTTTTCTTTCTTTTTTTTTTTTTTTTAAAGCAGCATTTGAAGCCCATTAGACAGTGCCATGACAGAAAATGCCTAAACTTTGAAGCAAGTTGCTTTGATTACATTTTGTTGCCAAGTAGCTGTGTTTGGCCCTGAATGAAAATAGGTCTATTTAAGGGAAAAAAAAAAAAAAAAAGGAAAAAAAAAGGGGGAAAAAAAAGAAAGAAAGAAAGAAAGAAAAGACTAAGAAGATAACTTACACCTTTGTAAGTTATTTCTAGTGATGCTCTTCTGAGCCACACTGAATCCAGAGGTGGAAGTCTCCTTCAGGAGGTCACAGGGATTTGGCACCAGCAGCCTGGCCATCAAAACAAAGTACAAGTGATGGTAATATAATCATTAAGATAAACTGTAGCCCAAACGGTAAAAGCATGAGTTGCGAAATGGAATTAAATTTTTAAGTATGGTTATTTGCTAAGAGGCTGTTTAAAACAGGCAATATTTTAAGTTAATGAGACCCATATGTTTTATGGTATGTCATTCAACTGCTTTCTTTGGAAATGGCTTGGAACAATAGCTTTCATGCTTACTTTGTAAAATCCAGAAAGGATAGTGATTGGGAAGTGCACAAGTGGAAAAAATCTGCAAGGCATAATGATGCATGTCTAGGAAGTGTCATCTGTGTTGGTATATTGTTACCTCAAAACCTGAATTTATCTCCATGTACTGCAGCTGAGTGTCTTGTGCTACCCTCCCACCCTTCTTTTATTTTTTCTTTTGTGTGTGGGAAGCTTCTTAGGAGGGTACATTAATTGAAAGAGGGATAGATTTGCTAATAGAGCTTTTACAGGCTTCTCAAGTGAAATTTCTGTGCTTGCCAAAGCAAATCAAGCTTGCCTTTGATATTATTTGGAGTGGGTTTTGCCAGGATGGCTGCAACCCTAGCAGAGATAGTGGGGAGGGACAGAGCTGCCTAACTCACCCCAAGCAATCCTTGCTGCCATACAGGGACAGGTGAGATGTGCAGACATCTAGTAGTCAGGGCAGAAAGTTGTTGAGCCCTTCTCTAGGCACATGTAGGACACATAAAGTAAACCCACACCTGATATCACTGTGGTTACCTTCTCCCTTCTCTTCTCCTTTTACATCCCATTTTTTGTAGGCATTGCTGTGTTCCATTGCAGCTCTGAGATTCTTGGTAAAATATTTTTGTTCTTGGGTTTTAAAGACTAATCTGTTGGAACTAGGCCTGCCTCCTATATGCTGTTCTTTTCTTGCTACAGCACCATGTTCCCTCACAGAATCTGCTAGAAAAGGGAAAAAAAACCAAAAAACAAACGTTGAATGGTTCTATTTTTTGCATGTTTTTTGTTAATTTGCACTATTAACCAAGATAAATCATTACTGTTTTTAAGTGTCTGTGGCCACATAAATATGTACTTGTGACTCTCATTAATTCTTATCGGTCTGAAATACTGACAAAAATATATGAGCTGGGAATACGTGAGTCAAAACTGTAATTTAGTTGAAGTCTTTTTAATGATACATTCTGGATAGCATCATATAACTGGTGACAGAAATAAGCCAACTCATATTCACCTAGAACAACTATTCCTTGATTCTTTGTAGACAGTTGAAAGACTAGAAGAGAAGAATAAGAAGGAAGGATTTGAAAAATAAAGTCTGTAATTTTTCACCTGCGTTTTTGACTAGTGGTCAACTTAAAGGGGAAAAAAAAAGGAAAAGAATGAAAGAAAAGAATTAAAATCTTGGTGTGACCGATAGATTGCAGATGTTGCTTTTTTTCCCAGCCTGTACCAGGGAGTGAAATCTCTGCCTTCTGTCTTTTTCACCCATAACTATTGAGAGCGAGAAGCAAGATGTGAAGTTTGGGTGAAGCCTTGGTATGTACTGACCACGTTGTGAAAGTGCCCTGAAAGAATGCGTGTTCACAGGGTGCCTGACCCAGCTGGTGTCTCCTGGTGGTTGGCTTTGGAAAAAAGTGAACTCTGTGGGACTCAACATGCAGCTTTGTACGTGGCAGGGAGAGGGGCTGGCTTAGTGTGAAGGGGGAGTGCCAAGCCCTGTCTGATTTTTATCATGAGGAGCTTTGAATGACAAATGCTATTTTAAGTGTAGAATTAGGAGCACTAATTACAGCTGACATTGTTTTGTAATTTTTATTTTCAACATTCAACAGTGCTTGGATTTCTCCAGCCTTTGCCAGAGAGCTTTTTTCTGACTACATAAGCAGAAAATGGCAGATTCAGAAATCAGCTGTTTCCCTAATGAATTCAGAGAAAGTCCCATGGAAACACTGACTCTTAAGGCTCATTTTTCATTAATGTGGAGGGGAATGGAGTTCTGACCATATAAAGGTATAAGCAGGTGTTTCTCTGGGGCTATATTTGGCTTCTTCAGGGGTTACACACACGGAAAACATCTTGGGATCACTCTGTGTGTAATGTGTTATCAAAGCTTTACTTTATAAATCTGTTGCCTTTTGGAAATGAGAAAATAAAATGTGACATGAGGATTGGAAGGGTCAGGAATAGGTCCTGGTGGTAGCAAAGCCCTGCATTTGCTGTAACATATTCACTTCACTTCTCCCACTTTCTCTCATTATCTTGTTTGTTATGTGTAGCTGAATAAGCATGTAACCTCTAAGGCTGTGGAGCAGATCATTAGGAGTTACTGATTAACACCACGTTTCAATAGCAGATCCTGAGTTCTTCTTTTTACAAACTGAAGGGGTCTGGCTTTATGATTTTTTAATTAGAGTGTAAATATTGCAGCCTCATAAACTGCTTGATTTATAGATGACAGCAAAGTTTGCACTTCGGGAAAGGACACAGGAGGCTTCAGATGTAGTTTCAGTGTCCCTGTTTGCCTGTAACAGCCATCCTGCTCTTTTGCCTTTGCTGAACTCATCTACCAGCCTTACTGATGATGCCTGTGTGTCTAATCTGGCAGGATGACTGAAATTCTTTCTTATGTCTCTAAGCAAAAGTAGTACATTCATACTGTACATTTTCACTGATGAAATGAGAGGGAAAAATTTGGAGTAATATTATTGTCACTGTCAGCCGAAAAGGTGAGCTTAAAAGTTGATGTCCATTGTGAGGATTCCAGAGAAGTGAGGCAGGATTCATCACTGTAAATGTCAGAGTCATGAGAGAGATGGTAAATCAAGTTTGGCAGAGATCTGAGGTGTTGGTGGATAATAGAAGGGTATTTCTGATATCCCTAATGCAAAATGTTGTCAGGCTTTTGAGGAGGAAGACACCATTTCCTCCCAATGGGGGAGAGGAGTCCTGCCTTTCTCAGGCAATCAGTAGAGCTCAGCTTCCATATGCAGTGCATGTTAGGAAAATCACAAGCAGACGGAGTGATACTAATTTTAACTGGATTTGAATCAGCATTAATAACCAATGGGGCACCGAAAATCCTCTGTGGATGTTGTGCATCAGAAGTTCAGACTCATTCCCGACAGCAGACTGTTTGACCAACATCTCTGTCCTTGGAGCAGAGAAAGACATGGCAAACACTGAACTTCAGCTCTTTTCGCTAAGAATCCTCTTATACTGTTTCCAGAACTGACCTCCTTCTCCAGCTCACTGTCAGCATGGCTAAGCTTGCATGGGGGTGACTCAACCCCAGATGCTCTCAAGTGCAATAATCTACCAACAGAGGACTAATTCTTTGCACAGCGTTTTACAAACCCTCCATCCGTACTAGCACAATTTGCCTCTTTCCATCTCCCACTTCCTCTGGAAACTCTTCTTGCCAGCACTGCCAGTGCGATTTGTCTGTTGAGATTTTGAGGGAGTGTGTTTTGAGAAGGCTCTTTGCTGTGTTGTGAGGAATTACTCCACTTGCAGAGTCTTCTCTTGGCTGTTTTGTGGTCTCTGAAGCCTTTACACACCTGCCTGCTCCGTGCCAGTGGCCCTGAGCTGTGGACAGGGGCTGGAATGAGCAAGGGCACGGTGGGTTTGCCTCTCCTTGGGCATGCAGGAACAGCATAACCTCACCTGAACACTCATGGTGAGAGAGACAAAGAAAGCTAAAGCAGTCAGTTTTCCTTAATGTATGCCTGGTTGAGAATAGATTATTTCAGTTGGAAACACTGGACAGCTTTCTGTCCCCAAAGACATCACTCAGTGTCTGCAGTGCTGGGTTGGTGAGGACATGGGAGGCAGAATAAAACTCACATTATGAATTCCCCTTTTCACCCCTTAGCAGTGCCTTTCGGAGTTCCCATGCTGGTCTTTTCCCTGCTCCAGCACCACTGAGCTCTCCTGTCTCAGACCAAGCCCCAGGAGAGGGGGTGACCAGCTCCTACAAGCCAGGAATCCAGCTTCAGAATTGAATGCTTTCAGAAAATTTTGGCACTGTTTGCCTTCTTTTCTCTGCAGTAAGAAGACTAGAAGCATAATTTGCTTTTAATGATATCCAAAATGTTCATGAACAGTGATGAAATCCAAAAACATGCCATAGTGTCAGATTCACCTCTCTCTCAGCTGGAGCTGTACTTGTTTTACTGCAGGAAGTATTTTGTGGCTCTACAGTAGCAGCCTGGATTTTATTGCCAAAGGCCCAAATAGTGAATTTTGGTGGGTTGGGTTTTTTTTCTTAATCAAACTTGTTGAAAGGTCTTTCAGTGCAAACTTGATGTCAATGGCAATTTTGCATATATGACTCCAATCCCATCGTGGTAAATGTTTTTGCACATGGCTAAATCTGCACATGTAATTGCCTAGAGAATAAAATCAGAAGTTGTGAATGTAGGAAGATAATAACTTGAACTGAACTGTTTTCTTGTTCCTGTTTAATTTTGAACCTGTTCAACCCTTGTGAGTTCAAAAGTTCACCTCAGTCTTGACCATTATTGAGTTTGGATTCTGTTTGGAAGAAACTGTGACTCCAAGTAAAGCAAAGGGTCAGAGGACAATAAATCCAATAGAATAAATAAAGTGATAAATGAAGCAGGCAGAAAGACAGAAAAATGAAAAAAAAAGCACATATTGGGTGAGTTCATGGTTTTTATGATGTTGAAAGGTGTTTTGCTACTGACTGCACTGGGGCTGGGATTTCTTTCATAACCCCGGGTTCAAAAACCCTGGAATTTAACCAGGATGTTTCTATTACCTGTAGTGCTCCTGTGTCACTTAATGAGCTTTATTTTGTAGCTCTAATGCACGCTGTGGCTCCCAAAAGCCCTTCTGTGCAACATGTAGCAGCACAGTCTTTCTGGGTGGGGCAGGGGGGGTGTGGGAAAAGTGAAATTACAGGGTAGAATGGCTTTCCCTCATCTTCCTGCTTCCCCCCAGAGGCTTCAGAGCCTCAAATGCAGTTATCTTTGTAACTGAGTTTCTGTGTGACCCAATTTCTTTTGTGTTTATTGAGCTCCTCTGTGATACAAATGAAGCTGGCACCAAACATTTTATGACAAATTTCATTTGAAAAGGCAGTGAGAATGTTTCAGTGCATGTGTGTGCCTGCAGTCTTCAGTGTCCTCAGCAGAAGTTCTTGTCAGTGCTGAATTTGAGCATAGAATCAGGGTGTCCTAAAGGTGAAGCCCAGTTTGCTTTGGAAGACACATTAGATTTTCCTCAGGCTTCCAATAAAGGAAGTAATTTGGCTCAGTGTCTTTACTTTGAAAAGCCCAGGCTTACATCAGGAAAGTGCAAAAGTTACGTAGGGGCAAAGCTGCGCAAGGGACACCTAAAATGATTTAACTCTGCTGACTGCAAAGGAGCAAGAGAGATTCATAGGAAATACAGATGTCTGATAGTTTGCAAAGCACTTCAATACTTTTTAGGTTGAGATGTCAGTGCTTATATTAATTATTAATATTTTGATATTCTTGAGATCCTAGTACTTCACTAGGATTTCAATTAAACAAATCCACCCATCATCAGCATGTAAAAGAGTCGTTTTTTCCCTTTCTCTCCCTTTCCTTTCCTTTCCTTTCCTTTCCTTTCCTTTCCTTTCCTTTCCTTTCCTTTCCTTTCCTTTCCTTTCC
>JAOXXN010000446.1:10508584-10521616 GCA_026770055.1 Myrmophylax atrothorax | reverse complement strand
GAATCTCCTCCAATCTCCTCGAATCTCCTCTCCTCGAATCTCCTCCCCCTCCCTCTCCTGTCTTTTCCTTACAGTAATTAAACTGAGAAGATTCCTACTCTTATTCTGCTGATTTATTTTGCTGGCAATTATTGACCCCCTTTTAAAAGTACAAATATTGATTGAACAGGAACATACCAACAACTTGTGAAAAGAAATAAAAAATCAAAGTTTCATGTTTTAATATTTACTACTAAAGCATGCAGGGTTTAAAAAGTAGGGTAATTTCTCTGAATTCCTTGAGAAGTGTTTCTAGTCTATGAAAGAGGCCACACTTACTGGGTTAAGTACTTGAAAATTAAAGGAAGTGCTCCAACCCATGAAGAAAGTCCGAGGTTTCAAAGAGAGAAAGAAGTATTTGAAATTCTGCTTTCAAGTCAGGTCAGGGGTTTCCAGCTTGGAGACATTTCTTGTTGTCAGTAAACTAAAACTGGAAAGAAAAAAAAATCCAAAGCCTGCAAAGGAAGGAAAGTCAGAGAACCTGAGTAAGTGATGATTTATCTGATAACGAAAATCCTACTACCCTAATCATTCATGGCTTATTTCTTTGGCATGCAGCATTTAAGAGAAATTCACTGAGCACTAGTAATTCCACTATTGCAAAAGCCAAATCCTTCATTTAAACTTTTGAGACAATTTTTCCATTTACTTCTCTGCCACTCAAGCAAAGAGCAGAAATCATAAGCTCACTCATACTAGTTCACCTCATCAATTAGAAAAGAGACAGGAGTTGCTTCCAGATGAAAAGGGGATGGAACAGAGGAAAAATATGCTGGAAAATCAAAATATATTGCTTCTAATAACTTCTGGGTTGTGTTCCAAGCTAGGGTTGGCCACATTGAGACAACCCTAAACTTCCGGAAAGTTGAGATTTGGAGCTGTCTTCTAGAACAGAATCATCAGAGAATATTGTACTTAATTAAAGAAATTGATGTAGAGAACAGAGCCAGCGGTTTGTCTCGTTTAAATTATTGAAGTCATAAATTAGTACACTTTAACCCAAATTTGAAAACCTAAAGCCCAAACCCAAATTTTAAGTTCATGCTTCCTGCCAGCAGTGCCATTTGATAGTGCACCATTAGCACAAGTAGCAAGATTATGGCTGATGAGTCCTTCGTGTTGACACATGAAAGTTAAATGTAGAATAGTGTTTGCTTCATGCTTCAGGGTTTCTCTGTTTGTTTTAACACCACTTTTGTCATCTGTAAAGTTATACAATATTAAAACAAAACATTAATGGACAGAGTACAAAATTTGTAGTTTCCAAGGTCTCTGATGGGAAAGTTGTTCACATAGGTAACTAGAGAAAATTATGGTGTAGTCCTCAGTAGAAACACAATTTCTCATGCAGCAGAGAAAACAGTGTTGTCTGATACGTTCCCTTAAGGGCAGAAATTTTTCCCTATTAATATCAAGTTGGCAAAGTTTTTGGCTGGACAATTAGTCAAACCATTTCTCCTGTTTGGAGTTGAAACAGGTGAGGCCATGTCCTCCTGCTGGAAAGCAACTGCTCACAGGCAGGCAGAGGATGTGTGTTAGACTTTCTGGGGGGGTCTTTTTGATGTTTATTTGAGACCCACATCTGTGGGGGCAAGATGTGGTGGTGTTGCAACCATGTCTTTGGATGGGGCTGGGTCTTTGAGAAGGACACCTAAATGGTAGTTGTGAGCTGTGTTTCTTTGCTTTGCTTCTACTGGGGATGACCAAAAGACAACGCTAGTGATGATGAGGAAGAAAGGAATCTCTTGCCACAAAGAAACCTAAAGTTTCTTAGTTTCAAAGGGCAGTGTATCTCTGCCTTAACTTGGAACCATAAATCTGAAGCACATGTTTCCCATCCATCTAGATGGGATGTGAAACAAAGGATAGGAGGTATAATTGTGCTGCATATGATGCAGGTTTTCTTACTTTTTTTTCTCTTCCTCTGATTTCTTCTGAGAAAAGATGGGTTGGATGCCCATTAGCTCAGTCAATCAAATTTTTGTTCAACCCTTATCCTGAATTTTAGGAGACAGATTTAAAACAACATTATTGTGAAGTACTCCCTTAAGCAATCTAGTATAGGGAAACAGCTTTCATGTGGGTGCAAAGTCAGTTAGAAAAATAACCCCTCAGGCTAGCTTCCAGTGGCTCATGGTGAACCTGAGAGGATGTAATGAATACATTCTAAGACCCTTTCCACATTTTCAGTAATGATTTGGATAATAAAATGGATATTAAACTTATTAAATTTGCAGGTGACACCAAGCTGGGAGGGTCTTCAGGCAAGTTGTTGGATGGGACTAGAATTGTCAAAATTGTCTTGGTAAAAGGAGAAACAGTCTGAAGCAGAAGGGTGCACTTGGCAAGACCAAATGCCAAGCTCAGTGTTGGTGGAATTGAGTACTCTGACAAACACAACCCAAGAAACAGCTGTTTTAGGAGAAGGGATCAGAGGGGACTTTAGCAGATTAGTGATGAACACAAATGTGCTTTGGAGGAAAAAGCAACCACATCCAGGTCAGGGAAGATGGTGTGCATATTGAGATGATGAAAGGCAGTCATCTTTGTGAAACACTGGTGAGGCTTTTTCTGTGGTGGTGTGCTTGCTTTTGGGTGTGATAAGGAGAAAAATGAGCCCAAGTGGGAGAGGTAGCAAAGGGATTTCTTGGAGGATGGCAAATGTGGCATTTGAGGACTGGCCAAACACATTAGGGTTGTGTTGAATAGAAAAAGCTGAGGGGAAATGGTTTCATGCAAATCATACAGATCAAATCTGTAAAGGGAGGTTGCACAGAGAAAAGGAATAATTTTTCCTCTGTGTTCTTTTGACCCAGAAGAAAAATAGCCGGGCTAAACTACAGCAAATAAGATTGTTAGATAATGGGGAGCATGTCCTTACAGTATCGACTTTATGGACTCAGGAGGCTGAGAAACTTCAGCCTCCAAGAAGCGCTACTGAATGTCTGGATAGAGATGTTCCCTCTTCAAGATGACCATCATAAGGCCTTGAGTTTAAAGTTAAATAGTGGAAAACTGTATTCCTAGGGCATTTGTTTCAGGAAAATGCCAGTGAAGTAAGTTTTCCAAAAAAATAATCCCATTACCAGACCTATTAGAGGGACTGTTTATATCCTGGTACATCCCCAGCTCAAAGTTGTTTCAGGGACACTGTGGGTACCTCTCCTTGCTCTCTGCAGGAATCTAGCATTGAAAACAAAGTATTTAAAATTAGAAAGAAAGAAAACATATTTCCACATGAAAGTGTTTTCCATACACAGTGAAAATTAAATGTAAAATCATGTCTTTTGTACTCCAAGAAATTACACAATGGAAGAATATAATAGAGTGTAAATAGAGGGTAAATTGTAAACTAGCAGTGCAGTGCTAAATGAAGGATTTCCCTTCCTTCAAGGATATTCCCTTTCAGGGTGAGACATACCGTTTTACCTTGAGATTCGGTTTTATTTCATGACATTTCATCTTCAGTTTTTGCTGTAGCTGTGTTCCACTGGGTGCAGTATGGATTCATCTTGCGCTTTCCAAATGTGTTGAGCAGAGAAAAAAACCTGTGACGTTAATTGAGAGACAGAACTTGATCACATAATAAGTGGTTGTGAGATATATACAGGCATGAGGGAAGAGGCTGGGATTTTGCAACCTAACTTTTTGCATTTTAGGCTTACAAGTGCTTAAGTTTACACCTCCAGTGTTGTGGAAATAATATCAAGGATCAGTAGGGCCATACAGCAGTTGACAATGGCTTGTTCACTGCCTGATCTGTGAGCAGGCTCGCAGGCAAGGTGGTTGCAGAAGCAAGTTTGGAGTGTGTTTCTTAAAAGAGGAGTCTCCACCAGCACTGTGGTATTTCTCTCTGAAGAGATCTCTTCTGCAGAGGTTGTAACTGCCAACTTGTCAGGTATTTCCTGGAATTGTCAGTCTCTCTGGGGTGCAGCAGACTGTGGTGTATGAAGCCGCAGTACTGACATATCACTTACCTAGTTCTGCTAGACTTCGCCTCCCCGTGAAGGATGCAAACTGTCTCCGTCTTGTGCAGCATTTGCATTATCTAAAGCTCACTATGTATGCTATGGTCCATTCGCCTTTGCAAATGCTGTTTAAATATAGCATCCATAAATAAATGTTAAATAATTCATGAACATAATTTTGTAAATTCTGCTAGGCCACACCTCTCTAGGGGCATATTTATGAACATGCGTCAGCCTGGAATCAATGCGTCTGCCAAGCGTCCTACCTCTGAGGCAGAATTCCCACATCTAGCCCAAAATGCTGCAAACGACTCTGATTCCACTTCACTAGTCATCCATCATACTGTCACTTTAATTCAGATGCTGCTACTTGTTTTAATAACATACATCTTACACAAAGAATATTGCTAACACAAGATTCTTGAGGTAGATTTTTACAACCTCATAAAATGGTATTAACCCTTTGATCCCTGATATTCTTTTCATACGGCTTTTTTTTATGCTTATCAATAACCTGTGTTCGTGGGGTCTATTCATGTTGGAGAATCCGACATCAATCACTGCAGTAAAAATATTATTCCTCCAGTATTACCCTAAAGAATTATGGAAAGAATAAAAGTGTTATTGCAGGAATTATTTAGCAAACAATAGATGGATAAAATGTATTATGGTAAGTGTTAAATTATATCACCTCATTACAGGAAACTACCTGAGATAGCACAGAAGGTACTTCAGTGCTTTTTCTAAGTACTTCAAAGAGAACAATAGGAGAATCCCACAAAAGATTTTACTATGAAACCCTGGAATGACAAGGCAAATGATGTATTATCAAATAAAATGATAGTTTAGAAGGGGAAAAAAAAGAAAATTCTACCTACATATTTCTGAGTTGCACCTGGAGATATTTTGGGAGTGAGCGAAAAAGAATAATAGTAATTTAGTTAGCAGCTTAACACTCAAATATTTAAGGGACTTACTTGTTGGGTGTTTTGCGTGTCTTTATAGAAATACCGTCCTCATTGAGCGAGAGAGAATAAACAGTGTTAAAAATTATTTTGCTTCTATTCCAAATAAAGAACAGTCTAAGTTACTTCTTTCTTCCTTCTCCCTGCTGTTTTTCCTTTGAGGTCAGCACCAGGAATTAGAAAAGGTTTTACTGAAATGCCTGATTAACCCAAGTGCTAAGATCATGCCAATATTTCAGGTATTACTAAGGATACCTAAACAAGGTTGGGTTCCGTGATTTCACCAAGTAGACTCTTATCAGTTAATGCAGATTTAGAGAGGGGGGGAAAAAAGCATAATGTTGCGCTGGGCTCATGGGATTCATTTGATCAACATGATTAAATTATTTCCTTACTCAGCTAGAAGGAAATTACTAGTAACCAGACATTATGTGTCTGTTAATTATGTGCAATAAGGTTCTCTGCTATCACACCAGCTCTTGCATTCATGTTCTGTGTGTTTTTAAGACATTTTCGTCTTTTAAATGTAAATATTGAAAGCAGACAGCTATAATTTTCTTTTCCCTTATATAATAAATATCTAACATGCCAAAATGCACTTGTAAGAAGCAGCTGCTTGTCCTTGGTGTAATCACAGGCAAGTTTGTGGAGGTGACAAGCCAGCATTTCGCATGTTTTGGGTCGCCCCCACCAGGATTGTTTTTTGTGTTGCAATCGTTCATTTTTTTAAGTTGGATCATTTATTATTGTAAGGAATGAGAAGAAGGATTTGCCAGAAGCCTGTAATTTTGCTTGAAATAGTTAATCTCCCGGATGCAATGTCTGCTCACCTACACATTGTCTTTGTGCCAGACCTGCATTCTGCTCTGATGCTGCCCAGTCTAGGATATCAAAAGGGTTTTTTTATAAAGGAAGAAACATATGGTACAAGTGGGGCCGTATTCTTTCCCTAATGAAATGATGGGCTTCTGTTTCATATTAAAGTGTTAATAGGTCTGAAATTAGGTCTCAAAAAAGAGAATAGTGCTTTTAAAATTCTTAATATGATTCATTATCTGCAGTCAAAACCAGATGACATTTATTTTTATCCCAAAAATAAAAAAAGCCAAGCCAGAGGGAAAAAAAAAAGTCCTGGATTCAGGCTCTGATTTATTGAATGGAAAGCTCTTTAGAATCAGAGCCCGGGCTGGAGGCTGGAGGTTTTGTTTGAGTTTGAGAACCTTCATATGTTTATGAAATCTAAACAAATATTTCAAAGAAGGTGGTGTCACATTTGAAGTAAGTGATCCTATTAGGCCCTGGGATACGGCTGCTTTGTTGAAGGACCGGGCAGCATTTTCTGTATGATAGTGCTGTGTACTGCTAATACACCGAGACATCACTTTCATCCCAAACGCCGATAGGACTGAACTTCTCTCATGCACTTTGGCTTTCAGTGTTAATAATGAATGAATAAAGTTCAGAGGATAGAAGCTAAGTGGATATTGTACTTTTAAAAAAGGAATTTTAACTAACAGCATGCCAAGCTATTTCAAGAAGTGAAAGACAGTAAATGGACATATTTATTATGAGTGGTTGGGAAAGCTGTAATGAGGTGTTTGTGTGAGTTATGCTGGCATAAAACACCAGAAATTTCAGTATAATTGAAAATACATGTTAATTAGAAATAATGAAGATTTGATGACATTTTCTGGATTATGAGGATTTTGGATGCAACCTATTTTGCCACAGTTACCTTCCACAGGATAGCCCTCTCTTCCACACCCTATTCTTTGAAATCATTATGTTTCTCTATGTCTACCAGAAAAGTAATTAGGAATCTAATGGGTTTTGTAGATCTTGGGCAGTGCCAGCAGCCAGCCCAGAAACTACCTTCTCTGAAAGCATCATCTGGATGATGCCTTCAGACTTTTTGTGATTATTACAAACCACCAAGCCACAGTGGTGGTGATCTCTCCTGACCAAAAAAACCTGTTAGTGGTCCAGATCCTCATTTACTGTCAGTCAGCTTCATTACTAAGGTGTCAGTTCACATCTACAGAGGGTCCAGCTCAAAAGAGTCATCACCACTTGCAGCATTTAGCAGACAGTGACGAGCAAAAACAGCCTGAGATTTCATGCAGCCTACACCAATGCCTTTTCTTCCACAATCTGCCTCCCAGCCACAGGTGCTGGAATTGTTTATCCCAGAAGACCATGCACTTAGAGATGCTCTCAAACGTGTGGAAACACAAGGCAAGTAATATGTAAGTAGTGCTTGCACACTGCTGTGAAAAAGTCACAAAACAACTATCCTCAGCACTTTCTAAAGGATACAAAAAGAATTATATAGTAAAGAGCTGATCCCCAAATGATGTGCATGTATGGGGAGAGGTACGTCTGACATTCACATTAATACCAAATGAGTTCATCATGATTAATGTTATTACATTAAATATCGAAGGAATTAATAATGATTAGACCATTATTTTAAAGGGTTACCAACATGACACCAGCTCATTTTTTAGCAACTGTAGACAGTTGGGTTTGAACTTTTTTCTCTCTGCACATTTCCAGTCCTCACCTCTTTCAACCAAATATACTCACTTGGAATTTCATCTACTGAATTTATGATTTTATGGCTGCGTTTCCTGCCAGGACTAAATCCAAGCCCTGATGAAGTCATTAGGAGCTTTGCTATTCACTTCACCGCTGTGGAAAAAAGCTGAGGCCTGATCCTGATTTCCATGAATTGACAAGCTCTATTTCCATTGGTTTCGCTGGACTTTTAAACACCGCCTCAATCCTAGAAAAATGCTAACAGAATATTAGTTTGGGAGTTTTTTTAATCTGTATTTTACGGAGGATCTTTGCTTGAAGGACCATGCTTTATGTGCATTCTTTGTTCTATATAAAAAAAAAATCTCCTTCAAAGAGATCAGGAAGAAAGTCCAAATTACATGTGCAGTATTATGCTTTATATAAAACTGGCTTAACTAGGGTAAAAAAAAATAATGAAGTCAGATACAGACTTTGAAAATAGGAAAAATGCCTGAAACAGATGATTAAGAGCTATGTGTTTTATAGGAATGACTGCCAACACTTGGGTAATCCACTGTTTCTTGATGCTCAAATAGTATTATATTCCACACTTTTAATAAAATGAAAGAAGCCAAAAGTTCTCATAAATTATCTATTCAGTAGAAACTGCTAAAACCTACTAAATCTGTTTTGAAGTACTAATATTTCATAGATAGTATTTTAAAATGGTGCATATCAAAGTGTATAATTTATAAAGGGGAGAAAGCAAATATTTTTCCATTTCTAATTTGAAATACTTGTCTAAAAGGATAAATCTTACAACATATGTCTGTTTCTCTTTACTTTTTGTCTTTGTGATTTTTTTACAGGCATTAGCTAAGATTAAATGTCTTCTTTATCAGGTGCTGCTGATTAGCTATTTCAACCCTTCACAGATAAGTATATTAGGAGTCACAGTTTGGTTGTGATTTTTTTTTTCTGGTTTAATTGTTAAGAATTTTTCTGTAGTTGCTTTATAAAATGGTAGCTTGGGGTTTTCACTTGGACTTTTGTTCTGCAGAGCAATAAATTCAAGAAAAGAGGATTAAAATGGTGGCCAGACACACATTTATTATAATTGTTGCTTTTCCTGTAGGTCTTCCTGTTGTGTCCAAGGCATACCAACCTGTTCAACAAAATAAATATATATATCTTTGTAGTAAGAAATTAAACATTTCAGGGACCATTCTGTGGTAGTAAGGCTCTTGGGCACAATGATGCTCGCTTACATATTATTATACACTTTTGCCTTCAAAACTAAGATGGTTGCTTGGATGCTGCCTGTTAGGAAAAGTCCTTGATCTGTGAAAATACTCTATCCTTGCCAGAAAGTTATCCAAGAAAATGGTAGAGAAGTTGGGCCAAACATGCAAGGATCGATGATCAAGCAGTAAAGCACACAGGTATCTTTGTGTACTTTCTGCATACTTATATCACACTTGCTGCCAAATGAAAGCTCAGTGATGGATTTTTCTACTTCCGTGTTCACTGTGTCCATTTTGTACCCTCATGCACTGATTTTTCAGATGAGTGGTAGCTTTTTCTTTCAGTTGATGTCAGTGGATAATAGCAGTACTTGCTACCTCTAAAAATCTTGTCTGAATGCAAAGTTTGGGGGCCATGTCCCCTGTTTATAACCCTCTATCTAAATCTACACTCTCACAGAAAGCATCAAGATTAAAGTGTATATTTTAATGCACAAACTTCAAGAAGGATGATTTTCTCTACCAGATCAATGTATTCAACCCTGAAAAATCTGAACCCAGATTTGTTTAGCCAAATCTGTGTATTACATAAGAAATACTCTCTGAATTGGGTATTATTATCAAATACAAATGCAATAAAATAATGTGCCATGGGATCTTTTGTACAGAGTAATTCTGCATGCTGGAGAGACACAACCACTCCTGTCAGTAGTGGTATAGACAGATATCATTGGTTTTGTTGTTCCCCAGTCATGTGTGAATTTCTCTGTTCTAAAAATGCCTGCAAAATGTCTATACAAAAGGATTGTACTTTCAGGTTTGGGTGGTGCAAATGGTGGGTGATCTGATTGAAGAAAAGTGCAACTTCATGAATGTGCTTTGAAAGGTACATTGAGATCCACTGGTCTGTTTATAAAGACAAGGTATTAAGTCTGCTAGGAGTATTTTGAGCTATTACAGTGTAAAATCAAAATCATGTGTGCATGCTTTAGTTCTGGTTAGTCATTTTGTTTTGCTAGAGGAATGTCTTGTGGCTCCTGGGAGATTTCTGGTCCTTGCAGCAGGAGGCTCAGTGCAGGGAGGATACATCAAAAATATATCTGGCTTTATTGCCACCTGAACTGTGGCACAAGGCAACAGGTTGGAGAAGGTTAAGTGTGGGAAACTTCCAACAAAGTGAGAGAAAAAGGTGGTGTCAGACTGGTGTCTCAGGACTTTTTTTGCCTGGCTGGTGCCAAGTGTCAGTTGTCCGAACACTTGTAAGGACCATGGAGGACATCAGAGTGAGTTGTGCCACTGGCTTCAGGGCAGGGAGAAATTTTGTTGCTCCAACACTTGTCAAAGTTTATGTGATAGAGGAAGGTTTAAATGTGTAACAGTGGCACTGAAGCTCTCTGTGTTGCTTGCTTGGCAGGAGATAGAGGAGTGACCACAGCCTCAGCTGGTGCCACGGGAACGCTGGCAGAGCTGGGCCGCAGGGTGTCCTCTACAGGGCTGGGTCCCCTGTCCCCAAACACTAACATGGCAGACGGCATTGACAGGCTCACCTGCTCCTGTGCCTTCCCTGCAGCGGGTCAGTGAGACTTATAGCAGTCTAAACTGGGAGAGTGTTACCTACTTAGACTGTTTTTCTGACTTAATAAGAATTTTTCATCTATAGCAAGCCAGTTTAAAATATTGTCTATACACAAACAGTCATTCTGAATAATAGGCCTGCACACAGTAAATGTCAGCTCTTTAAATCACAGAGGACTTCGGAAGCGGAGTAGAGAATGCTTCATAACAGTTTAAACTTCAGCCTCCCATTTATTATGTATGTGTTTATAAATCTCTGAGGGGCACTTTTTTCCTTCTGGGAAGCCCAAAGGAGGAGAGTTGTTTGTCAGCCTGGCTGGGTGGTGTGCGGTGCCGTGGTTGCTCCTTTGCATTCTGACCCCATTTGGTTTCAAGGTTGGTATCCAAGGTTGCGCCTGAGGAAATTTTATTCTCTTTTCTCCTCACAGCAGCATATAGGACTTTTTATTTCTAGGAAGATAGTACCAGGAGAACAAAAAGTGGTGAGGGGTCAGCAGCACAGCATTGTGTTGTGTTTTATTTTTTAAGCTGAACATGAGTGATCACCACCTTTAGAAAAGGGCTCTCCATTTGCCACAGAGGAAGAGCATAAGGGTATCTTGCCCAGCCATGGTGTTGAAAAATTTCTTCAGCCTCCTCATCTATCTTGGTTAGTATGAATACTTTAGCATTAAATGGAGAAAAGGAGAATCCATCAATAGTTAATAACTGACCTTAAGATAGGAATTCAAAGTTCACCACAATTAAACCCAAGTGTCAGCAGAACCCACAAGGGAGACTATCAATATATTTGACTATACCTACACATAGATAGGAGATTTGAATTCTATAAGGGAGGCAACTGTGCATCATTCCTAATAAAAACATATCATTGTACTGTCTTATATCCCAGACAAAACACAGAAGTTCTGTGTTATGAATGATAGTGGGAGAAAACATACTGAAGAGCAAATGTGATTCTGGATGGAATTTCATCACATGACTCTATTGTAAACCAGATGTTTGTCAGATTCAGTGGGAGAATGTATCCATCTTGAAATTTTTAATAAGGTTACATAAAGGATTAAAAGCAAACATTTACAATACATAGGATTTAAAGATAATTATATTTCTCTTAAATCGGTTATTTGCTTGGTAGATTGTTAAAAATATTTACATAATCTATCTATGGTGCAATGCACCTCATGGATGGCTTCTTTCATTATGATGTTTGATGTAGATCCACAGCATCAGAAAAAAACAAAACATAAAGAGGCTGTTACACAGACATAAACAATCCATGTGATATAAAAAATATGCTTTATTATTGGGGGACAGGGGAAGGGGGGGCAAGTAAAGCTGCAGCCAAACCTTAGAGTTATGTGGTAAGATTTTGATGCCTGGAGGACAGTATTACACCTCCCTATGAAAAGCAGTGATGGCCTCACCACAAGGGGAGCTTGCTCTGGGTAGAAAGTAGAGAGGTTGTTACTCTTGCTGCTGCATCTGACTTTTCCTCCAGTTTCTTTCCCTATCTGAGGAAAGAAGAGGGAGAACAAAGCTTGAACAAAGGGCAGGGAAATAGGAGAAGGGGAAGCTTGGTTTTGTAGTTAAGACTTCATAAGAGATTAGTTTGCATTTGCAAATTTGTTCATGCCAGCCTCATTGTAATACCTGTAATCAGTTTTGTAGGGCTAAATTCACAGCCATTGGTTCTCAAGATTATCTTCTCTACTATTCTTTTTATTGGCAGACAATCTGTAAGGAAACTTCATAGCAGGATGTATCAAGTGTACACAGAGATATAGACATCAATGTTGCATTGGTATAACCTTACATCAGCTTCAAAAAAAAAAAAGGCTGAGCAAACCTATGTGATGAGTTTTTGAGGTTTTTTTATATGAAATCATGTTTAAAAGAGTAAGATGAATTAATCATACTCCCTATTTTATTTTTGGAGATATTCTTCCTCTCAGTGGATTTCTGATTAATGAAGAGGAAGGAAAAAGTAAATTAAACTAGTAAAATAGGAGAATAACTTTTCTTTTCACATCATCTCCTGTCTAGCTACAGGATGTGTAAGTCCACTGTGATGTTTTAATATATCAGTGAACTTATTGGGAATGCCGACTAATATCTGTAGCACTTTAATCATTCCTGGTCCCAACAAGATCTGTTGAATACAGAATCTCCATGAAGTCAGAGGACAGCATTAATGTTGAAATATAACATACTAAAGCCAGGAAGTTGGTTTCTGAATGTGGTGCTAATTCAACCACATTATGGATCCTTTATGGCCCAGATGGATTATTACAAATGGAAGATACTGCTGATGATTGCTATACCCAAGTTAATGATGTGATAGAAATGTTGACACTCGCTAGCTGTATTGTACTGATGGAGCAGTCACACTGCTCTTCTGGCTGCCTTTTCACCTCCACCAGCCCTGTGGATAGCACAGACTGGGAGGGTTCAGTATTTACCTGGTACATGCCAGTTCAAAAGGCAAGATGTTAATTTTCTTGCAGGATAGTTCAGCATGCAAGAGAGATTGCTAATTCAGAGCCCTTAACTATAACCTTTACTGGAAAAAAATAGGTGCGACAAACTCCTCAATGGAAGAAAGCAAAAGCTGTCTTTTCATACTCCAAGTCACTGAACATGTTGTTTCTGACTTTCTGCTTGGGTCAGGTTAGGTTTGGGATGATGATGCATGCATAAATGTGAGGGGCGGGGGGCGGT
>JAOXXN010000446.1:10490847-10508484 GCA_026770055.1 Myrmophylax atrothorax | reverse complement strand
TGATGTTGCATGCATAATTGGGAGGGGGGGGGGGCGGTGGGAATAGATTTGCTGGGAAACTGTGAAAGTCCTGAAGACTTGATCCAGAAGTTTTCTGCAGCTGTCTCCCTGATACTGACTGGGTATTCCTTGTCAGTGTAGGAGGTCCCACAAGTGTTATGTAAGTGTATTTTTCTGGAAAATCCTCTATATTCAGGTACTTGGTAAGATGGACCAAGTCATCAATATCTTGGCTTCCATTTAAGCTTGATAAAAAACATCACAATTGCCCTGTTGAGATACAGAAATGTATCTCAAAAGCCCAAAGCAGGACACTTGCTAAGAGGTATTTCTTGCTTTGAGTAATGTAATTTTACAGCCTGGAGATTGTCTTGGAGAATGTTAGTAAGTTTAAAATGTCAGCCAAGATCGAAGCATAGTGAAAAAATGTTTTGCTGGAGAAAAGAATCAGAGGTGAGGGGTAGGAGACCCCTCCTAAGAGACTGTGTCCAAATCCCGAGCCCACTTATCCCTCACGCTGCACCCTGACCATGTTAGCTAATCTCATTTTAGAAACATAGCACAGGAAAAGATAAAACATGAAGTAGCTGAATCTGACTCACTTTGAATGTCTGTCAAGTTTCATGTCTTTTAAGTCCTAAACAGATTTATTTCACTTGTATCAGTCACTCTGTGACAGGTCTATATAAATCAGAAAGCAGCCTGGGAAAAGGTCCTTCAGTTGCCAACTTGCCTGTATCACAGATTCGCACGGAGTACGTAGTTATACATGTATATGCAGAAGAGATTTGAGATTCAGTAATCATCATGGAGTGTCACTTTCCTCATAGCTAAATACCCAGAAGAGCTGGCTGAAAAGGTTAGATGTATCTGTCAGGTTTTTTGGGTAGAGCAAAAGCTCTTGTCCATTCAGTCTAAATAAGGCATAATCTCAGCTGCATGGGTCAAATATTTCAAGTTCATTTACCAATTCACTGGGCAAATGTCACAAGTTCCAGACAGACTTAGTATAGAGCAATGCAATCTATCAATACTTAAGCATATTGGAGGGAGAGCATCATGGCTGGGAGTGTTATTTATTCAGTGAAGCACATGCTAAATTGAACAGCATGCTTTGGATAGAAAGAGTGGGGGTCTAGCACTCATCGTTCCAATGAGCTTTTTTATTTCCATGTAGAGAGGTTTTATACTCAAAAGAACTGTAACAAAAGTCATTTAGACTCACTTGCCATCCGAGTGTATAATTTCTCCCAGTTAGACCATGAAGTCTTAAGGAAAACAAGTTTTTGCTAATAATTTTCAGTTCAGATTGGACCTGTGTGGGCTTATAAGGTCATTCGCTTGACTGAGCAGCCACGGACGTTACACAGTGGGAAGTGGGCAGGGCTAGTGCTTGACAGCTGTTCTTGGGAGTGATGGCCATATGTATCCCTTGCCACAGGACTGGTTTTCTGATTGAGATCATTCATTTGTGGAAACACTTGCCTGCGCTCTGAGGGATGATGCTGTAAATTCAAACTAACATGGAGATGCTTTGGGTTTACACCGGCGTGAGTGGGCTCTGCTGGTGTCCTCCTGACAGCTCCAGCTGGCACAGGGTCAGTTGTCCCTCTACACCTTTCTCTCCCACCAAAGGGTTATTATTATCAGGAAAAGCTGCAGAATTATGTCTTCTTTAATCAGCAAGACTGAGTTTATATATTCCCAATAAAGCTTTTTTTATTGACTTAGTGGTGTTGCGAGTCAGTGAGCGAGGCTTGTGGTCAGGTAATGTGCCGGCACCTGTGTGTCCTCAAAGAAAAGGTATTTTTTTTGTCTTGGTGCCTCTGTCTCGCTCTCTCAGTCTTTCTCCCTTGGTCTGACTCATCCACTTATCTTGTAAGCTTTGCTATCACTGAGAATGCCTTTTATTGTGCTTAGATACTGTGCCTATCGGAATGATCTTGTTTGAGATATCTTCATTTCACAGATGAAAATAACCAAGCACACAACAACCCTTAAAGGCCTCTGCTAAGGTTGCAAAGTGAGGTAATGTGAGATTCATGATTGCCTGAACACATTGAATTCAGCCTTCTTGTGCATATGTGTCAAGATATAATCTTTAGTGATGTGTTCACTCATTATTTCTTCCACAGGCCACTTCCCGTAGCTGTCAGCCTGTTCTTTTAACTCACTTTCTCCCTGTACTTCTCTAAGTCCTTAAAACAGCACCCTGAAAGCACAGAAATGCTATGATGACAACATTCGTATCAGCCATCAGTATCCTGGGGAAGCTCAGGGCCAGACTGCATAGCATTCTGAAGTGTTTGGGGGTTTACTTTTTGAGGGCCAAAATCAGAAAAGCTGCATTTTACTTGAGGCCTATCTGTACAGAGCATACTCAACCTGTGAAGCAAATAGGTTCTCATCAGATAGTGCTCCCATCACTAGGACAAGTTTTCATACTCTGCAGAGCTGAGGCAATCTCAGTAAGTGTCCAGGGCAAGTTCTTACCTACTTTCATTTCTGCCTTGTGCCTTGTGCTAAAATACGTTTCATTAACTTTTAAGGGGTAGAGACTACACTGAAGTTGCATGATACTGGGGTGCTGATGTCCCCTCAGCTTTATCTGTCCATGACTTTTGGGTCTTATACAGCTTTTTTTGCCTGTTTTCCCTCTAATAAGAAGGCTGAAGAATCTTTTCAAAGGGAAAGACCCAATATTGCTAACATCTAGTCCTTGTATGCAGCTGGAATTTTTCCTATTCCTGAATCCTTGCCAGTATTATCCCACAATCCACTTTAACACATGGAAACAGTGAGTAGCTTCATAATTGGCTATCTAACAGTATAGTTAACACCACCTTGTTTAAATAGAGGCACAGACTCAAGCTTGCATGTCTGTAGGGCTTTACTAAGCCTTTATTTCCATTAGCACTTCAGTCCACAGCATCTGTAAATTCGTAATTTTAATCCCTGCTTTTCTAACTTACCAATGAGTGATAAACTAAATCCAGCCTCATTTTGCCTACTGCTGCAAAGGTGTCAAACTGCTATGGAAATAAATAAAAGGATTCTTCATGAAGTAACCATTGGGCATGCTGCTGTTGCTTTTTGTAAAGCTGTTGTCTTTCATCAACTGATTTTTCAACAAGGTTTTGAAAAGCCATTCCTAATTGTGTAAATATCAGAATATAATTGGCTTTCCAATTTCACAGCTTATCAGAAGGAGTAAAAGAGAAGGAGAGAAAACCCTAGATGTTTCAAAGACAATAAGTGCATTTGATGTAATGGTCTATGATTTTTGTCTTTTGTTGTTTAACCCAGGATTGTAGAAACAGATGGTAAGATTTTCTAGGAAGCTTAAAACAGAAGCCAAGCTAATACAAAACTGTTCAGCTATCAGACAGGGTAAATCCATTCTGTCGCTTTCTTTCTTTTTTTTTTTCCCCCAAATCACAACCCGTCAAAAGAAAGGTTTAGCTTCATAAAAAGATATTTACCAGGAAGCTTTTTGCAAAGAAGAAGGGCATGCTTTGTTAAACCAGATGCATTTTATTTTTCCTGGAACCAAGATTTATGAAAGCAGTATGCTCATATTTCTCCATATACAGTAATTGGAACTCATTATGCTAATTGTATTTCCATTATCACTAATTAACAATCATAGTGACCTGGCCCACAGTCTAATTTGTCTTTAATCTGTTTTTGTATAGGGAGTTTTACCCTGTAATTTCAAGGTGATAATTCTATTCAGCACAACTTTATTGAATAGTGAAATGTAATACTTGTAATATTTAGGGCTGTTCCCATTCAGATAGTTCAAAGAGAACAGGAAGCAAATTTATACCTGTCCATGCTGCTGCATTAGTGGATCTACCTCCCTCTTGCACTCTGTTTAACCTACCTGTGTCTGACTTAACCTGTATGCAGCTTATCTAGAGTGACTGGAGGTTGGTCAACATTTACTGATGAGATTTGTGAGCTGTGATGGAATGTGTGTGTGTTTATTCATGGATAAATCTGTGGGAATTTGCCATTTTTCACTTTGCGACACATCACCTGCAAGAAAACAGGATTTTCCTTCAATGGTGTTTCTGGTGTAGTATAAAACACTTTCTACATCCTGAGGGGGGAGAAAAATCCTCTGAGCTCAGCATGAAAAGTGTTGTGTTCTTTTTTTTTTCCCTTTTTACTTAAACAACAAGTAAATGCTTGTTTGCTTTTTCTCCAGGGTTTGCTGGCATTCCATGTTTTTTTTTCCCTGCAGTTTCAATGTGAGGGAAATGAGCAGTGCTGTGCCACTGGGGTTTTGCAAGACCTGCTGTACTGCTCATCCCTCTTGAGTTAGTGTTACAAAAACATTTTCAGGGACTTATTCCAGGCAACCTGACTGTTTTTCTCTGGTGCTGCTCACCTACTGCCCTGTTCCTTCTGCTGATTCACTGGCTGTACATTGCTGCTGACGTCATGTTGTTCCCATCTTACCCACTGATTGACTGATACCAATAATACTCTGCTGTGCAAGTCCTCTCCCTTAAATCCTTGGCTTATTTCTTGGCTTCCTATCCACATAGGGTGCCACCTTTCAGTGAGGTGGTTACTAAATTTATCCAATAAACTATATTATTGCATACCCTTAGCACTGCCCCTGCTGTGCTTTGTCATTGAGGACTTTTGAAGCTGGAAATGACTCTAATCTGAGTCATTGATCTATATCCATGCTTCCATTTCTAACCCTTTCTGTCCCAGGAACAGCTCAGCTCTCTGAGAAAACAAAATTTTATAATTTAGTATCAATGGAGCTTAACATCTTTACATTGCTTGTTGATTTGTCTCTGGGTGAGTATGAATATACATATGGAGATATAAATATACACATATTTTGCTCAAACAGTTATTTTCCAAATTATTTTCTCTTGTTGCAGCTCTTCTCCCTGGTGCCTTCATCTCCCTCAACATACTACTTCCCTACTTTGGGAGGAGGTGAATCACATCACTGTCAAAAACACTCATGTCTCCTTTTCCTCCCACTGGAATGTGCACCCTCCCAAATCCACAAGTGAGCCCTGCATCCATGTGACCTTCCCTTTCAGCTCCACTGGGGAATCTCTAAACCCTCACCCTGAGTCCAATCCCACTTCAGCTGCCTCGGCAGCACAGCCTTTGCATAGTAAATGCTCCTCTCTCCCCAGCACATAAATCAAAGAGTACCACCTAATCGACAAAATAATCTTAATCAATGCTTTCACCGTCTGGCTTTCCCTAGCAAATATAACTCCCTGTTGATGTTTCCCATCCTCCCTTCTGTTATACCAGATGGTGTATGTTCCAGTCTTTTTATTATCCTTCCCTGACCACGACACTTCGCTCAGTCCAGAGATCTTCATACTGCATCCCCTGAGTGTTCTCATCAGCAGCTCTGTCCTGCTCATTGCATCTTGATGTTTTAAGCATCTTGCACTAATGACCCTCTTCTTCCTCCCTCCTTCACACTGATATTTTTCACAGTATTCATTCCCATAGTTTGGTCAGCTGATATCTGGTAGCACATGTGCTTTAACCATTACATATCCTAAGTGACCTCTGAGTCTGCATAAATGTTGGCGGCATGTAAACTGATTTTGATCTTCTATGTTACAGATTACTAAATGCTTCAGGATAAATTCAGAGTATAGTAACCTCTTTCTTTCTTTCTTTCTTTTTTTTCTTCCTTAGAGAAGATTACAGAACTTGATCTGCTTCAAATTATCTACAATTAGGTTGTTGCTGGGTATGATAGCATAATAACATAAGCATTGGTCAGAAGAACTGTACTTCCTCAATGTACAGATTTAATTTCAGGCTTTGCCTTTCTAAACTGTTTACTCTGAGAAACAAGCATCATGTTTGTGTTGGTAAAGGGAAAACAAAGGGCAGGAATTTTTCAGGCAGAGGCCCTTGCAGAATATGGCACATCACAGGGGATGTGTTTTCTGTGGCATTCAGGGCAAACAGTGTAAGATAGGCTCAGTCTAATGTTCAGTTAAGTTCGTAGGTTGTCTCTGTGCCAGTGCCGAAGTCTTTCCTGTTCTTATCCTTTTGTATCAAAATAGAGGCATTTTATATTCTTTTTACTTATTCTTCCTTTCCTGAAGTGCTGTGGCAGAATTAGCACTCTGTGACCCTAAGATATATAAGCCTAAGACATGTATTTACTGTGCAATCTGCAACTCGAGTCCATGGTGTAACCTCTCCACCTCTCCTGAACCCCCAAAATTTTGAGTAAATGAGGCAACTTGACTTCAGAGCCTCTTCCAGCAGCAAACTCCAGTCTGAGGAGATCCATATTCAACTAGGGCAATCTTCTTTTGAGCCATTTGGGTAGAGAAACACAATTTCCCTGGACTACCCATCTCTCTGGGCTGCAGTTCCACTCTACCTGAGCACATGCTCACTTAATACAATTTGTAGCAAATGTAATAGACGTGTGGAGTTGAAAGAGAGGCTGAGTATCTAAATTGCAAAGACCACAAATCAGTTACTGAGTAGATAGATATGCTAAGTGAACACCATTTTTCTGGAGTATCTGACAGAACTGGAAATCACAATGCAGAACGGTTTTATCACAGAGGATTTTCAATTTGTTGTTTAGAAAGATGGGTCAGTAAGCATCCACTTTATCCCTAATGACTAAAGAATGTAAATAATCTTGTTGTAGCCATTTTTCATGTACATTTTCTATCTAGATGAGGTATATTGCCTTCTAGGTATTTTTTTTCCCTATCAAGGAGCATAAAGGCTTTTTTTTTTGGCCTCCTGTTATAAGAGGCACTGCAGACTAATAGCTCTTTCAGTCATCATAGAGGTTGATGCAGCTAACGTTTTAAGTGGTATTGTCTGCCAGTAATACTTAATCCTATTGTCAAAGACTGCAGTGCACAGAGAATGTAGAGAGAGGTAGACTGTAGGGAAATGTAATAACTATTTAACTCTTAAGCCAAAGCAGAGACTGTAATCCAGCATCAGAAGGGTTATACCAGCTACTTATTCTAAGAAGAGCCTAAACTTTATTTTCTAATTTATTGTGCTTCATAACCATTCAGTAAAAATATTTAACAATTCCTGTGATTGGTATCACACTCTTTCACTCGCATGTGGACATTTTTGGGAATACAGTTCCTTGTCTTTTTTTCTCCACTGTTCTTTTGGCTGATGGTGAAGGAGATCTTGAAACCTTTGTTGCACTCTGATACAAATATTCAGAGAAGAAAAAAGTATGGTCTACAGTACTCTGATAAGGTAGAACAATTACTAGGATTTTACAAATAGAAGGGACCTTTGCGAGCTAATGGCCTGTGTAACATCACTCAAGCCATTTCCCCAAAAGCTTTCTTGAAGACTTTCTCTAAGACACCTTTTATGACTGTTGACATGACTTTGATTTATAAGTTTCTGGTGATGGAGCATCTGTTGCAACCTTTAATCAGTTGTCTTCACTGTAAAGACAAAAAAAAATAACAAAAAAAGAGAAGTGTTTCATATTCTCACCTTAATTTGTCTAATTTGAACTTCAAGCCATTGAATCTTGTTAAGCTTTTGTCAGCTAGATTGAAGAGTCATCAATTATCAATTTTCATTCCCTTTGATAATAGACACTTATAGACTAATAAATTATCCTTTAACCTTTTCTTCATTAAGCTAATAGATCGAGCACAAGGAGTCTCTCACTTCCAGGCATATTTTCCATTTTTTTATTCATTCACATGGCTCTGAATTCTCTCCAATTTTTCAACATCCTTCCAAAGTATAAAGACCAAATGTATATATACAATATGTCCTCCACCATAATCAAGGATGCAGTTGCATTTCTTTCCTCAATACTTCTCTGAAATTCATATTTGTTTAGCAACAGATCATATTAACTATCTGATTTTTCCAGTAACATCTCCCGCAATGATTGTTCTCAGTGACTTCTAAGTACCAATTATGAGGACAGAATAATTTTTGTCAATTTAGTTTTGCTTCTGGCTATATGACCTGATATTTGCTCAGTCTGAAATGTGTACTGTGGGCTCAGCAAGGCAGAAAGATTACCAAATAGACACACTCTGAATTCCATATTTGCTGTTTCTGAGAATCATATGACTGATGAGGTGTTTTGTTCCTGTTTCATAGAACACTGGTCTTGTTAGGAGGGAAAAGGCAATGCATTTTATTTCGCTTATTTTAATGATCTCATTAATACTGTGGATTCCACCCTCTAGCTACTTAGATGAAATATGGATGGGAGGGATAAAGTAGAATTAGTGTGGTGAGGAACCTAGATCTGCAACATAGTCCTTCAAAGATACTGAAATAATTCTCTCCTGATAGTGGAATACTTCAAACACAGTTTGCATGAAATTCTTTTTTCTTTGTATGAACGTCAAACTCTAGAAATGAAATCTCTCATTGTACTGGAAATTATCTGCAAATCTGTTGCAAAAATATTCAAACTAGATTTAAAAGACATATGGAGAGTAGGAAGCAAAACACACTTTTTTTCTCTGGGTCTGTATTTATTTTGTGGCACAAAACCTCCATTGACTTTTTAATTATTTTTTTTTTAATAAAGAATGTGGTCAAGATTCCACCGGGCTAGGTACTTAAGCATAGAATTTTTCAAGGTTACTGTGAAGAGTTTCTAGTTTGGTTTTGTTTGGGATAGTTATTTTTGCCCTTCTAATGCTGTGTTTTGGATTTAGGATAAGATTGTTGATAACACATTGATGTTTTAGCTGTTGCTGAGCTGACACTAAATCAAGGCCTTTCCATCTCATCATACTACCTGGCCAGTAAGGAGGTTGGGGTGCACAAGAAGCTGGAAGGGTACACAGCAAGGACATCTGACCAAAACTGGCCAAAGGGTTATTCCATACCATATGATGTCGTGCTGAACAGAACGCCCAGGAGGAGTTGGCTGGGGGTAGGGGGCTGCTCAGGAAGTGATGGGCATCCATCAGAGGGTGGTGAGCAATTGTGTTGGGCATCATTTGTTTTGTATATAGTTTTATCATTATTATTTTATTTATTTTGACATTGTTATTAGTAATAATTTCCCTTCCTTTTATATCCTATTGAACTGTCTTTATCTGAACCTAAAAGACTAAACTTTTATCTGATTCTCTCCCTCATCCCTTTGCAGAGGAGTGAGAGAGTGGCTGTGTGGTATTTAGCTGCCTACTAGGTTAAACCACAGCAATAGAAAGCTCTATAATGTCAACTCCACAAGCTCACCTCTACAGTTTCATCATAAATCCTTGTAGTTCAAACAACATTTCACAGGAAAAAAATAGTTAAAAATATTCAAGAAACTTAAGTATTAAAGAAAAAAATTGATTCAAAACAGTATGGCCAAAATGGCAAAGATTTATTCAGTAATACAGCCAAGATTCATTACTTCTTTTAAATCTGGTTTTATAATGCCTGAACTATGGTTCTGTAGCAGCCGAGGGATAAAACACTACACCAATATATGCTTGTGGAAATGTACATTTAAATTAAAAAACCCACAGTCTTTTATATCAACAACCTCCAGGGCAACATACGTGGAGGGTAAAAGGAAAGTAGTAGAACCTTATTATTTAAACAGAAGAATAAATAAGAGCCAAAAGTGATTTACGTGAATAAAACTGGCCAAAAACAATCATGTATTTCAGGAGTGGATTGGAAGAACAAGGAGATACTTTAGCAAGTGCCAGGGATTTTCTGCTTCTCCAAATAGATCTTCTATTTATTCTCTTTAAACAATGTTTAACGCACATGTATTCCATAAAGCTTGAAAGATTGTCTGTAGGGGCAATAGGGCATCAACTCAGGATTGCCATATTGGTGTACTAGTTTTGGCCTCCCTGTATGACAAATTCGTGGATTTACTGGAGCAAGTCCAAAGAAGGACCACAAAGATGGTTGAGGGGACTGGAGCATCTTTCATGTGAGGAGAGGTTGAGAGAGATGGGACTACTCATCCTAGACAAGACTCAGGGATGATGTTACATAACACCTCATGGGGGAACTAAATTAAGCAGAGTCAGGATCTTTTCAGTGGTGCCTAGTGATGGGATGAGAGGTAATAGGCACAAATTGAAACACATAAAATTTTGTTTAAGTGTTAGGAAAAGTGCCTTTCCGCCCCCCACCACCCCTCTGAAGTGATAGCATCTCCAGCCTTGAAACTTTTCAAAATCAGAGGTCCTGAACAATCTGATACAGCTGATTCTGGTTTGAGCATGTGTGGTAGACTAAACTGCCTTCAGACTTGCCTTATGTTAACAAATTCTCCACCTCAGTAATGATGAGGTTCAGTGGAAATTCTTTAGAATTATTAGCTTATTCTTTAGGCAAAGCTCTCTTTTTTATTATGATCAAAAACAAATCTGAGAAAGCAGTTCCCATTGTTTGTCCTATAGTATGGACAACTCAGCAGTCTCAAATGGAGCATAAAACTGGTGATATATTTACTGTGCATCTTTTAGGCTGGATGCCCAGGACCTAGCTTACACCCCCTTTCATTCTCTGTGAAAAAGAGTTACATGGAGATATATTTGGTCTTCCATGCATGTTAGCTCCTTACATAAAAACTAGGCATTAATGTGTTATCACTGTGTACAAACCCCAGGCTGCCATATTTTAAAAGAAGGATTTCTTACCCCATCAAGTTGGTTTGAGTGATTTCAACAAGGAGAGAGAAATAATTGCAATTTCTTATATAGCCTATGTCAATTGTAGGCTTTCAAAAGTGTGTGACTGCACAGGAACCACTGCAGTGTGTCTGGTGAGGGGGAGAGAGAAATTACAATAAATGGTTTTTTGCATGTTCTTAGGCTGAACAGCCCAACCATCCTGTGGAAAAGTCAGTGAGGAAAGGAGAGGATGCACATTCCTCAGACCGTGGAGCCTTCAGACACCTCTCTGTGCACGTGTGCCCGCAGGAAACAGGCACTGCCTCCCTTCCTGGTTTAAGACTGCACCTATCTGAGCCTGAAGAAGAGAGGCCAGGGGTAAACACTTTCCAAATAACTTTTGTGTAAGTTTAAATAACTCCCCAAGAAAGTCAGCAGTGCTGTCGAGATGTGAAAGGCCAGCTTTTATGATGAGTTGCATATATTTGTGTGTGCTGTGATGGAACAAAGGAACAAGTTAGGACTGAAACCTAAATCCAAACCAGTCAGGATTTTCCCCTGTGTTTTGTGGAGCTTATGTCTCCCTCCAGAGCTTAAAGATAGGAAAAATAATGTTGGGATTACATATGTAGAGCAGAATGTGTGGACACTTGGAATTCCCCATGCCAAATTGATGAATGTTTTACTATCTTCTTTGGGAAGAATCCATAAAAAGCCAGACCAACATTTTCTGAAAGTTACGAAATAGTTATTAAAAAATGGAAATGTATGCTGTATGTATCTGAAAACTGCCTCTTTGAGCACATATGTTCTATCAAAGGGAACAAATGCATTGCAACATAAGGCTATCACATCTGTGAATAAGAGCTCCAAATACCTCTCAACCTTGCTTTGCTTCCCTTTGGTTTTAACTTCTATCTTAATGGAAATTTTTTTAGAGTGTAATGGTTTGGCACAATTGCAGAGCACAAGACAAAGAAACAGGAGATAAAACCTGATTTATTATGCAATGCTGACCAAGACTGTTGTATTCCTGCTTTGCTCACATCATCTTCTGCTATACTTGCTTTATAGACATACATTAGGTGAAAGGATTACTACAATATACAGAGACAATGAATTAAATTCTGGAAGTTGTTTTCTGTTGTCATTGATAGAATTAAAAGTTTCAGAATAAGTTGTTCTCTTTTATTCAAGATCCACAAATCACTGAATTGCTGTCAGTGAGAAAACCTGCCTCCTTCTAAATGGTCAGATGATTGTACACAGAATGTGTTTAGGAGTGTCAGCTCCTTTCTCTTTTTGATTTTTCATCACTGCTGTTTAAAGCTGTCAAACTAATAAGGAGAGGCTCATCTAGGAAAACCATCCAAGCTGGAGAAGTCCAGCAGCCCGGCACATACCACTGACTACGTGCTGAAAGTCACAGAAAGCTGCATTCAGATCTTCCTGTTGCTAGAAGTTGAGGATAAATTAATTAGATGTGCAGCTTACGTTGATTAACTGTGAGTGGCAAGAGAGTTGCAGTGATTTCCACTGTGTAATATAGACATGCAGTTCAATTGCCAACCACTGAAACTGATGTGTGCTTCTCTCTTCCTTAAGATCAGCTTACTGTAATTTCCAGGTTGGGCTAGGGTGACATCCAGCTGACTTATTTGGACCAGCAAGTGGCTCAGGTATGCCAGGAACAGGGGAAACAATGAGAGATGCATCTCTGGTTTGTATGTTGTTGCTGAGTCTTGAATGCAGAGGATGCCCTCACTGTCAGCCTGGAGTGCTCATCACACACCAGATTACTGTATGGGGAAATACTTTTCCAGGAACCTCGTGTGGTTGAAAGACAGCTAGTTGTCTTTGACTGAGTTGTTTTTGAAAAACCTTCTTCAGACCTTTGAATATCAAATCTCTAGCTATTCACCAAAGAAAGTAAGAACCCCTAGTATCAGAGATTTATTTAAGGGGCATTTATTGTCTGTGATATATACCAGGTGGAGTGATGATGGACCTCAGTCACACTGTCCAGTTTCACTGGTTCAGAATATCACCAAACAGACTATGAAGGTATTCATATTTTAGTTTACAAGAATAATTCACATAGCATTTTTTCCTGTTTGTCTTTTCATGTGTGTTTTGGCTGGGAGCTATCCTTTTTCAAGGTGCAGTTTTTCTCCCCCAAACATCAGGGCTTGTAATATATTTAAAATGAAACAAAAGTGGAGCCTTAGGGAGTTTAGAGTTTTCTTCTCCTGCAGTTTCTTGATTCTAGATGCAGGATTTTCAAGAAATATATGTGGGACCTTGATTTTTATAATGAAAATCTGGCAGCAGAGATGATGACTGCTGACATACTGCTATGGACCAACTTGTAGATGTGGTGGCCTGCGTATCACACTGATGTTAAGCATCCTGTGAGTCTCTTCTCTTTCTATGGGCTATGTCGGGAGCCAGAGAGCTTTCTTCTGAAAGCCTGAGCAGATAAGTCATATTTGAAACCTGACAGCACTGCCACTCCCCATTGCAGACTGAACCCAGTCGCATTCCTAAGGCTACAGCTGTAAAGCAAGTTTGTGGTTTTATTTTTGTTCTTTTCAAGCCATATTTTTAGTGCTCCCTATAATAAATCTTCATGTTTTGATTATGTGTAAAAAGACAGTGACTAGAGACAGAACACAGCGCTACCAAAATAAACTCGCTTAATGCGCAATGGTCCTGCCACAAGCACGGACTCCCCTCTTTGCCTAACCTTAATCTCATTTGAAGTGGTGCAGGGAGAAACATGGGCTGAAGGGAAGAGCCCTGTGTCCCAGCGAAGAGAAAATAAAATTAAAAAGAAGGAGCACAAATATATACGCTGGCAAAACGTGTGCAGAGGGTTGCCTAGCAATTGTGCGGACTATCTGGGCGGTCCAGGGACCATGTTCTGAATTAACATGAAGGAGAAGGCAGGGCCGGCAAAGCCAAGCTCTTCGACGTGGCAAGTTGGCCACTGTTCCCTAAGGCTGAAAGTAGCAATTTACTTGCATGGAAAGTGAATCTCCGGGAGCCGCCAGCATCAAGATGTGGCCATGGGGCAGGGGCCTGCGGCAGGATGCGGATAACAGATGGGCCATGGTGGTTCATTTTGGGCCTCTCACTACAAGAAAGGCATTGAGATGCTGGAGTAAGTCCAAAGAAGAGTAATGAAGCAGGTGAAGGGGCTGGAGCATGAGTCTTACGAGAAGCAGCAGAGGGAGTTGAGGATGTTTAGTCTGGACAAAAGGAGGCTCAGGGGAGACCTTATTGCTCTCTATAACTACCTGAAAGAAGGTTGTAGCCAGGTGGGTGTTGGTCTCTTCTCCCAGGTAACAAGTGACAGGATGAAAGGAAATGGCCTCAAGTTGCTCCAAGGGAGGATTTAGATTGGATTTTATGAAATTTTTTTCACAGAAAGGGTTATAAAGAATTGGAACAGGCTGCACAGGGAAGTGGTGGAGTCACCATCCCTGGAAGTGTTTAAAAAACATGTGGATATAGCGCTTGAGGACATGATTTAATGGTGAACATGGTAGTGGTGCTGGGCTGATGGTTGGACTTGATGATCTTAAAGGTCTTTTCCAACCTCAATGGTTCTATGATTCCAATACCACTGCTCAGCATTTGCTGGCCAGCTTGGATTATCCCAGGAGTAGTGCATGACCACATAGGGGTGCTGGGGTGCAGGAATCTCAGGGACCCCCAGGGCTGGGTGGCAGATGCAGGAGCCCTGGAGGATATCACTGTCCCAGGAGAGCAGCCGGGTCCAGGTGCTGTTGGTTTCTCAAAGAGTGACTTGTGACACATCAGACTATACATTGCAAACCTTTAAAGAGCATTTGACGGTGCCAGAAAGTACTTTGGTTGAGAGAGAACTGTTTTTGAATTCCAAATGTCTCTGTTTAAGGCTGCTTTTCTAAAAGCATGGAGTAAGCCCTGTAGAATGCAGCAACTTTTGAATTCTGCAGTTCTAAAGTTCCAAGTTTTTTTGAAAAGTGCTATTTAGCCTTTTTCCTGTTGAAGTATTTTCTTGGATAAAGAAAACTTCACTTTGTCTCTTTCAGCAAATGTAATCAGATTTGCTGTGCTCAAGTGTTAGCTCAGACCACATTTATTCCTAAAATTCTAATTTTGCTTCTGCTTTCAGTGTTCATTTACACTTTTAGGGTAAAGCATAGGTTCTGAAATTCAGTTCAATGATTTTTCATGTTTCATATCAAATGGTGGGGAAGGGGCTGAGGCCAGAGAAAATTTTTCAATTTTTTTCTTGGGAGGTAAGAGGTATATTTGGAGGTTTGTTTTATTCTTTACTATTAATGAGTAACTAAGTATATATGTGCTTTGAAATACAATTTTTTTTTCCATCCCTTGAAATGCTGAATTTCTTTTTCTTCCATACCCATTTCTAACAACTTTCTGGGTTTTTTCAAAGACTTAACCTCCCAGGGACTCCTAGAAATATATATCTAGTTCATAATCTCTAAATTAACCAGAATTTCTATTAAACTGTAAGTAAGGTACTTACTTTAGAAATATGTGTTCAAAGAAACCACTAAACTTCATGGTTCTATCAATATGTACTTATCTCCTAATGGTATACATGTTTAATATATATGTAAATAAGAGTTATTAGCAGAGATTGCATGTTTGGCTATAAGTGTGGGTACCAGAAGATTACCCTGGGGATCTTTTAAACTCTTCTTTGTTTTACTCCACATGAGAATGATAAGATTTTTATTGAATTACATTTAGTTTTATTTAAATTGTCTTGATATGTACCCAGAAAGTGTCCATTTAAAGGAAAATGTGTATCTCCTTTCAGAGACTCAGAATAGACACTCCTATACCTCTCTATGGCCACAGGGGAATATGACAGGAACATTTTATTTCAGTATTACTTTAATTAAGTAAGAGCTGACACAGAAAGTGTGTAGTGCCCAGTAATTTGATATGGACATTTTCTAACCTTTGAAACAGACTGTGGAAAGCTCTCTATGTATATCAGTTCCTGTGCAGAGCTAGAGTGGAAACTTTTTGAGTTTGTCACCTATTTCTGGTGTCCTGGCAGTATTTTTCCTTATCAAGTCCATAAGTTATGTCATATCTATTTCTGTTCTTTCTTTGAATCAGTCAAGGTTGTGGGGTTTTTTGTAATTAGCTGTTTTACAGTGTCACTTCTATTCCTGACATTTGTATTTCTAGAAGAATTTGTGTGGCATTTTTGCATGCTTAGCACCTGCAAAAATTGGAATTTATGAGCTCACTTTGCATACACAGTACCTACATCCCTGGCATTCACTAATTGAACTTGGAGCATGTAAGCAACCTCACCTTAGAGATACTCCAAAAGGGGATGTGCAAGTCAGAGTAGGTGTTGTGGGACTGCCTATGGACAAGGATTTTAAGGGCTGTTTTGGACATGCTGCTGTGAAGGCTATTTTGGTAGAGTGGGAAAGCATAACCAGCTGCCTTGTCCTGCTTTTGCATTATTCATGGCTTACCTTCAGAAACTGGGTGTAAATGAAATCCAGCATTTCAAGGCAAGTGGCTTAAGGAGGATGTTTCTCACAAACCTTGCCTGAAGTTCTCTGCCACTCAGGACAACAGGAGGATTTTCCATAACCTTAAGAAATTGAAAACCATGGGTTTATACAGGGTAAAATATCTGTTTTGGCTCTTCTGGATTTTTTTTGTTTGTTTGTTTTAGTTTTATTTTTTTTTCTAGGTCAGGTAGAGGAGGCAAAAACATGCTCATGTTGCCAGGAGTGACAATTCAGATACGCCAGGAAGAAATGTGTCAGAAAATCCTGGAAAGAATGGTAAGGATGATTGGAAACTGTTTACTGCACAGATGTAATGTAGGAACACTACATCTTTCTGTATTTAAAAGAAAACAAACCCAAACAAATAAAACACAGGAAGATCAGGTTTCAGCTGTACCATCCTTAAGAGGATGACTTGTAATCCTCAGGCCACACATGTCAGGCTGATCAGTCAAATCCTGCTGTCCAAGGGCAGGGGTGGGAGAATATGAGAGCAAGACAAGTATCCGTATCATAAATGCTCTGTACCACATATTCTGACCCATGCCCAGGAATTAGCTTCTGCATGGGTGTCCCCAGCATGGGATCTGCCTCATCCATGGCAGGAAAAAGAGCCAGAAGTACTCCCTTGCCTCAGTGCATTTCTTATCCAGGTGCTAAGAGTTTGTTCAAACCCATGGTTTCTTTGTCAGCACCTACAATTCTGTTGCATTAATGAAAAGAAGCTGAAAATTAATGTGTTTATATTGTTAGAGTTGCTGCTTGTTTCTTATAGAAAAACACAACTGTTAGAAGAAAAAAACCCCAAAGGATATTGTATCCATGTCTTCAGAGTGTACCACACTCATGAGAAATTTTATCTCTTTTCCTTATCAGCTTTGCTAAATGTAGCTGGGATGGTAAGGCTCCTCTTCTTTTAAAGTTTTTGGGCAGGAATTTCAGGTAAAATAAATGTCCCTTATGGGTCAGATTAGGTCTCGCTAATTAATCTAACCTGAACATTGAAATGACTTGAATTTCTACCTCTCTTTCTTTTTCTTGTCAACTTTCTTTTCTTTAAAATCTGTTGTCTTGGGAACTCTTCAGTTGCAGAAAATACTCCTCTGCATAAATAGATAATGGAACTTTTGAGAATTCCAAGTTTGCTTTGAGACTGACTTAAAAAGAAGGGCAATCATTTCAAACCATGCTCCAGAGTACAAATTACAAAAGAACCCCCACAAATTCATATGGGAACATTGAAAAATTTCATTTTCCTTTTAACATTGTGAAATAAAATGTATAATTATTAATAACAATGAAATAAATCAAATAAAAATCAAAGTTAAAATAAATGCAACAAACCCCCTTATAATCAAAATGAAATATTTTTACCTTAATGAGAAGGTTTTGATATTGGCAAAATAAATATTTAGACATAAATGACATAAGTAGGAATTAGACAGTATTTAAGATGT
>JAOXXN010000446.1:10474122-10484553 GCA_026770055.1 Myrmophylax atrothorax | reverse complement strand
GGGCATTCTCAGCACAGACTTGTTGACAACAAACTGTGCCTAGGGTTTGGAGAAATGTATGTATAATGTATAAGAGAGACCACAGAGGATAAAGTTAAACTATATCCAGACCAAACTGATTTTATGTGCAAGTTTAATCCAGCAGGTGCAGAAACAGTAGGGTGTGGAAGGGGTGTGGGAAATAAAACAAAAAAAAATATTCTTAGTCATCAATATTTGCTGCCTGAGAAGGGGGTGAATCCTGTTTCAAACAGCCCTTTAGACGCCCCCAGATAAGGGTCTGAAAAGGAGTTCTTTTGAGGTGACATTCAAACCTTTAATAGGGGGCAGTGGGTTTTGACAATAATAATTTTCTCTCGAGGCAGGCAGCGACTTTGCTGCTCACTTACCTGTCCTCGGCAGCCTGGGCAGAGTGGTAACCTAATCCCACGTGTTTTAGGGCTGAGGGGCAGAGGCAGTGCCTGCAGGTCTCCCCAGCCCATCCATAATTATATGGCTGGCAGAGGAGTGCCTCAGGTTGCACATTAAGCCCTCGCTGAGATTAGTAATTATAATATCAGTTTTCTCCAAATAGGTCTGACAGAATGGCACTGGTAGCAGAGGTGACTCAGAGTTTAGTAAGTCTTAGGGAAAGTTTACTGTCTCCTGCTGCTTTCTGTCCCACAAATTTGGTCTCTCTAATAACCAGCACCGGCCACAAACAGTAGGAATCCTTTTCAATCACTATTAGCAACACTTCATTTCTGTCATATTTGACCCCTGGCAAGCTGCAGCCCAGCAAAGAGCATTCCCTGCAGAAAGTAACCAGACATCCAGGATTTAGACTGTGACAAATGACATTTTTAAGGGCCCTTAAAAACACTGAGACAAATTCACAGCAGGACTCTGGAAAGCCCTTTACCAAGCTCCAAAGGAGATAAGGGATGGCATTGCTCTTACTTGGTAGCATCTAATCTTTAGCTATTTCTTCTGTGTGACTTCATGTTTGCTGGTCCCTCCAATAGGAAACTGCTCCTCCGCTTCAGTGTCTTAAAAACATGATGAAGTTATTTATGTTATATACTGAGAACTTCCCTAGTACAAAGATGTCTTTCTCTAGATGTTTTCACTTGCAGCTCTTTCTGAGTAGTTCAGCAACCCTGTTTTCACTGGGGAAAAGTGAGGCCCAAGGAGGTTGTTATGGCCAAGACAAGTTCTAGTCTATGCCTAAACTTTAAAATATTTTTTTTTAGTTCACCAGGAAACCAAGTCTTTATTAAAATTCTTTTGTACCCAATAAATAAGTAATAGTTGGAGAATTTTTTACATGTTTAACTTCTTATCAAGACAGTCATGCATTTGAGCCCAGGTTGCTGACACCAGTGTTCAGATGATTCACTGTTTTATGGGTCTAAAAAAATGAGTGCAGCATGAACCTGGAAAAGGCAATCTGAGGGAGAAGAGAACAGAATAACTGCCTGGAAACAGGAGAAGAATAAATAGGAGATGCACAGACTTCTCTTCTGTAGACACTACCCTTGGTAATTCTGAGGTAAATCCTGGTTGCTCAGTGAGATCTGAGGACAAAGATGAGGCTGTACTCTAGTAAAAGTAATAAATGTATTAAAAAGCCAGGACAGTGTGGCAAGACAAAAAATGCTGGGCTTTTGGTGCCACAGCTTCTTAATTGCTCTTCCCAGTTGTTCTTCCTTCCTTCTTCACTTCATTTTCTCACCCTGTGATTTCCAGAGGAGCAAAACCAGAAAAACATCTTGGCTGATGGTTTACAGCCATTCAGAACCAGCGTTCATTGGGGTCACTCTGAGTCCTTGCGCATTTGCAACAGCAGATCCCCTGTCCTCCTGCCCACCCTGCTGTGACCAGGCAGGACAGCAGCACTGGAGGCACAGAGCTGCTGAGGTGTGGCAGACACTGCCCCGACTGGGAGAACTGCATTATTTACCCTTCTTTGATAATTTTCTGCAACGCTCACAGCTGACATTTGAACAGATTTTGGAGGGTGTGTTGGAGCTGCACCTCAGCCTGTGCCCACACCCTATTGTCTCTGACCTGGAAGCCTCCTTGGAAGCCAAGCTGAGGGCTGCTCTCTGTAGTCACTGAATACACATTCAGTGCATCCTTGTTTTAGTGACTTGTGAGGTGCTGTCTTAGTGTCAGAATTAACTACGAGCAAGTTGGGAAGTGTGTTGAGCACTGGAGGCATAAGGGAGGACTGTGAACCCACTGAAGCAGTACCATGCTTTCAGATCCAAAAGGAAAAGACTTCACTTCTATCAGTCCCATGTGCTTTCCTTGCACTCATACTTCTTCATGGAAAATGAGAGTCTCACCACAGTTTCTAGTCTTCTGTCCGGTTTACATCTTTCTCAGCAAACCAGTTGTTTGCATGTTTCACTTCCAGTGGCCCTGGCAGCACCCAGGGGTAGGGAGAACAGGCTGGATGCACTCACACTCAGAATGAGTGAACACTAAATGCCCTCTCAGCTGTTTAATGGAGTTTGCCAGAGATTGGGATTAGGTGAATGAATATCTGTGAGGTACCAGAGTTGCATTTTTCGGTTAGTGATGTAATGATAAGTGTATGTTAAAAGGTTACACAAAATGATTACCACTTGCAATAGATACCTGTGAGAGCATATAGGGGGGAAAAAGCAAGCAAACTTCAAGAATTGCTGCACACGTGTCTTTTCAGGCCTGAAAGTGAACACTCCAGAGTATTTGATCCACAATTTGGCATTTTGGTGAAGAAGACTAAGCTGGACTGGTCAAAAAAAGCACTAGACTTTTCAAAAAGACTAAGCTAGGTTTTGAAGAGGGACAAATTACTGCTTATATTGTGTGAGATTGTCTCGTAGACCTCAATATGTTCATAATCTACTGAAGATGTCCTAAGAAGGGCCAGCTTTGTTTCTAGTATTGTATATATCTAACTGAAAGTGTTTTCCAGCCATCAAAATATCCTCTAAAAGGACATTTAAGTTTTGGCTCATATTCTCCTTTTTGCCAGCAGTCAAGGAATACAGAGTGAGTAAAAATAGTACAGCAGAGCTGAAATCCTCACAGATGTTGGAGGGGATCATGATTTGTGCTATGTTAGATCAATGAAGAGAGCCTGGATCAAACACAGCACACTGAGCATCTTGGACAAAGTGCATGGCCTACCACTGCCCCCCACTCTACACCCTGCTCTTCCCACCTCAGAGGATCTAGACTGATGCACTTATCAAACCACCATAAGTAGTGCTATTGGACAAGCATCTTGGCTGAGGCAACCACCGAGTATCCCATTTTTGTGTTTTGTCAGGTTGTTTTTCAGCTGGTTGAAGTTCTTGACTGGGGCCAGAGAGTAGAGACCCATGACATGTTGGGGGAAGACCCATACACATCCTCAGCATCATCACTGTTGCAAAGTCCAGTCAATGCCTGCTCTTTTAGTGCTCAGGCAGCTGAAGCCCAGGAAAGACAAGTTTTCCTTAATTATTTCTTGGTGGTTGTTTTTTTTTCATTCTTAATGCCATTAATCAATTTTCTTTCACTGTGGCCGAAGACCTGGATTTCCACATTCCCTCTGAGACCCAAGGTACAGGGTACGTATGAAGTCTCAAGACAATGCAATTAGTGAGCTGTAAGGAGAGATGGAGCCTAGTTAAACTATCAGCTGCTACTGGAAAGTTGCAGTGGAGATGTGCAGATCCTGCAGCATGTGAGGCAGAAAAGACATTGAAAGAAGTCCAATCCTGCTGAGCAGGAGAGGTGTGTCTTGTGCTTAATGCATTGAATGGGAATTCAGGAGTCAGAAGCCAAATCTGTGATTTCCCAAATTCCCTGCTTCAGCCTTGCTGCCTGCCCTTAGTGTTGCCACGTACTATCTGAGCAAAGTTTCTGTGTGCCTGTGCAGAGCTGTATTTCCTTAAAAAGCCAAGATGCCTGACACAACCCTGCTCCCAAAGTTGCCATCAATATGAAGTATCCCAGTTAAAGTGGAGGTCTGAATATTTACACTTGAGTACTGATTTTGTTTCTTGGTCTAACCTGAAATGTAGAAGTATTTGGGGCTTGTTGACTTGCTGCTGTGCTAATGCTCATTCTCATGGCTCATTTCTTTTTGCATGTGTGTTGCTCCATTTGTGTGAAAATCTGCATCTTTACCTTTCCAGTCATAGTCTGGTCCAGACTGAGTTAACATAAAGCTCTCTGGAGAAACAACAGGGCAGCCCTGTGTTAAAAGGAAGGGAAGGAGAGGTGACTCAAAGTTTAGAGCGCCTTAGAGAAAGTTTACTGTCTCCTGTTGCTCTCCGTTCGACAGAGTTGGCCCATCTAAAACCAACATTGGCCAGCAGCAGTGGGAATCCTTTTCAATCACCATTAGCAACACTTTTATTTCCATCATACTTGACCACAGCAGGCTGCATCCCAGTGAAGAGCATTCCTTTCAGAAAGCCAGCAGACATTCAAGTGCAGCGGATTTACTGTGTGAAAATGGCATTTTTAGGGGCTTCTGAAAATGTTTAAATGAATGCTCTTTTTTTTTATTCTTTCTCACAGCTTGATTCTCATCTTAGAAAGCCCTTCTTGCTAACAATTTTGGAGTTTCCTACAGGAGCTTAGAAGTTAGGTTAACGTTCACAATACAAATGTTCTCTTGCTGCTGTGAAATTACACATTTCTTAAGGTCTCTATATTGTTAAAACAAATGTTTGTAGCTGTTTTGTTCAGGGTGAATGAATTGGCGTTACTGATGCATATTTTTGAGACAACAAAAGAATTCTGTGGTCTTTTCGTTTCGATGTAACTCTGCAGCAATGTTTGCAAGGTTTTCCTGTTCTGACTAGCAGGACAGATTTCCCTAACACAGCCCTATGCAAGTTGAAAGGAGCCAAAAAGAAAAAAAAAAACCTCCCAGTTTGGCCCGATTCCTAAAACTTTCCATATCTCGTTAATCAGGAGACTGGTTTCAGGTCAGAGGGAGCCAGTGAAGGGACATAAAGTGAAAGCTTATTTGTTGGAGAGAACAAATAGGAATAAAGTCAGTCTCCATTACAAATCATAGCTACAGCAGGTTATAAGGAGCTGGATAAATTCAACTCATAGTGCAGTGGAGTTACAGAACTTCCCTTTGCTTCCCAGACCAGATTAAAGTGGCTCTGGGTTTAGTTCCTTCCCTGTACAGAAATGCCTGGGCTTGAGCCAGTTCTGACTGGAATCAAAGGGAATCTCTCTTCTGCAGTGAATTATGTGACGGGCAATTATGTGCAAATAACTATAAAAGTATGGGGTTTGTCAAGTTCCTGTAAAGTCCCTGTTTATATTCACAAACTTTTACTGTCTTTTTCCCTGAGGCTGGAGATTTCAGGAGCAGCTTGTGAACTTCGTGCCTCTCATAATTTATTTTTTTCTGATCCTACTCTTAGGGGTATCACTGAACAAATGGCTGTCCCCACAATGGGGTTTTCACATGCTGATACCACATACCTCTCCCTACACAACCTGTAGCTGTGTCCCAGTTTAATCTCACCTCACTAAATTATTAACCCAATCAACAATCTTTTACAGTTACCAGAGAGAAATTACCATATTTAAGCAGTTTTTCAGCCCCCCTAAGGGATGAATCATCTCCTAAAGAGGTTGTAGCTCCATGTTAATGATGGAGTCGGGGTGAGTCATCCCCTAACTTAGATGACACCAGTAAGACTGGGTAAATCCCGGCCTGTCATGTGCCTGCCTGAAGCTCTTCTAGGTGTTCAAAGTAGCGGATACAAATTTGGTTTGGGTTGGTGTGAAAACATGATGCAAAATGCAGTTCAAAAACCTTGTGCAATGGAACAGTTTGTCACACTTCTGTTATTCTCGGGGAATAAGTGCAGCAACAGTTTGGGAGTCAAGCACACAATTTGAATATTGGGCCTTTTAATTGATCCCAGTCCCGATGAAGAGAGACTTGACATTACATACTGTGTGATCACTGGCACAGCAGGGGCAGTTAGGCAGAGGGGATTGAGTGGTGTGTTCATGAAACACCTAATGGAAATCAAAGATAAAATGTTGCCTCCAGGAAATTATGCTCCCCCACACTTGTGGTCTGTTCTTTCTTATACCAAGAATATAGGGAATATTTAATGAACTGGATCTTAAGTGAGTACAGTGTGTTTCCCACTGCAACTCTGTGGTCTCCTTTAAATGAAATACTGTATTTTTGATGGGCAAGTAAATTGGTTTCTCTTCTTTTGTTTTGTTTTGTGTTGCTGACATTAGCCAAGGGCCTACATTTTCAATTTCGTACAGTAAATTGTGCTTGTCCACTTTTGAGGAGTACAGAACAAAGGTGTATAAATGCATGTGTCGAGGCTGGCAGTGTGGAAGATGGAGTTCATAGTGCAGGTTCTGCTGGTTTTAATCTAGATTGAGGTGAATATTTACCTGACTTTCAGTTATTTTCTTTCTAGAAATCACTGCCCTACTAACAGTTCTCAAGTGCTTGTGCACTTCTAAATTATAACGATATTTAGTTAAAAGTTGTTTGGACGGCAATACTGCATTTAAATGACTAACTCGTTCAGGTGTGCTACAGACTGTAAAATACGCCTTCATTTCAGATGGGCCAGTTCAGAATGAAGGTGAGATATGCTCGACAAGCATGAGTTTATCTTGTTTCTGCCAAGTAAAATCATTCTTGTTTTGAGGTTGTTCTCCCAATGTAATGTCTGTTATTAGGATGTAAGTGGGAAAATGTGTGTGTATCTCCTATTTTGGCAGCAAAACCAGTAGCCTCTGAGTGCTGAGATGGTTTGAAAGTGCAGCCAGTGAAATGTTCACAAAGATCAAACTGGAGCTATTGCTGCTATGTCAGCTGCCAAAGAGACATAGTTAGATACTTCATTCAGGAAGAATGAGGAAAATTCATAGTCCCCTGACATTAAATAACGACAACAGCCAAAATCCTTATTATGTATTTCCTTTTTTCCATTTCTTTGTATGTGTTTTTCTCCTCCTTTGCATTTCTCTATCAGAAGGGTTCTTGTTTAAAATGTTTTGTAGGTGTTGGTAACAAAAGTAGCTGAACTTGTAGTCCATCCAACCGGCTACTCCTGCCACAAACAGCTGTTCTTTCCTTTCAAACCCTCCAAAACCACTCTGACATAAATGTTTCATTTTTAAAAAGTGAATCATCAATCATAACCTTTCTAGTAAGGCGAAGAAGATACCTCTGAACCATAATTATAGAATTTCCTTGCATTCCTTTCAAAATGGTGTCTATTGCTCTTCCTGTCCTTTTTCTGCACCTACCAGTGCTCCTTACTGGCTATCTTCTTCTTCGTCCTCTCTCAAAACATGCTGATGCTTTGTCTTCCCACTTGTATCACATTCCCTAACTTTTACCCTTTCCATCTTGTTTCCATGGGCCTAGTCTGGTACCACTGAAATTAATGGACATTTTGGCAACTCCTCTGTCTATGACAAAGCCAGATGCTGTCTAAGTGCTGCTGCACTTGGACCAGGAGCAAAAGTATCAGGTTGCCTATGAAACTCCATCACACTGGTGCTCTACAGGAAAACAAGCACTGCTTTTGTCAGGCTAGCCAGGATGTACATCTTTGTTAAAGAAGCAGTCAGGCCGTATGGAAAATTAAATCAAACTCCCAAGATGAATTGGAGATTGGCTTCCTCCCAGTTCTATTCTTCAGGCTGAGATCTTTAGCAGACATATGCTGGAGGAGAGATCAGGAAAGAAGGGAAAAGATGGAGCAGGAGAGAGGAAAGTTTTAAGTGCCCTGAGGCAAAAGCTTAGCTGTCCTCTACAGTGGTTTCTATCTCTCTGAAAACCACTTTCTCTCAGGTACTGAACAAGTAACATTCCTATTTCCATTTTTTCCCCTTCTCTCCATAGCAGTATAAATATTGATCTGTTCTAGTAGGGTAGTTTGGCTTTTGGAACAGACAAAGGTTAAAAAGTTGTATGGAAACCTTTACAATAGTATATAAAGAGCATGTCACCTGCCTTGTCTCCACACTGGAGAGCTGTGTTACAAAAACTCTTCTTGAACTGTTGGATCAAGCTTCCTTTTTAGGTAAAATAAGATCATCCATGTAAACCAAACAAGGCAAAGCAAGTTAAAAGTTAAAAAAAGGAACAGAGGTTGAAAGAGGAAGGATCACAAATCAAGGACTGGAAAAAATGTCTATACTTGGTCCTGGGTTCATCCCCTGCAAGCACTTTAGGGATGCGTTAGAAAGCCAATAACCCTAAGTCTTCTCTGGACAGTAGAAACCAGGAGGCATCTCCAAAAGAGTGATTCTGTGAATCTAAAACCTGAGTCAGCCTGTCCACATGGAACATCCCCCTTAGTTGATGATAAAGAAAGCAAAAGGCAACTCATTTTGTACTTTTGTCACCTCAAGCAAATGCTTAAATATGAAAAGGGTGAAATTGTTCCTTTGTATATACTTAAAATTTAAAGTGTTTATGAATCTGAGGAAAGAAAAAAGGGCATTAGAACTGATGACACGGAGAAGGAACTTGCAGATGAAGGAGGTTGTATGTATGGGGCAAAGGACAGAGAAAAAGTAGTGGTAGCCAGGAATAAATGAGACCAAGTGATGGGCACTTGGCAGTCACCTGTGGTGACAGAGAGGAGGAAATGTGGAACAAATGTCCCTGGGTTTAGCCATTTTCAGTACACAGTGGTGGCAAGACAATGATAGAAGCTGAGAGGTAGGGCTGCTTAGGAGGAAACAACCAGAGCATCTCTAGGTGTACTGGAGGCTGTGGTAGACAGACTGCATGCAAACCTCTATTTCTGATAAGCTCAACATATCTGGAATTTCATGCTTAAAGGGTCTTGTTGACTACCATTAATAATTCACAGAAAAAGCAGATCAAAAAAATAAAATAACTTTTTCTTGGTAAAAAACCACCCTAAATAATTTTGTATTTTCTCACAGATGTATTAGTAGGGCCAGCAGGGTCATAGCAATCCTTGAAAGGTTAAAGAATTTGTTGGTTAAGAGACCACTGCTCTCCCATTTGTTTATTGCTTCATCTGACACCTTAAGCACTCCCCGTCTTGCTGAGGGTTGTCTATAAATCATGTATCTTGTACCAAATTAAGAAGACCATCTGTTGAAGAAAGCCAGTTTAAGGGGGTGTCCTGGAATGCAACATTGATGAAAACTGCCCCTCTACCACCATTTGAAGCCCTGATTTCTCTGCAGAGAAGGGGCCAGGTTTGGTTTTCTGTTGAGCAACACACAGCTCCAGTGAATCTGTAATTTGCAAATGTCTGTTGATTGAATTTGTGTATTAATGGTTATAAGGATCTTCCTCCTTAAGCCATAAATCATGTTTTATGGTATTAATTCATAGGAAATGATTAAAACATCCTAAATAGATAAAGATTTACAGGTTTAATATTAGCTGCCTGACTGGCATCTCCTTTAGATGTCGCAGTTCCAGAAGACTGATTGGACCGTGTTCATTTTTATGGAGTTTTTCTTCATTAATAACCTATTTTTCACTCCATCAAATATGTGCAAGGGACACAGAAGCAGTTATTTGTTCTGAATATGAGGGACCGTAGGTGAAACATTTTCCTTCATTTCAGATTGGTTACATTCCTGTGTTCTCAGCCTTACTCAGCAACTCACTGCTGGGAGATATGTGAAACAGGAACGCAGTCAGGTTATGTTCTTCATGACGAGTTTCTAGAAAGTCAAGGAGGTGACAGTTCACTGACTTCTGGCTTTTTTCTTTTTTCTTTTTTTTTTTTAATTTAAAAAACAACTGACATTGTAAATTCTTTCCATTTCAAAGAATGTGCAACCTTTTTTTAAAAAATAATCTTCCTGATTTGAAGACATGACAGCATAGATGCCTGGGACATCAGTTCAGAAAATAGTTTACTAGGTAGGAAAGAAGAAACAAAATTTGAGAGAGGAGTTTGTGAAATAATAGTTGTGTATTGGAGAGGACAGAGGGCAATGTAGAGAGAATCAGAGACATAGTAATTGGGTCTGGGAAGGTCCTGGATGTCCAGGAGAATACAGTTGACTTGTGTTGGTTTAAAATAGGAAGAACTTTGTTGAATGATAAGTTGAATTTCAGTCTCTTGGTGCCTGGATGTGCAAAACTTGTATATGTCTAAGTTACCACATTCCTACAGCAACCAAGGCTGTGTTGGCATCTCAGCTTTAAATTCCTCTTAAAAGTAAACATTACTGCAGAAGTATCTCCATGTTTAATCCAACTCTTCAAGGATAATAACAAACTTGAGGGTGCTCCCTTTCATTTTGATACAAGCATTTTTCTTTTCTGGAAGGCACTGTACCTTTTCATTTCATGAAAATTAGATACTTTTTTATGTCATCTAAATCATATTCATCACACTGCTATTCAGTAAACAGTAAGATCTTGATACTACTCCTCTCTCACTTTGA
>JAOXXN010000446.1:10445394-10474022 GCA_026770055.1 Myrmophylax atrothorax | reverse complement strand
AAACCTACTTCATGTGGCCACTTAGGGATGAGGTATGATCAGTTGTTAGACCGGATGGAAGATGGATCAAATCAGTAGTTTTGAAACTGTGATACACTTATCTAAAGGTCTGCTGAGATTTATCTGATCTTGAGAAGGTTTCATGCTTTGATTCAGCTATTAAATCGTATTGAAAAAAATTCACCTGTTAGAAACATATCATCAACTGATAATATGACTCTCAGGAGTTAGAGCAGTAATGCAGCCCCACTTTGCCTGTCGAACTGTCCCTTTTCCTGGCCTTTGTTCAAAATTCCTTTCTGTGAAAGGCAGCAACAGTGTCTTTGCCACTGTAGTGATGTAGTTCCCAGTGGGAGCAAAACAATCTTCATGATTGCCTTTTTTAAAGAGATGGACATGGTATAAAAAGCTGTGACTCTTCTGGTTTTCCATCCAAGAAGTTGATGTGAAAGTGAATTATTACTGCCACAGAGAAACAGAAGGAGTATAATATTAGGATGTTTATATTTTAAAGGTGATCCATGCACAGTGCCTGGAGGATCTTGTGATGAAATGTCTCATCAAATAAGAAATACAATACTCAAATTCAGTTGCCATGAAAAGAAGGTTTTACTTTGACTCTTTTCCAACACTCTGAATCCATTCCAGAAAAAAAATACTGTTTCAGAATTATTTTTATTTTGCTTTGAACCCTGTTCACATACACTAAATGAACAAGATCTTTCATGTTGTGATTATAGAAAGTAGCTCAAAGAACATTTTAATGCTACTCGCTCTTACTTTTGATTTCATGTTCCAGAAATGTCTGTGGTGCTTGCTAAAGATCATAAAGCATCATCAACCTTTCCTTTGCCATGCATAATGAAAGCCAGTGTTTCATCAAGACTGGGAAGAAGCTTTATTTACATAGCACAAAGGAAAACAACTTTTTGAAAGACCAACATTAATCATGGACAGTGCAGCACATCACAGTGTTTTCACAGTAAAATACAATCAAATGTTTTTATTCTTACCAAAGAGCAGGTTTCCTCATTCTGAGAATAATACTGTGCTTCACACCAAAGAGACACAGAAGGGCTTTTCCAGCACTGCCATTAAACCTCTTTCCCCTCTAGAAGAGCATAGTTCTGACAACACTGACTGTTTAGTGAATCTTGAAGTCAACGGGACTCTCTCCATGATATCTACTCATATCTCCTAGGTCTCTGTCAATAAACTTCTGAGAAAAAAAAACATTTTCTTTTCCCTGCTCATCAGTCTGTTCACATTGGTGCACATCTGAGGCTGAGCAGATAGCTGGGACATTTGTGCTGGTGTCTGTGGACACAGCAGAGAGCCTACCCCTTTGGTACAAGGTTCTGAAAGGAAATCCCTATCTTATAGTGAATATAAATGTAGGTTTGGGATTTGGGTGACTTTTGAATTTGATTTTGGGGAGGAGAAAGTGTCATTTTGCTTTTATCCCATTAGAAGACACATGGATTTGCTTTGGCTGTTGCTTTTGTTAGCTCACTGCATTCAGTAGAAAAACACCTCATGGACTGTCCAGGTCACTAGGATGACTTACTGATAGATTAGATATTGAAGCCATTATAGTTATAATAATATTCATTCCCTTCTTTCTTCATACATTTGCAGAACTTGTGTTATTTAAAAGTGAGTGGAGCAACAGAAGGGGAGAAGCACACCCGTAGACATGAACTAAGGCTAAGAAATCTGTAGGAAATTGCTTTGAGTTCACTGGGTTATTCAGAAAGCCTAATGCTGTTGTATGGTTTACTCATGGTTCTTTCTATGATACTGTTTAATAACATCTAGGTTCTTACTTCTTGTCTTTGCTTCTTTGAGAAATATATTTTTCTTACCCTCTGAATGCAGTTTGCAAAGGTGTGTGAGACCCCACGGATTTGCCCTGACACAAGTCAAATACTTGCAGGGATTTTTAACCAATTAATTTCAGTTTTTAATCCATCAAAAGCAGCTTAATGCAAAAGTTACATCTTCATGCCTTGAAACCTTACATCTCCTTCTCAAGCTGTTTCCTTCACTGTTTGAAAGAGAGCACAGTCCCGATGTTACTAACAACAGTAACATAAATGCTTAAATACATTACTTGCAACAGCAGCTGCTGGGTCATCTACCTGGTGATTTCCTTCTTTTGTAATCTATAGGTATTTACATTAAAAGTCTGTGACAGCTTGAAATAAATGGATCGGTATCACAGCATTTCTGTCTCCTTGCCTGTTTTTCATTTTCCTAGGAAAATCCCATCCTGCTTAACACTGATCTTTTTGGCATTGTCTGTTAATTGCTGCCACCCATCCAATCAAAGCAGGGCAGAAGCTGCCAAGCTTTAGTATTTCCTTGCTTTATTCCTTGAAGAATGTTCTTGCCTCCTCTTTCTTGAATGTTTTCTATACACACATTTTTGACTCCCTATTTCCCAAGATAGTGTGTGCTTGCAATTAGTGGAGCTTTTGAACAGCTTTAGGCCACTGGTACATAGCTCCATAATCACCACTTTTCCACTCTTTTCCAGTCATTCTTTTGTGTTGGACAAATATATTTCACGACATAATAATGTCCCTTGGCAGATTTGATCTCATTCTCTTAACGTGAATGTTTATAGACAGTGGACTCAATGTGCCAGTTAAAACAGATTTTGATTTTGCTTATCTGCAGCCAAAGTTCTTGGCCCCTGGTGCACAACCAAACCATGTGTAAAAAGATATTCAGCTCTGAATGAGATCACTAACATCTGTTGCTGTACATAACATTTAATCTTCAAGCACCATCAACAACAACAAAAATCAGGCAGTCAAAAATGCAGAAGTGGAGGAACATGGGCACTGTAAGAGCAGCTTCAATTGCTCTTTATTGCTGCCATTCCTTGTGCACACAGTGGTGCTCTCCCCTGCCCTAAGGAGTCCCTGAGGATTGTATGAGGAAAATGAAAAATAAATAATTTCAAAGAAGAACAGCCCATAATGCAGCCACTCCACACCCATCTCATCCCCTGGGCATTTTCATTCATGCACAATGCAGCAGTGGAAGGGTCGCAGAGGAGAGAGGTACTGAAGTGGTCAAGGGTGTTTATTTAATAGTCTCTGATATGCAGATATTAACCTGAGCTTTATGGTAAAATTAGATCACAGTTACTCTGGTTGCTTCTGATAGTATCCAAATGAAATTTTGAATCTCCTCTTCCTTTGTTGTATTCCTGAGAGATAAAGTGTGATCTTAATTTTCCAATTGTTCTGACAAACAGGAAGTAGCAGCCACCCCTTCAGGTGTTCTTTGCATTTGTCATTGAGACACACCCTGACAAATCTGTACTTCTTCTCCCTTCTCCGTTCCTCAGAGCTATGGTGTCTCCTGGAAGAGGAGCTGAATAAGGCATCTGTGCTTTACACAATATCTCAAAATTTTGGGACTCCACCTTGGAGCTTTTTCCAGAAAGGTTAGGAAGAACTCTGCTCTAGATAGATGTATAATTTTCTCTTTGTGGATGGCAGATGGTCTTGGCTTGTTCACAGACACTGTTCAATGTGCCTGGAGTCTGATAACCTCGCCATCTGAATCACACCCATGTGTACTCATGAATTCTTGGTAACATTGCTGAAATCTCACATATTCTCTTTACTGCTTTTCCTAATCACAGGGATTCTCCCACGTTTCACTGAGTGCTCACTCAGACTTACATTTGTTGTGTCCCACTGATAGGTGTCTTGAAGCTATGCAGTTTTTTAAATACAGAGAAAAAATACCATGGCAATGATAATGGGAATAATATAAGAGACTGATCAAATAAAGTAAATTGAGGTTTAATGCTAGCAGTGGAAGTTAGTTATGACTTTTTTTTTACATTGTTCTGTCTTCTAGAGCTATAGTTTTAAGTCCTTGAGGAAGGAAATGTTCAAGGAATTGTGTTGCATATCATTGCTGTCATAAAGGTACCTGCTGGTCTGGCACTATTAAGTTCCCCATCTCCTTGACTGGCCTGGATTTTCACAGATTTCACAGAAATTTCAGTATAGTCTTGCACGGGCTGTTCCATCAAATGGAAATTTGCGTCTCATGTCCTTTCCAGAAGTCACGGTTAATGAACCTGCCCCAAGATTTCCTACGTGATTTGTGTTCGGTACCTGTGGTTATGCCCTCGCATTCCTTGCAGTGAAACAGATGTTTGTCATATGGTCCTAAACATATAAACCATCCCGGTCTTTCCAAGTGATTTGTGTGCCAAAGAATTCAATTATGGCTCTGAATGGGCCTGGGCCATAATGCTGTGAGACGAGCTTATTTAACAGAAATTCTAGAGTGTTTGGCACGTTATGTTTACCAGGGTGAGGCGAACAGGAATGAAATGCAGTCTTGGAAAGAGAACTGTCATGCAGATGACTCACTGCAATCAAACACTTTGAGAAAATATGGTCTCTAAATGTTATGTCTACAACTAATTAACTTTATTTATTGTAAGACCTATAGAAATACAGAAACTGTGAAGTTTAGGGAAAATTAAATTAGGTTTTCAAACAAATGCCAGGCTGCCCAGCATTCCTTCTTTTGGAAAAAAACCCCAGCAATCTCTTTGCCAAGTAAAGTAAAATATGCTAAAATGCAAATGTTGATGTGTTTCAAGAAGGAAATTCAATCGCTGAATCAAACTTTGCTTTCAAAAATTGAAATGTTAAAATCATCCAGGTTTTGAACCGAAAAGTAGGTTCATATATACACAGGGGTTTTTTAATCAGTAGCTTTGACATTTTTAATTTAATCCTCTTCTCCAAATACTGTATTTTCTCCCATTGAAATATACCCAATTTACACAGAGTATACTCACACTCAAGTGCTCACTTGCACTAGAACTGACAGACTGAGTTCCAGATGAGACAATAGGTGTAAATATGTACATGCCATATAATAAATAATGATTTTCCCCCCAGTTCTTCATTATTAGTGTCTCAAAATTGTTTGAGTGTACTTGCATAAGAACTGATACCACTAGAGACGTGATGGCATATGCTCTTTATTAAAAGGGAGGGCAGGAAAAGGTTCAGGAATTCCTGAATGCAAATCCTGTGATCTTCACTGCAGTGGGTGCGGGGGCAACAAATAAAACCAGGTGGTGCCTCACGCTGATAGAACAGGACTTGTGTTCTTGCCTCAGTATTTTGATGATTTGTTAATGGCATCGAAAGACAAAAGAGAGGAGAGAGGAGAGGGATGTCCTCTGTCTCTAAAGTGGGTGGGTATCTGAAAAGCAAAATCCTCTACGGGACAACAAAATAATGCCTTTTCAGGTAGGTCTCAGGAAACCATTTTTCTCTGCCAAAGCTACTGATCCTCATACAACACTGAGAAAATAGATTTAGTAGTCAGATTAGTGGCCTTAGGCAAGTCAACACCACACAGCACAACCCATTTAAACTTCAGATCTTGTAAAGCTGCCTGAAGACTGGCTTCATGAACTAACAGTAGGCTGGCACTCTTTTTCCCTCATCAGGGTAATGGTCCCTCCTCTTGGCAAGTGAGAACTTGCTCTGTGGAATCCTGTATCCCTGAACCACTCGGAGAGCAGGCCAGGAAGTTATGGCTCTGCTTGCCAGCCAGCATGGCAGTGTGGAAGTATGGGGAGCAAGAACATCTTTCTTCAGGCTGGTGAGGACAGTGTCAGCACAGGACTGAGTCTGAGTTCACAGGGAGCCCCGCCAAGCATCGTCTGGCTCTGCACTACAGGAATGGTGAGCAGGAGCCAAGTGAGGGAAGCCCTGAAGAAGGGCTGGGGCCAAAACTATAGAAATCAAGCCTAGGTTTGAATAGAGCACTTTGCTGACCAAATTTGGATTGTCACCAATTGCTTCTATTTAATGGGACTCTGTGGAAGCAGTTCCTCACACTATAAACTTCCGAAAGAGGGGGAGCAGAATGTCTAGGTCGGTGATTAACCAACTAAAATAATGAGTTGTGTGTGAGACACTTTGGGGGATAGCTGTGATTCTGTTTGTCAAAAGAGCAAGGTGTCATTTCGGTTTTTTAGGGATGTAAGTTTGTAACTAATTTTTGTCTCTCCTTGCCAGCATAACGGTTTGAATGTTAATTTAATTTTGCAGAATATCATTTATGTAAATGTAATTAGAAGGGAAACATGATCGGGAGATGCACAGCACCAAAGAAAATTTATTACTCCGAGGGGTATTGCTCTAATCATTCAACTGCAATATTGAGTTTCCCCAGATTTAATCTAAAAGCAATAAATTACAAAAGGCTAATGTCCTGCCCAACAAAAAGCTGTCATGAACCCAAGTTTCTGTGGGGAAAAAATTCAACTTCATTTCAGCAACAGGCTCTCCTCGTTTACACATTCCTTTTATGATTCCAGTCGAGTCAAAGTAAAATGAATACAAATGTGAGAGTTCGAACACTTTCCCTGAATATGTATGTGTGTCTGTTGGTGATTGTAATAATCAGCAATCCAAGGCACTGGGGCTCTGTTATCTAGGGCAGAATTAGGAATGCAGTCCCACAAAGATACCACTGGAAATTCTTCTCCCCACCTTCACATGACCCTGTGATTTAGGAGTAGGCAAACCTGAGTCTGATTAATTCCAGTGTCCATATGAAAGTCTGTTGCTAATGTGCCGTTGTCTTTGTTCTGCCAACAAAATGAATGAGAAGAAACAAGCTGTCCTTTTGCCTGTGTTAGCGACTGCAACCTATGTGCTCTGTGGGAAACACTGTCTCTGTGGGGAAGTCAGCCTGTTGATGCTGATGACCTGGATTTACTAAAGGGACACTTTTGCAAGGCGGAATGAAAAACAAATGCATAATCAAATAATATTGTGTACTTACTTCTCAAAGACCTTGAATAGCAGTTATGCTGTTCAAGGAGCACCTCTCCACTCGATAAAACCTACAAGAAAAATTTGTTAGGAAATAAACAACAGCTAGGCAAAATAAGCCTAATGTGTAGGCTAAAACACTGTTAAGTGTTGGGGTTTTGTGGTGCAATTTAGTATGAAGGCTGATGCCAATATTACACTTCTCTAAAAAGCAGAGTAATTAGTACAGGAAATAGGTTTCTTATGTTTTATTTAGCCACATTCATCTCTGGTTTAACTCCACCATAGCCTGTATTACATTTGTTCTTACTTCTCAGTCTTTCTCTGCACGGTGCTTTATATCATGACCTTTAATTCACTATGATTGTCCTTTATTTTAGGTAGGGGCCATAGTTCCCCTCCTAATTTGCTCATATCAATTATGTTGTAAGCCTTCGTTTCTTGGCTTGCAAAATGAAACCCATCAGATCTGCAACAAGTTTTTACAAAATACACATTGGCAGGTTTACAGATTCCCACAGCTGTACATGGGACACAGGGAGAAGCACAGGGCTGCAGACTCAAAGGCACAGAGAAGCAGAATTATGAGAGGACTGGGGGAAAATGCAAGGAACAGAGACAAACAATGCTGTTAGAAGCAGGGTAGGAGGGGCTCAACATATGAATTACTCATGTTCTTTTGGAGGAAAAACATGTCTTAGGAGAATGGCTTAAAGCAGTAACAAGCAGTTTAGAGAATAAGAGAAAGTGACTGAACTCGTTGGGACACATAAACAAGCTGGTCAAGCTCAGAACCTGCCACTCACCAGCAAAGTCAAGCCGACTATGAAAACAATTACTGAATTCTAATCAATATATACTTCCTTGTCCCAAGCAAGCTCTGGAGATAATGACTTTGACTGAGGTGGCTGTGGGGTGCACAGGTCTGTGCTGGGGTCCCGTGCTATGATGCCACTGGTGAGACAGGGAGACAGCTGCTTTCTCTTCCTCCTCCTGCTGTTTGTATGTGTTACAGAGATGAGCTCCTGTGCTGGGAACTCTACTGATAGAGCCACTTCTATATGGCAGACACCCCAAATTCTGTTTCATTTCTGCTAGCCCAAAGTCAAACTGAATGGAGGAAATGATGATTGAATAGATTCATAACAACATTCATGCTTCATCAGCTTTTGGTCTGTAGGGGACTGGTGTAAAGCTGTTAGAGTTGTAATTCTCCACCCACGGGTGTTTAGGGAGGTCCAAATGTGTGCAGCAGAACACAGGACAAACTGCTGTGGGTACACTTAATTAACAATCAACATGCACAGTACTAATCATTTCTTCCTTGGTCGTATGCAAGTACAGCACAGATCATGACAATCTGAACAGAAAGCTACAGTCCTCTGCGGTATAATTGCATTAAGAATCTGCCACAGCCAGGGCTAGTTCCATGGCTTTTAGAAGGCAGATCGGTAGAGAATGACAAAACTACAGAGTAACAACGGGAATGATCCTACCTTAGTGACCTATGGGGTACACAGATTGCAAGATGTAGTGCTAAGAGGACTGAGATGTCTTTTTCATTTCACAAGATGTAATTGTGAAGTATTGTTTAAGATTTTTATCTCTTCAGTTTTTGCATAATGCAGGAAGGGGATTCCTTTATCATGGAAAAGGTTTTCTGTCCCAACTGAAGACTACTGTTCTATAATTCCTTAAGAGACATACACAAAGATTTTATTAGTCAAAGAAGTCTTCTAAGATCATCACCATTTATTACAGTTCCTGTGTTTCTCATTCCAATGAGATTTATAATTATAAACTGGTAATTAAAGAGGCTCCACTCTGTAATTCCATAGGAATTCCACTGTGATCTGACATTAATTAGCAACCCATTATAAATTATGATATAACTTTTACAAAACCCACTAGTGTCTGGATGCCTTTGTTCAGTTGCAAGGAAATGTTAGGAGGAATTTTGATTCTCTAATCTGGACTCTTGTTGCAGGTTGATCAATACTGCCATGGGCTATGAATGTGTTTCCACAATACAGTGACTGCATGGATGGGCAGGTTCAACCTGCTAAGATTTTGAAAGAATTTTTCTCCTCATCTTTCTTGTAAGAGGCATCTAGCTTACAGGATTTCCATCTTCTGTCATATCAACAAGTGTGTATTCTTTGATATTAGATTTCATCTGACTTGTATGGAAAACAGAGTGGTATTGTGTATGGCTTGATGCTGACAAGAGCTCTCACTGTCTTGAAAGTGCATTTTAAATATTTACAGCCAATCAGGGAAAAGAGAAAAAACAGTTACAGAATCCAATGAGAATGTTTGTGGGACAGAGAAGATGTAAGAGCAGGTTAAGGGTGTAAACTTTCAAAATTCTGGCATTATTTTGCCATCTGCATTAAAAATTTGATATCTAATGGAACATGTATGTGCCCAAAATCTGACTGATAAGGTCCTATCTAGAGATATGTTGGTAGTAAAACACACAAGACATGTGGATAATCAATATTTAACATTTCTCTTCCCTCTGTTTTTCCTGCTCTTCTATATTTCTTATAATGTTTATATATGTATTTTATTTTTAAATGAGCTCAGGTCACTGATTATCATTAAGCTTGTCAGAAAGATGGGGGTAGTGGGGTATTATGCAAATCCATTACTTGCAAAACGATGTAGAGAATAAGAGACTAAAAAGGAGACAACAGATTCTTTTTGCATGGATCAAATCATGAGGTAAGTTTTCAATGTCTTGCCCTGCAGACTGAATTTTACCAACTCCATTAAGCCTAATGAAAATCACGTGTGTGTTTTTCTATGTATTTCTTAGTACACTTCTCTCTTACTTTTTGCAGCTTCTCCCTGTTCCTTACTACTGCTTTTTTGATCAGACCTGAAGACCTTTCCCAAGAAGTACGGCTTCTGATCTGATTAAAGTAAGTACAGGTTACAGAGTGGACAGAAATGTGCTCCTTTTAGTCATCTCCACATCCAGCTTTTCTCATAAAGCACAACTGCTCTAAGCACAGACCTGTCCAGGAAAGTACAAGTGTTGTTTATTTAGCAGTCAACTTTTTTTGGCTTTGAAGTCTCCACTGTTTCTCAGGGGCAGTGTGGTTACATGAATGTATATAATTTGTTTTCTCATTTTAGTTTTTTGGCATCTTACAATAAGGAAAATCTATGGGAGAAATCCTCTTATTTAAACTCAGACAAATCCAACAGTCTTGACCAAGAGATAGTCCCCCGTTAATGGGATTATACCTATTCTCCTATAAAATAGATGAGATTTCAGCTCCAAAATTCCAACAAGAATTTCATCCTGTTATGTTGCATCTAACTTGTTATCAGGACATCTCTGAATAGTCTTGACCAGTTATCCAGAGATGCGTCACTGACACCAAGGAAAAAAATGCAGCTTTAGCTTAGGGAACTGTTATAATCTCGCTCGATCAGATCAGCATCAGCAGTGAATCAGTCTACTCCTTTTGGACCCAGAGATTACACATGAACTAAACTTGCTGTTTTGACTTGTCATTATCCCTAAAAGGGATTAAGATTTTAAGATCTGGCTACATGCATTTCAGATATTATTATGTTCTCTTGGTCCTGTGCCTGAGTAAGATTTAGAGGAATTTGGAGAGCAGCTGGATGCTAAAGCTTTAGGAGATCCAACATCTAAATAGGGCTCACAGTAACCAACATTCTGTCAGCAAATCCTAATGTTCTATATTTAACCTACTATTAAAATTATGTTTTGTTGGTTTTCATTACCTTCACCTCAAAAGTTTGGTTTCTGTGTGATTACAGAACAAGGCAAGCTCAATTAAGCCATAGAGTTTGTCTCACAGCTTTTGTTTTAGCTCACTGTTGATTTGATGGCATCTGAAAGGGCAAATGAGAAAGGTAGGTATTATGTTTCAAGGAGAGACTTATGAAAATCTGAACTACATCTGAAGTATATTTTACTCCTAATAATGGGAACTGAATGAACAGCATTTTAAAAAAATATGAACCTACCCCAACTACATTGGTTCAGAACTAACTGATCTAATGCAGTTTTCCTAAGAATAATTGAGATTATATAATCATAACTGGCAGTTTATGTCATGAAAGTGACACTTGACACTTTCCTGCTAACCAGTTTAGCATCATCAATTAAAACATCACTTGTGTAATGACATTTTAGTAACCAGTTTAATATCATAAATTATGACATCACCTTCTTTTATGGCATCAGGGTTAAATAAAAGGTTTTCTTTAGAAAAATTTTTTTTTAAAAAAGGAGGAAACCTTAACATTGCCTCTCATTTCATCTTTGTAAAAGGTGCATGTGTTGCATCCCTCTGCTCACTGTCACCATTAGGGTGGATCTGAAAGTTGAAAAGCTACAAAGAAGGGTGAAATAGCCAATTGAGAAGAATGTGCTTCTGGTTAGCACAGACAACCTCCCAGCAGACAGTAGTGTCCTTTGCATCATACCAATGAAAATTATCCAGAAACAGAAGAAAGCATGGGCATGCTCATGGAACCTGGTGAACTCAATTATAGTGCAGAAATATTTACTGAGATATGGTGTGAAAGTTCAAGATTACATCATTACCCACCAGCCACAGTTCTTTTCCTTCATGGTTAGTGGTTTAGAAGTAATCATTTTAAGACTATTCTTTACTGAATGGTCAAGTTTTGGTGCTGGGTCTGGTATTCTACAGCTCAAACTCTTACTGGCACTGGATTTTATGATGACTGCTGGTGATTTTGAGTCCTGAGTTGGCAAATAATTTGTTTGCATCTATTTAGCCTCATGGAGCCAGACAGGAGCCAAATGTGAACTGAGTTCAGAGGCTTCCCAGTTAAACAAGTGTCTCTATGAATGTGTGTCTTTGTAGGCTAAACTACAAGGAGTCAAATATTTTAAGTATATTTTGGTTTTAGAGCTTTCTAAGGGTACATGGCATCAACTCCCCTCCCTTCCCACCAAGGTCAATAAATGTGTTATCAGTGACCACAAGTACAAGCAGAACAAGTCAAAATCAAGCATTTTAAAAAAATTTCCTGCAATTTTGTGTCTTGAAACTGAGTATTTACCATATTAAGTTGTGCTGAACTCTCCTGGGACTCTATCCTGAGATAATGCTTATCTTCCAGTGTTTATACAGAAACTTGGCTTTGTACATGCAGATGGTCCCTGTGAGTTCACTTGCTTCTCCCATGGCTTGCCTTCACATCCAGTCCTTGGTTTGGTTTTCAAGGGTTTAAAAAGTAGTTTCCTCTTGGTTTGAAAACCCTTGGTTTGAAAAATGGGGAAAGAATCCTAGATAAGAAGTCAAATTCATGTTGTTGTGTATTGACATGGGCGTAAATATTTCCCTGAATAATCCAGAATAATTTACCTTGCTAATTGCCAGACTGTAAATCAATGAAATGACAAATGGGTGCCACATGGCATTCTGGGCAACTTCTCTGCACTTGATCAAGTGTCCAGTGATCAAGAGATGCCCAAATACTGGTGAGAAGGTGATAATTCACTAAGTATGAAAACACTTCTTAAATTACAGGCAAAATTTTTAGCAAATCTATGTAAATTGTCAGTGCATGTCTTAGTGGTCTCCTGAGGATGCCATGATTTACCTGCTCTCTTTCCTCAACATTTTTTCAAAAGTTTTTTTCCCCCATGAATATTTATGTCAATGCCTCATTTGCTGACTGAATTTCCACTCTGCTGGAATTATGCTTCCCCATAGTGCACCCAGGAAAGGTGAGCTGTTAGAGGTGAGAAAAAGAGACTCCATGACCTTTAGGAAATAGCAAGTGGCACTAGATAAAACCTATTCTGTGAGGGGTTACTTATGGATTGGTTGAGCATAATTACCAAAAAATTATTGCCTCACTGAAACAATTAACTTGTGGTAGATCAGAGTCCAAATCTCTAGAAGCTCTGAACTTTTGCAAATTGGTTTTGCCCATGGTCACTCTTAGGTGATGAGGAGTTCTTAAAATAGGCGTGAGTGACAGATACCACATAATTCCACTTATGAGTATGGACTTATTTACAGCTGGCATTTTTTTTAAAGTGAGTTGTAAATGTTAAGGTGCTAGATTCAATGCTTATGAATGTGTTTCCTTGGTGATAAAGCTTTCACTAAGCATGTTATGTATCTGTGCTATCTTATATGCAGACAAGAGATGATTCACACTGTATGTTATAGGTCTTGTGCTTTAGAAATGAATCCTCTATTGACTTATGACTGAGAAACATAGAAATCAAATCCACAGCTGGTTCTTCTTAAAAGTGAAGTTTTGGCAAAAGCAATGAAGGCTTTAATGCATTAGAAAATTGTGCATTTTTTAAAGTTGTTTCACTTCCTATTTTCTCTCTACAAGACTCCCTGAAGTTAGTACTGTTCTTGTGTTTCATCTTGCAGTTTCAGCAGAACAGAGCTTTGATTTTGCATGCCCCTCTACTGCCTGTTCAATGCGAAAAAGATGTTAGTTTGTGGGGATAAACAAATTAAATGAGTGAATGCACAGAATGAAATCCTTCTGGGACAAAAAAGCAACATATCTAATGATGAAGCAGTGATGGCTGCAAATCTCTTCAGTGAAGACATGGAAATTACTTGGAAAAGGTGAGATGAGGCAGAAAATCTGAGCAAAATTCTCCTTGTGCTGAAAAGTAATGACATTTACACTAGAGTAAGAAATGCTAGCCCAGTTGAGGTCAGTGGGAGTTTTACCACCCTTTCCAGTTAACCTTCTTTTGTAAGTAAAATAGGGTAGAGTTGGTCTATTGGGTGCATGTGAGTAGTTACCTGGTCATCTCTGCTTTGCTCTGGCCTCCTCTAAGAGGATGCTCTTGTCATCAGCTCCAGCACCCAGGAGAGTAGAGGGCTTGTAACATAGGAGCACAGGTAGATATAGGAGAAGCAAAGAGAGGAGGTCTGCTGCCAGTGAGACACTGCTGGTCCCAAGGCACCATCATCCTATCACACGTGACATGGTAGGGTTTGAGAACTATAAATGGCATAGGGTTATGTGCATTAATTGCATCATAAAGTAGAGGGGCCCCAAAGGAGATCTGGTCTCAGCTGTGCTATGACTGGGACAAACAATTAATGAGAGATCTTACAAACTCATTAGGCAGGACAGAAGTAGAGAGTATTAATCACCCATCCTCTGTGCTTGAGACTTCAGTTTAAATATGCCCATCATTTACACAAGTAGTCTATGGAGTAAAGGGGAATGGACCTGACTTTTCCCGAGTCCTATTCCCAGTTTCAGGGACTGGCTTTCCTTTCCTTCCTGTTTGCACTAGCATGAGCTCTGAAATCCCCCTTATTGCACAGAGGTCATCAAAGACATTTAAACTTGTTTTTTATCACTAATTTCAACTTTTGTTTCTATGTTTTTGACAGTGGCAGTGTCACATAGTAAAGCATAAACTGTTCTGTTCCCAATTGTCTTCTCTTAAATTCTTTCAAGTAACTCACTGCTGACCTGCATATGCAAAAGTGTCCTACCCTTTTTTTGAGAATGTTGTTTTGAGGGCTTCAGATACAGGAAAAGTACTTAAAGAACCAGTTCAAGTGGCACTGAGTTTCTGAAGCACAGTGGAGAGAGAGAGACCTTCTGATCTTGCAGGTTTTAAAAGCTCTTGTCGGTCACGTAGGAGAAATGAGCCAGATTCAGACCTCCTTTGCTACTTGTTTAGCAAACCATAGTCCAGGCTGTAGGAACTTTGTGAAAAAATGGGTTCCCTGCTGTGTGATAATGACCCTGCAAAGGTGTAAGCTCGGTTATTGCAACTGGCACAGGCTTTCTGGCATCCCTAGATATAAACTCCTGTGTCACTTACAGAAGCTGTTATGGGTTGCTGTTGCCTTTGGAGAAACCTTGGAGCTCAAGGAGAGGGCTACTTTAACACCACAGGCCAGCCCTGTAGAAACCCATGTGGAGACTCCCAAGGTTACAAGCTGCTGTGTTCCCTACCTCAATCACATAGAACTAGTCTGGAGAAATCTTTTCAAAGCTGTTTGGATGTGAACATAAATGTAAGTACAAGGAACTTCCATGTCAGCCTTCAAGAAGACTAACACCCTTAAGATGGCTCTGATCAGAGGCCAGAAGAAAGGAGGAAGGTACAGTGCCTCCTAGAGCCCATATTGCTGCTTTTGGATTTGCTGCCATTGTCGTCTTAGCTTTAGAACAGCTTTTGCTGGAGCTGTTGCCTGGATCCTAAATCTGGCATTGTTTTGTCTTCACTTATGCTGTTTAGTCTCAGACTGTCTTTGGAAATGTCCAGAAATGGAAGAGACTCTACTTTGTCAATAGTGCAGGGGGCAGAGAATTTGTCTCCTTCACTTTTGGTTGGCCTTGAAATTCCCGTTAATTATCATTAGATTCTCACTCATATCACCCGCTCTGTCTATTCTGCTTAAATACACTACCTCCAAACATAATAAATCTGGAAAAATGTGCCTATTATTTTTCTTTCTAAATCAAGTCCAAAAAAAATGAAACAGCAGTACAGTTCTGCTACAGTAACTGCTGGTTTTGCCACTTAATTTTCTCCCCCTTCTTCCTATTTCCCTTTGTTTTTCCCCATATCTCCAGGATACGTAAACTCCCTGTCACTCTCACAGCTCTCCTCAGCTATGCAGCTGCCTGTCAAGGAGTACATGGTAAAATTCCTACCATTACACATTCCTTACACTCAGACAAGTGTTAGGCCAAGATCCACAAATGTGCTTTTCTTGCCTAGATTTTACCCATTCCATGAATAAGTTTGCAGTTTAAGAGGAGATGGCACAAAGCACATAAGCTGCCCTCTAGCCTAGAAAATTCCTCTAGAAAATCTCCCTTGGAAAACACCTGCATCAGGACAATTAAATATTAGTGGATTTGGAAAAAATGGATTAATCTAAACTTTGACTGGATAGTGTGTTTACTAGAGAGAATTTCCTCTGTGAAAACTGTCTGAAAATGGAGTGAGATTAAAATTAGTGTTCCTCTTGTCTCATCCTTGTCCTAACTATATTTCAGAATATCATTTCTAATAGAAAAGGAGGAAAGGTCTGTGTAGGTTCATAAAAGAGTCTGAAGAAGGCAGGGCCCATGGTTTTTTTTTTTGTCTGCCAATATTTAAGGAAGTGTAGGAACTGAAACACTCATTATTGTCAGTATTTACTTCCAATTTCGTCAATATTTTTGTATTTATACTGTTACAAAACTGACACATTTTTCAGGTAGTATTTTCATGAGTGAAAGGTAATGTTTGCTTTTCTAGCAGGGTCATTTTCTATTCATTGTTGACATTTTTAATTTTCTGGCAATGGAGTTGTTTAGTAAACCCCTTTCAGTTCTTTGCCAGCCAGAGCCAAATCTCCCAAGCAAATGGCTACTTACCATACTTCATACCTGATACATCTGTTTCTCAGCACCTGATTATGAGCTAAGGATTATCAACTAGTTATATTTAAGAGTGTAATATGTGTTTTTTAACATTCCTCTTTGTCATTCCTCATTTTTGGTCTCCCTACAAAGATCTTTTAATAACAAAAGAAATCTCAACAGACCCCAAAGGAAGAACAAAGGCAGGTGTACAGGTGTTGTGGAAACCTGGCCATTCCACCAACCTGTGCCTTTGCATGGGGCATTATGAACAACAGTTTTGATTTTAAAATATTCTGATGCTTGGTGCTTCTGGAGGGGGAGGAAACAAGGGAACATTATGTCATTTTTTATAAATATCCATTGTACTTGCATGGATTCTCCTTAGTTGATATATCAAGCCTTCACTAACTACAAGATAGATAAGCTAATAGATACATCAGTTAAAGCAAGTTGAGCTGAAGTGTCTTAGATAATAAAGCTTTGCATAAATTTTAATTCAAGCAATTTCAGCAAAAAGCATAACAAGTAGCCAATCTGTGATAAAAATGTTTTTTATTTCGGTACCTTGTTCTTCATAACATCCTTCACAGATGCTATAATGTTATTTTACTCTTTAGAAAAATATCTAACAACATGATTGTCTCACACCAGGCATAATCCCAGTGGAAATTAAAATTGCATGCATTTTCTCATCACTCTTTATTTAACAACTGGGAGAGTTTTAATATTTGAAACTCAGCAAGAAAATTGTCTTGAAACACAGAGATTCCTTTGGGGTAATTTCACTTTTGTTTTGTGTGGACTTTAACTGAGCAATTTTTTACAGTAATACGGATCTATGGGTTGAATGACAGTTAACAGGACTTTCTATATGTGTTTCTCACCTAACAAACAAGAAAAAAATCACAAAGAACATTCTAAAAAAATTACTTGACTCAGCTAGCCTTATTTAAAAAGATGCTCTGTTTCAGATTTTTAATGGTTTCTTTTAAACCAGTATCACTGGCTTTAAGGATGAACCTGAAAGTTACTGTATTCCTGCATGAAAGGCAATACAGTTGTGACACTTCTCAAATTGTACTTTTCCTTTTTTTTCCTAGAAAAGTGAGGACTTTGGTATGCCCACATCTACCACTGGTGAGACTTGGTAATGCAGTTTGCTTGACTCAGAGCAGCAGTGTCCAGAAGGATGGCTCACCTACAGCATGAGCTGGTTGTTTCCCTTCAAGTGAAGGACAAATGTTTGCAATGCAAAATTACATTACAATAGGTTCTTGCAAGTGGTCATAGGAAAGTGACAGTGGATTTAGTAGTGTTGATTATATCAGCTGATTTCCATTAGAACCTTTCTATTTTTGCCTGTAATCATCCCTTGGGAGATAGGCTTGCTAGCAAGGCACCATGGCTATCTCCTAGTGGCTTCCTATATTCATTATAGCTCATATCTCTTCTGCAGATTGAAGATTCAGAGGTCAATAAGCACCTTTCAGAAACACTCCCACTCACATTCAGAGGTGATTGTTGCACTGCCTTGCATTGGGTATCATTGTTTTCGTGTGTTCAACAGAGTAGCATTGACACTCCTGTCATTTTGCTTGCACTCCTGCTGTTACCATCTTCAGCATTTCTGAGACAGAGACCTGCCAGTCCCTATCAGGAATTTGGGGCTCTTCTCTAAAGTGTTTCTAGAAAATTCAAAACAGCAATGTCCAATGGCCTCTCTTTATGCAGAACTTTACACTGGAGCTGATATTAGTGCCAGTACATTCAAACACAATTTGCTTGTCAGCTCAGATGATTGCACACTGATAAATGCTTAGATATTTTTTTTTATTTCACTCTTACCGTAGTATTTTAATTGTTTTCTGTGAGTTTTAGTCATAATCTCTTTTTCTCTCATTAGAAGTCTCACAGGAATTTTGTTTTCTAATTCTTCAACTCAAAGAATACCTCAGGCCTCTGAGTTGTTTCAGAAAACAGGTATCAGATCCACCTCTCCCCTGCAGCATCAGCAAGACCAAGCAGAAACAAAAAGTACTTCATGTGCTCTTTCTCTCATTAGTCCTGTGCAGAGATACAAGTCAGTATTTGTCAGACTAGAACATTTGTCATCAGACTCCATTTCAGTGGAACAGTGGGTACCTGTGGGTAACTATGTCAGAGAAGAGAGATGATGAAAGATGTTTGTCCTCAGACAGTTCTGCAAATCACACAGAGCATAGTACCTTAGGAATCTTAATACCATGGTCCAGGTGGGGTTCAGACACTTGTGGAGTATTGGCAGATAGCAATTCAGTCTTGAAGGAAGTCTGCTGTGTTTTGCAAAAGTCAAGATTTTCACAAACACATCAGATCAGTATCAGAACTCCTGAAAAGCCAGAAACTCATTCTACTGTGTTTTTTATTATTTTATTTTATTTTTTTCTGCACCTAAGCTGAATATGAACATTTCAGTGACCTGGTAGTGAATGGGAAGATCACATTTCTGGAAAAAGAAGATTGTTGGTAAACTCAGGGCCACCCTTGTGATCTTCATGCCTTGAACAGGAGCACTGAGTTGTCAGTTACCTGTGTGCAGTCCAAGAGCACCTGGAGGACCACTTTAAACTAGTCATTGTCAAATCTCATACTGTTCAGCCCACACAGTCATTCATGCAAGCTTTTGGAGCGAAGTTACTTCTACCTTCTGCTCAGGCAGCAGGTTGTACTAAGCCAGGGGCTGATTTTGCATTCTAAATCTTTGAAATTGAGTTTAAATTGGTGGAGGCCAGTATTGTCTTTGTTCTCTTTGTGCAGAGCCCAGCACAGCAAACACCTGCCTCTGATCTGGTTCAAATGTGCAGTGGTGTTGTGGAAGGCCAGATATCCACATCAAAATTTAACTATTTCTTACTGAAAACCCCTGTCATCACCTTGTCCAGGTTTGGGATTTTGCTTTATGTCAGTCATGGGTGACTTTTTGGAGTATATGTAACTCTCACCAGATCATTGACTGAGGCTAACAGTTATTTCTGTTTGCAGAACACCTTGGTTACCCTTTTAAATATTGCACCTCTCTTTATCATAATCTTTCAACCCTATCAAAGTCATCATGATAATTTCCTAGAGTTTGTTACTCCTGCATTGGCATGACCAATACAAGTATATTAATAGATTTCCTTTTTATAATCCAACCTGAACACCACTATTTGAGGAACAAACAGATAATCTTACTGATTACACAAGAAGCTGCTTGTGCATAAAAGGCATTTTATTTCTTCCTCTCTTTGGTATTTTAAGAAGGGTGATCAACTTATTTCTACATTTGCTTGTCAGGTTTTGCCTTCTGGGTAAAGAGCATCCCTTATCTCTCCTTCTCCCCCTTTTCCCAAACTACCTTCTGCTGTGCCGGGAAGATGGAATGCATAGATGATATCCCTTTCAGAAAATATATTCATCATATATCACAAGTATTGTCATTATGATGTATTAACATAATGCATCATCAGAGAGCTGTCAGGGTGAAGATTTATTACCCTTAAGTAAGTTATAGTGAGACACTGAGGAATGGGTTGACAGAATTTTTGTTTATTTTTCTAAATTAAGGACTTTTAAAGTTTTAAAATCTGTTACCTTCACTAAGTGGTAGAGTTGTGAGGGTCATAAAAAAGACAGCTTGAATCAAACCCACCATGACTCAGGAGGCCTCATAGAATAAGAATGTAATATTTTTTTCCCCCTCAGGTAGTTTCTTCGAGGACTGCGAAGTTTAAGTTTCCAGCAAAGTTGAGAGCTAGTGGGCAGCCAAATTCATTTTAATCAACCTGAACTGGACTTTGTTTCTAGTTTAAAGAAAACAGTCACCAAAGCATGAAGACTTGAGCTAAAATAAGCAAACTGACTTAAAATGGTCTAAAAATAATTGCATTTTAGCGCAAAAAGGCTATTCCCTTATCCAGGTACATCAAGTGGACTTACCATAAACCTGAAAAAAATTCCCTGAAATCAGGGAGAGCTTTTCAGCAGGTTTGCACAGACTTTGGATCAAGCCCCTTCTTTGCATCATGTGGCGAAGCCATGAAACTTGGCACATTTATAGCATTGTAACATAAAGCCATCTGTGTACAAGTACAAACTTTTCCTTATTGCCAAAGTGCTTAATGTAATTACAATCAGGCTTGCTTCTCCTCTGCTCAGTTGATCCATATGCTGAGATGGATGAAAACTTGCATGGTAAAGAATCCCACAGCATCTGAGTTTGCGTGCCGCTTACAGCACTGTGCATTGCTAACCTTGTAAATCTTTTGCATTTTAGGCACACACATAAAGTTACAAGCTGTCTTACAGAAAACTGGTAACAGAAATATGCCAAAAAATTCAGCCTGGATTCTTTTCTTGCTAACTCCACAAGACACCTGACTTAGGAGCTCGGTTGCCCTTGTTTCCCTGCATAGCCGATGGGGAGTCAAGAGGTATCACAGAATTTGGATGCCTAAGATGGGAATTGCCTTTAGGAGGTGACTTCTACTCTTTGCTGGCTGGAAAATGAACACAGAGCTCCACCTCATCTTGTTCACTGCCTAAAGAGTGTTGTGTTGATCCTGAGTGTTGGTGAGCCTCTGCAAAGTAGTTACTACATCTCAAAATTCAATCTATGTTAACTTCAACTGTGCTCAAATGCAATATTGTCCCATGGTATTTATTGTATCCATGCATTTCCTGTATCATGGTATTTGCATGCAGTTTCTTTAATACTGAATATAATACTGGTCAGTGTAAGTTGAATATCAAGGTTGCTTACAGGGTAATGAATATACTGTTCTTGCTGCTGACTGATGTAATTACTGATAGGTGGGGCACTGAGCTTGACCCTACAGCCCACAGACATGTACTTGACTTTATCAGTGAGGATGCTAAAACCAAAAGAAGGAATATTAACATTAAAAAGAAACATGCAGTGGATCCATTTGCAGGCACAGGGAGTAAGTTTCCAGGAAAAAAAAAATTAATTGCTGAAGGCAAACGTGGTTATGCTAGAAAAGTCCACAAATTTCTCTTCCTGAAGGAAAATAATGATAAGCCACTTAATTATGGCCAATTTTAGGAAGATAATTTACTTAATTACCTAAAATCTGGGTGTGAAATCAGTGCCAAACTTATGCAAATTACCTCTACTCAAAGTTATAAACTCACCTGTTATCAGTGTAGTAGAAACCTTTCCTCTTCCATAAACCTCAGAATAGTTTAATCATGTACAGTGACACAGATCCATTGGCTCAAGCCAAATTCTTTTGGAGATGTTATCAAAAATGGGTATGTACAGACGCTTATAAAGCACCTGCACTTTGCAGATGCCAAATAACCTGTTTCTGCACTTAGAGAAAGCTTTACTGGCTCTCCATTATGCTGTGTAGGTAAATATTTATCTGTATGAACACTGTATCTCCATCTCAAATCCAGCAGGGATTTTTTTTTTCTAAACCGAGATATAAGAAAGGCTCAAATTTTTAATTGTTTTAACTAGTCAAAAGTTTTCATTGCATGTACCCATGATCAGCTAATCTGCTTAGTGGAAGAAGGTGGGCCTGATCCTTTGTGCTGTCAGACAGAAGAAATTTTAGGACCACCTTGTGAAATATGGGAATTGAGGGAACATTTTTGTTTGTTTCTGTAGTCTGCTGGTGATAGTTTATTTCCTAATTTTTTGATGCCAAAAGAAAGGACTTCTGACCCATGGTGCAAGTGTTAAGAGGCAAACAGGTCCTTCTATGGGATGTTGTCACATATGCTACAAATTAGAAGTTTAAGTGTTTGTGGTGCTTAGATGTTGGAGTTATAAGGGGTTTGCCCAAACTCCTGCTCCCTCTGTGAGTAGGGTTTCACTCAAATTTAGTGTTAGTAGTGGTTGCTGCTAAGAGCACTGGTTAAAAAAATCTTAGGTCAGGACGTTTTAAAGGAGGTAAAACATCTTGAAGAGACCATATGAAATCTATCACGTAAAACCACTGATAACTCCACATCTTATTAGCTTCAATTAAGTATTTCCATAGGGAACCATGGAACTGTTTAAAGTCATGATGACACATACACACACTTTGTTCCATCCAAAGAAGTAATCTGTTTTCCAGATTTCCAAATAGCCAAGATGTTTTGTTATTGTTTTGGGTTGGGTTTTTTTCCCCCCCTGCTTTTAAGAGAAATAATTTATAAGAATTTATCTTGGGCTTGCTACAGATTTAAAAGCAGAAAAAAGGTTTCTTCTGTCCGACTTTTAAATTATATGCATGACCAAAGATAAATATGTTTTTTATTTATAACTGTGGATAGATGCCAAACAAAGCCTTTCATATGACACACCGCTGCTGTAGTAGAGTACTTAAAATAGTTCCAGTCAAGTTAGGCCCAAGACTTTTTATGCAACTTCATGCAAAATGGTTAAGACTTTTCATTATTTCTTTTCTTTCCTTTTGAACATCTTCAAAGGTTACAAGTGCAACACACTTAGAGGATGCCAGGCTTCTTCCTGTCAAGCTGAGATGGTCTGAAAACCACATTGAAATATGAGGAAACTGCAGCTACCACAGATTGCAGATGAGGGTTTTTCCTTTGCAGGCTGTGGATGTCTCCTGCCCTTCCTTGCATGTTGGTAACAGTTAGATGAAGGTTATGGATGGAGGCTGGCAAAGCAAAGGATTGGTGTGCTGTTTCGAGACTGGGATGAATGGGCTTTGACAATACTGCTGAATAGGAATACTTGTGGAGCTATTACAAACAATTTGTAATTGTCAGAGCTGAAAAGTTAAAACATGATTATAAACCATGCCTAGGATCAGCTTATGTCAGCTTTAAATGATTTAAAAGTCTAGTGTCTGGAGCTGCATCTTCCTTGCCTGTAAAACTCCTTAAAGGAGACTTACAGAATGGTATAAGCATGTCTCTCCTTTCTCATGTACTTATAGTGAAAAGTAAGCCTTTGTTTAGCTGACAGGAGGAAGGTTTTTAGGACACATGTAAACCAAAGACTTCCAGATAAATCAAAAAATATGGAATTTTCCAATATAAATAGGAAGAGACAACTGTCTGGTAACAGCAACTCTTCGAAACTACTGGATTTCTTTGTTGTATGCAAGGAGAGGCTCTGAATGGTTAGGAGCTGATGCAGCTTGGGCACCTGGTGGCTTCATGCTGTGCCAGGCTTGGAACTTGTTTTTTTGCACGGATGTGAGGAAAGCCTGTAAAGGATGCAAACTTCTCAGAGAGAGGGGAAGGAGCATAAGAAAGCACCCTCTGTTACCTAGAGCCTGCCATCATTAGGCCTGACCCTAGCTCATTATCCCCTGGTATCTGCAGCAGACGATGACCTTTGATGACACTGCACAACAACACGCAAAAGAGATGCCTTCCTTTTAATTTTGGTTCCTGAATGCCAAATGTGGGAACTTCTTCTCCATGTGTTTCCAGCCTTCCTTTACTCAAACACATGTCCAAAAATTAAGGTGCTACTAAATACTGCTCAGCAACATTGTTTAGGTGCTAAACAGGTTCTAACCTAGGTTCTAACAGCTAGAAGTTTCTCTGTCTTCCCATCACCTAAGAGTCTGGAGTAGGCTGGAAGCAACTAATTTACCATGTAATAAGATAGGTTCCTGTTGACACAATTCAAGGGCAAAACTATTAAGTCATTAGGGCTAATGTTGTAACATTCTGATACAAAGGCATGGCCTGGGCCTTTCAGATGTACCTCTGACCTTTTGAGGATTAAGTTTCTTGGCAGTTTATTTTTGGTATTTGGAATCTTTTTTTTTTTCTTTCAGCTTCACATGCATTGATCTTTGGCCTAGTGCTAGTGCAGCTTTTAAAGCGGCTTCTGCAGTCCTGATTTGTCCCCTTTTTATCAAAGAAAGTAAGGATAGAAAAGTCAACACATTCTTAATCCCTCAATATACTAAAACTGCATCGTGTATTCCTTGCCTCAGCACTGCCCATGTCACAGCTTTGCTCAAAGGACTGCTGGTAGAAGGAAGTCAGGGAAATAGGGGTGGCTCTCAGGATTCTTCCACCAAGTAGAGAAGGTAAGAATTGCTTAAAACAATCTATCTAGATGTAATTTAAATATATATAATATAAATATGTCTATTTATAGCACTCTAAAATTTTTATTAAATAACTTTTCTCAAATCTATTTGAATTTCTAGTAATCCAATGATTATGTCAGCCATTGCATTCTACAGCTCAGCAGCAGGTCTGCTCTTGTTTCATTGTGTGAGCAAGGGAACTGCAATGGGACCCCAAAACTTGTCTTGCTCTCATACTTACTATCTCTCAGGATTGGTTCACTTAATGTCAGCTTCACTTACCACTGATAGTTTGGGCTTTGTGCTTTTCTTTTACAGGTCACTCTCTGTAACTAGGAGCCAAAAAAAAGTTGTCCCTTGGAACTCTGCTGGATTGTGTATCCATTTGCCACCACTCTAAAGGCTAACTGTTCTCCAGGTGAGATCAGACTTACCCACAGGTAAGCTTCATGACCTTCATATGTAAAAAGAATTTTTTTTTTATTTTCAAGTTGCATGAAGACACAAAATCAAAGGACCTCCCAAGATGTGAATAAGTGCAGTGTCTGAAACTTTTGACCAAATTCTTTTAGAGCATATAGACAGGCCAAGAACTTACATCAAGGCCAGAGTGTTTTGCCAAAGCTACTCAGAGTAAGACATTATTTAACAAGGAAAGCTCATTTTGTATCATGCTTTTTTTAGTTATATAGGAATGTATTCAATATTGTGAAGCATTCAACAAAAAAATCTGAGAATGTTTTAAGTTTAATTTTTAAGTTGTTTTTAAGCCTATATTGCTTATGCATTTAGTTTGTCCTTTTGAAATGCTGGAAAGAGTTCTCTCTCTTGAGGAGGAATTAGTAGACCATTCTTTAAAAAGAACATTTGGAAAGCAAGACATCCAATGAGTTTATGGCAATAAGCTGTGGAAAGATTTCCTTATTTTATTAATTTTATTTTTGAATTTTTCTTTTTTTAGGTTTGCATTCAATCTTTTTAAATATGATGGTGATGAGGAAATGTTGTATTTCATGAATTTCTGTTGGATTTTATTTCATTTTTGCATTCAGTGACTTTAAATGCAACGGTGATGGGGAAAGGGAAGTTGCAGTAAAAAAAAATTCTGCTCTTAAGACTGTACATGCCAGTGTAGGTCTGGAACGGATGCTCATGGCTGAATTAATAAACTCTGACTGTGGAGGTTTCAAACATGAATTCTGACAGACCCTTCACTATGACAATACTAGTGGGAGTCACAATAATATCATCTGCTGCTGAACACCGCTCGTATGTGAGCACTGTTGTGCCAAAGGTTAATATGCCAGTTTTATTTCCTTCTCTCTACAGCTATAATTTAAATGAGTTGCACACATAAGTGATGTTATATGCATAGGGTTTTGCATTAAGTTTGCTATGTCAGATTTGTTTATAAAAATCATATTTTGAACCACTTGCCCAGGGGCTCCGTTCTGGGGAGCTGCAAGCTGATTTCTTTTAAAGAGGCAGTTTTCATTTTCCATGGATTTCCAATAGAGATTTTGGAGCTCTGAACAGGGAGCTCAGTTTTAAATTCAGCACTTGCCCAGGTTTACAATTAAGTTTAATTACTTAGCAACAGAGAGTCTAATCTAGTTTTACATGTGTGCCACATGACCCTTTCCATACCTTACTGCGATTGGAAGGGCCCCCCGCCTCTCTTGGGGAAAATTGCTTCCAACATTTTGGAGAGCATTTACAATGTTTTCGTTCCTATGCTGCAAAGTTAACACTGCCCATAAACCCAATAGTCACACAGTAGTTAATAAGGGGAAGAAAGTTTTATAGTCTTTTCCACAGTTGTTAAAATCTTGCTACTGTAGTTTAGTCCTAGCCACACAAAACCTATCAGTTGTGAAAAATCAGATGCTCTGTGTGTTGGTTTATTCTTGGAAACCAATGGAAGGGAGGACTTTTCCTGAGCATCTAGCTGAACATAATGAACTTGGGGATTATTTAAATTGCTTGGCTTGTAGTATAAACACTCGAGGGCTTGCCAGCAGTGTACCTTCAGGATGTGTGACTTTTCTAAAAAAAATCATTAGGGATTATTTTTTCAGAATCCCTTGCAATTAGTGGCACTATGGCAAAGGATTATTTATTAAATTGCCTTTCAGTTAGAGGAAATAGAATCCATTAATGATGTTTCACACGTATTTTTAGTCAGGTTCAGCAAGAGTAATTTTCTATCTGTCTTTCTATGTTATGTAAACTAAGAACATTCCCAGGATACCAACTGGATCATCCTTTGGGTCTTACAGACCTTCAGAATGGTTTTGACCTTCTCCTGCTGGAAGAGATGCTGATATTCACGACTGTACCAGTGGAAATGAGATACTTCTCAAAGTGAGATTTCTAGACTCAAACATGAACTGAAATGGGCTCAGATGTAACTAGGGATTGACTACTAGTACCTCTTGGGTATACATTTACTCCTGTTCCTTTACCATGTCAACAGGGAGCAGAAAAGGCCAGAGGTGGGACAGAGTGGTACCTGGAAGGAATGGCAGAGAGGAACAGCTCTGATAAGGAACAGTTCACAAATTTCTCTAAAAGGGAATTTTCCATGCCTCTGTTAATAACTAAACAGTTACATGAAAAGAAAGAAAGAAAGAAACAAACAAACAAAAACCCTGCAACCATTACTAATCCAGAATATTTTTCTTGGAAGGTACCTGTTCTGCTAGTACATAGAAAAATAATACAATACAGTAGTGAATAATGGGGGCAGAGAGGAAAAAGAAAAAGCTGATTTGGTTCAAAATTGAAATATTATGGACGCCACGAGCTCTGAAGAACAATGATACTGCATGCTGCCTAAAAGAGCAAAGTTCTTATTACTTGACTGCCATAACTGTACTTCAGTGCTTAATTGCAATTTCCTTTAGATTTCATCTTCTGCCTGTCTTACCTGCAGATTGCTTCCTGTTACATTTCTAAAATGTATTTTTCCACATGTTACCAGTGTGTACTTTGTTACTTACATCTTAACATTGTTTTCCCTTTGCCATCTAAAAAGGAAATGGTACTATTCACTCAGTAATTTTTGACCTGTTTCATGACTACACTCCTGGATTCATTTTGTAGCACAGATATGGGAGTACCCTTGTAGTTATCTGTCAAAACTACTGCTGTTTCTGGGTTGGTTTTTAAAGAGTAGTTGCATAAAACTTTATCAAGATGCTTAATACACTGTGCCATTATCTTCTTGGGCTGGAAAACGAACTTAGCACTGCTGTGGTTGCAATGCCTTCAAAGTCTGGCACACTTGGTGCTCTGGATGTGATTCTGCGCGTGTTGGAAATTGCCATAGGTGGAAGGCTGGATGTTAATGGGGTGGGAAGGGGTAGAAAGCAGGTCCTTGTGCCTAACCCATCCCACCCAGTCTGGCTTCCTTACTCCTTGGGGCTCTGCGCACTCAGTCTGGTGCCAAATGCTTTCTGCTCAGTCCTAGGGGTAAGCCAGAACATCCTCCTTGTTGTCTTGAAGAAGCTAGGAGAAGAGCAGAAGAACTCCTTCCCTGAGGTGCTCCTGGATACCCTAAAACTACCTACAAACCTTCAGTGCAGGTCTGCCCCAAAGGTCCAGTCTGTTGCTGTCTGACAGGCTGCTCCTATCAAGAAGTCAAACATTGCTCTGGAAAACAGACTTGTCTTTGTGCAGTAAGTTTGTTCTCCTTGATCCCAAAACCACTGAAATCAACAGTGTTTTGAAGTCAATTTCCACTGATTTCCATGGTCTGGAGATTAGATTTCACTGCTTTTTCAGCTCTTGAGTCTCAACAATTCCTGACTGCCTCAATCTGGATCTTTTTTTTCCCTACTCTGGGATAAAAGATGCTGTTTAACATGATGAGGTCTAAATAACTGGGCACTGTGCATGGAAACTACAGCTCTATTATCAGCCCCATTTCATAGACAAGTAAGCTGTATCTGAAATCATACCTCCAAACTGCAGCAAAGCTGAGAACAAAATCCAATTTTCATTCTGTAGATATCCTACTATACTGAAATATTTCAGCCTCATTTTAATTTGCAAATATTTCCAAACATCTTTCCTTAGCCATAGTCTCTTGTAAATGCAGCCATGAACTGGAAGTGTTTCTGGCTCATTTTCCTGTTGCATCACTTTTTTTTTTTTTATTTTCATAGAATCATAGAATCGATTGGGTTGGAAAAGACCTCTGAGATCATCAAGTGCAACCCTTGGTCCAACTCCAGTCCCTTTACCAGTCATGGCACTCAGTGCCACTGCCAATCTGCGTTTAAAAATCTCCAGGGATGGTGAATCCACCCCCTCTCTGGGCAGCCCATTCCAATGCCTGATTACT
>JAOXXN010000446.1:10381615-10401158 GCA_026770055.1 Myrmophylax atrothorax | reverse complement strand
GGTTGTTGTGGCCAAAGTGCAGGACCCGGCACTTGGCCTTATTGAACTTCATCCCATTGGAATCAGCCCATCTCTCAGGTCTATCCAGATCCCTCTGCAAAGCCCTCTTGCCTTCCAGCAGGTCAACACTCTCTCCCAACTTGGTATCATCAGCAAACTCTGCAGTGAGAAGAATGTGCCTGTAGAAGCAAAAAAATACCTATCAGGCTGCTCCTCAGCAGGAACATATCCTCAAGTCAATGACATCTGCAAAGTGGTGCAGCCCCATTGAAGTGAACATAACTTTTTCAGTCTGAACTAGTCTAAAGTGAATTTGTCAGGGGTATTTTGATGTTTGTCGAACTTATTAAAGACCTTGGAGATGTGAGATGATGTGAGGATCACAGCTTTTTCTGAATCAAGCAACTGTACCAACAGCGAAGATGCTGCTTCACTGGGCAGAAAGTCTATGAAAATATAACCTTCTCCACTGTGGTTTTTGTTCTGAAAGCCTTTAATGCCTAGGCACCCTCTAAGGACAAAAAAAAAATAAATAAAAGAAGAAGATATTTCCAGGGAGTCATTTATGCCACCTTAAATAAATGTGTTGGCTTTTCCATAGCCATTAGCCCACAGAAGATGGACAAGACATCTAATTTTCTGGTGCAGGAATAGTTGACTGAAGTGAGTAGAAGCTCAGCTCAAGCTCTCAGAGAACCTAGCCCAGATGGTAATTATGAAGAGCTTCATATGTATCTCTGAACTTTTATTATTTTTAAGCCCAAATGATAATTTCTGGTGTCCTAAATGATGAGTATTCAGCACTGGCATTTGGCAAAGCTGAGTCTGCTTATTTTTATTTCAATTACACGTAAGTCAAAAATAGTCTTGTTTTTATTTTAAGGCACAGTAAAAAAGGAATATAAATTCCCATAATGTGAGTTTTCAATGAGGTTTCATTTCAGTTTTCAGTTCATTTTGTAAAGTGAATTTACAATAGAAATGCCACCAGTGGACATTATAGCCAAAAGTATGCTGGTTTCAGTGATGGAGAGGTAAACTTCTTCTCAGGCAGTGCTTTTGGTGAAGAGAAGTGTCTGCGTCAACAAAACAATCCTAAAAAATGGAAGGGACGGTTGCAAAGAGGAAAGGAATAATCAGTTCTCCACGCTTGTTGAAGATAGGACAAGAAGTAATGAGCTTAAATTGCAGCAGGAAAGATTCAGGTTAAAATCTTCTGGTGATAAGAACAGAGATGTCCTGCAAGACACTGCCTGGGGAGGTGACATTGTCTACAATACTGAAGGCCTTAAAACCACAAAGATAAGCATCTGTCAGGAATGACACAGGTGCCAAGGGCCAGGGAAGGGACTGGTGACCTCTGAAAATCCCTTCCAGCCCTTTGAGGTGATGACTCTTGGGGGTTATGCACTTTGGGGAGGTCTGCAATGTGAAGCTCCTGAAGGTTGTGATCATGATAGGGGCCCCACACTGTTAGCTCTGGGGAGCAGCAGCAGTGGGACTGGAGCTCTGAAGATTGATAAATGAGTTTGATGGAAATGAGAAGGGGCACAAATAAGAACTGGCATGCCTAGGTTGATACCAAAAAATGTTAATTAGGCAAATTTGGTAGCAGGAAGGCCAAGTCTTTCAATTGACCCTCTCCTTGTTTTTCTGATGAACTCTCAGGGTATGTAACTGCCCAGCTTTCTTGTTGTCCATATCCCTGAGTGAAAAAGTAGGAGAGATTGGAGTGTTTTACTTGCACTGTTCAGTAGAACAGGAGATTGTCAAAACCTAGAGGAGAGAGAAAAAGGGATGGGCATGGGGGGAAATGCTTTTGAGGGAGAAAGGACACTGAAGTATCAGGAGCCTTTAGAGGGCAGTAAGTATCCTTGGAGGGGAAAAAAAGAGAAAAAAATAGGAAGCTGTAGCATATGAGAGATGGGATAGGGTATTCAAATAGGAGCTGGAAGGAAATGCTCCAGGATTTTGGTTGACAAACTTCCAGACCATACCAAACTTCTCAGGCTTGTTTATACCTGACTGGTTTCTAATAATGCCTGTGTACAGAGATTTGCTGATAAGCTCAGGTGAATAGTAGTGGTATGATAAATACGCTTCTACTTTAGCCCTACCAAGATACTAGTGGAAATTTGGTATTATCTGTCTTTTAAACTCAGGACTGTGTGATCCACAGTTTGGTATAAAAGTAAGGAATCAGAAAACCCAATGAAATCTAAAAACATTGAAATGCTATCAAGTGCTTTCCTGGGTCATTAAATGATCCCTCCCTGAGGAAAGAAACAGATTTTTGTTCCCAGCATATAATATGTGTCTGTGTACATCCATGTTTGTGTGTTGTGCAAGCACCACACCTGGGGTGCACCTGACCCAAAGGGAGAGGTGGAAGTAACATGGTGCTCATGCACACTGGCTGCTCTGGCAGCTGCAGTCACCATCACAGTCCCATTCCCAGTAACAACCTTCTCCAGAAAACCCTGACTCCCAGGCAAACTGGACATTTACTCCAGACAAGAAAATCATGTCTGATTTTTTCCTCTTAACACCACAAGGAAAATTCTGGATTTTATCTGCCAGGTGTTTCTTGCAGCAATATTCCCTATTCTATCAAAAGATTCTCTTGTATAGGTTCATTAAACATTTGCTGTATGGTAACTCCATTGTGTCGTTGCATTCCAGGTTTCTGTGGTTAGTTGCTCACAGTAAAATTGCTCTCTCACTAATATGACTGCGCAGGGCAGATTAATCTGCTGCTGCACATAAATGCTTGCCTTGCCAACTGGTCCTTGTTAGTCGGTTTGAGCGGAAAACCATGGGAGAAATTTGAAGTGAGAAGGCATACAAATCTAAAGCCAGGATCTAACACGATGTAGCTGCTTTGCTAGCTTATCCGTGGGTCCCCACTTCCTGAGTATGTTTCATATAATTACTACATTACATTTTTAATTATGTTTGTTTTCCTCCTTGCAGTGCCCATTTCTTACGTTTCTTCTTCGATGTATATAGTACCCCAGCAACATCCACATTTATAATTACAGAAGATAAAGTTATAATATTCCTGAGGCAAAACTGCATTTTAACAACTGTGCTAATGTGGAAAACAACTTGTGCAGAATAAATATGCCCTACAATTAGTGGTATGCCAACATTTTTCATGGTTACCTTACATATAAATAAACTCAAGCCACTGACATTTTTCCTGAGGGCTTTTTATCTCTGCAGCCCCAAAACTGCAGACAGATTTGTTGTAAGTAACACTATCACCATAATAAGTTTGAAAACCCATTATTTTTTTTTTAATTCATCTGCTTTTGCATCTGCATAGCTTGGGGCTGGGCCAGTGGGTCTGATATTGTCTGTCTGATGAACCGTCGCCGCGTCCTGGACTCCCCGAAGCCTATCATTTGGCTGAGGCTAACAGGAGGTGACTGGGCAAAGCCGTTTCACCTGAGGGTGGGCCAGGTCACAGGTCACTTGTAATAGCTTCTCCATGCATCTCCAGACCTGTAAATGAGACCAGAGCCTGACTCACTCCACTACACTTTCTTTGTCTTAGACGGATGCTCTAATCAAACAAATTACCTAGCCCGTGATCACAGCCACTGAGCCAGAGATGGTTTTGCAGACGCTTGTCTGGAGCCCTCCAAGCCCCCTGGACCGTGCAGCACTGCTTAAAAGAACGGGCTAATGTTTTTCACCAAAGGTAATAAAAAGATTGCGGTCACTTGGCTAAGCTGGCCTCGGAAAAAAAATCCCCAGAGACACCGCGGGACACATTTTGACACACACAGCACAGCAAAGGGCATGTAAAGGAAATTACGAAGAGTCTGACTGCTCTCAGTGCAGGGGTACACATGCTATGCTCTATGGACCCAGCACATCTCAGCAAAGCCTAAATGCAGTGTCAGTGAGTGAATAGGTGAACCTTACATCTGGGCAGGATTACACTCTGCTTGGGTTTTTGTTTTCCTTTTTTTTTTCTTTTTTTAAGAGGAAAAAACTGAGATGGGCAAAAATCTCATGGGAAGAAGGTGAGCCCAACCATAAATAACTGGGCTCACCCAGCACCAATAGAGAAAAGTATACAGGCGTGGTTTGTTTATTGTAAAAGTCAGCCTTAGGCAAAGGATTTAAAACCGATCAGCTGGCTACAAACATATTATATTAGTCTTGTATTTATTTATTGCACAGTCCTTTAGCTTTATTTATTGACTGTCATTCCCCACTGTACTGCAGGCAGTGCTGTCACTGTATTTTCTTAAAACTTTCACAATAAATTTGTAAACATAAAAAAATTCCAGCCATCCAGTATTTTTCTCCTGCATTTTCCAGATACTTTGGGTTTTGTAGAATTAATGACAGTTGTTTACTTGTTTCTGACTCAAAAAAAAAAAAAGAAAAAAAAAGAAAAAGAAACCACCCTAGGTACTTTCTAGTTTCAGATGTTTTGTGTGATTGTAAAAGAGAAAGAAACCAGTTTTGACTGAGAGAATGAGCTACTGCAAACAATCTGTTGCTAATATAGTCTAATTGCTAGTGATATTTTGAGAAAACAATTAAATTGGAAGTGGGGTTACTTTGGTGTTTATTGTCTGTGACAGCTTCTTTTGGAAACAGGCTCAAGAGCTGCCGAACGGAGGCTGCAATGATGTGTGAATAATACTTATCATCAATACAGAGCCAGCCAGCAAAGGGGGAAATTACAAAATGGGCAAACTCACCTGCTAGACATGTCAGGATGGGCAGTGAGCAGTTACATGGTCAGAGGTGGGTCCTTCCACCTATCTGTATTTGAACCCTGCAGCATCACTGTCCTTTTATTGTACTAGGACTGGGAAGATACTTAGGTGCCTGATGGGTTTGAGCTAAAAAATCTGCATAAATTTTGTTGTTATGAGGAAAGGTACCATATACAGAAAGAAATACATTTGAACCATGAGTGTAACAGCTCAAGGGAAAAGTCTGGGCAAAATTCCCATGGATTTCACCGCATCCAGGTTTTCACTGCTGCTTGTCACTGTGATTAGTTAAAGGTGTAAACAGATGTGCCCTCTGCAAGCAGCTGTGCTGAAAGAAGAGGTTGTCACCTCCCACCAGGCCTCTCACTTGTTCTTTAACACCCTCTGCTGGAAAACACCTCCGGTCCCTCCCTGCCAGCAAAGCTGCCCACCTGGGTCCATCCAGCCCCATTTTGAACATCTCCAGACCATGCTTCAAAAAACTTCCACTGAGATGGGCTACACCATTCAAAAGAAGCTGAGCAAGGATATAAAGGTTGGCTTGAGGCTACAAAGTGCTGTGAAGACTTGGTATAAGCCAGTGGTATGGTTGGGCCAGCAGTACTTCACTAAGTCCTAGTCAAGCCATCACGTACAAGCTACAGCATGAGACACAACAATAGTAAATTCAATCTTTGGAAATATGTAACCTGCCATCCCTGAACTCACCCTGACAGCTGCTGTAAGGGAGCAGATGCAGACCTGATGCAGGTTACTGAACCTGGTACCACTGGGAGAGGCCAGCCCCAGTCCAAACCATCCTAGCCTTCAGCAAGTGCTGAGCCTATGTTGCTACTCCTCAGTGTCAAGAAGTCCAAGTGTGGCAGAGAAGATTATTTAATCCCATCTATATGTTCATTGTTGAGTTGCAGATTTTGCATTTGTGAGCTTTTCTATTGTGGTAGAAAGTTTAGGAAATACTTCTTTACATCTCCTATGAGAACACTGATGCTCACAATATCTTCTGGCTCCAGAAGCTGGAGTTTTAGAAAAAGCATCAGCTGCCATCTAAGTAGGAACAAAATCATGTGCAGGGTTTTGACAGTGAGAGACAGTGTCTCAAGAGCTTTCTCGGTTTTGCCCTCTCTGCAGAAGTGCTTGCATCAAGACCTTAAAAACCCTCTGTAAAAGCTGTTTGTGTGTGAGCAGATGGTATTTCATTGTCTTTTGCTACTGATCTTGAATTATCAGCCTTTATAATGAAAATGCCAATTCAGCCTTGACTGTTCTGCTATAACTCTACCAGGACCACTATAATGCACACGCCATATATACTGAATATTTATTATGGTACTATGCATATTATTTATTGTATATGCAGCATATTTTGTAGGTGAAAAATGATACCTTATCTAAGTCAATGAGCATAACCAGGGAAAATATGGCAGAGTAATCATGTGATTCATAATTGACATCTGCTCTCCAAAGACTTGGACAGAATCTGAATTTTCAGCATACACTGGAAACACTCTTCTGTTTCTTGGCCTGGGCATAACTGTGCCACTGCTCTCCCCAGCAGCTCCATCCATCTTTGATATTTCCATAATTCCCTGGGTGCACAGAAAAGCTGGGCTAGCACATGCTGAAAATATTTCAAGAAGTTGCAAAAAAGCACTGATGTTTTTCAGTGTCCAGAAACAAGGCAAGGAAGCTGGTTTTTTTCTGTCCAAATGTTATTGAAGACCAGCCTGAGAGCACCCACAGGGTTTTCAGAGATTCACAGTGGGATTTTATGTGTACGTGTGTCTTCATGTATATAGGAGTGTATCTTCTGCTCTGATTTCACCACTCTTGACTATCACCACACAGTCTGGATGTGGGCAGATCAGTGAAACCTCTGCAGCCCCATTCCCCTTCAGTGATGACTCTTTGGTTCAATTCTATCCTAAAACCCCACTTCATAAATATGCCTTTTTCTGACACAACTTAAGGGTTCCTTGCACATATTTGGAGCAGCATAGGGTCAAATCACCAAGAGAAGAGGATTTGGGGTGTGGAGGGCATTGGTTTTTATCACTTCCACTCCTTCTGGTCATGAGAAGCTCATGGTGCAGTGGGTGTTTTGGCTGCACTCAGGTCCTTAAAATAGGTTGTCTCATCAGCCTAATTATTGCCTAGATTTACAGAAGACTTAATGTATCAACGGAATACATAAGCAACAGTGAGCAACTCCTCAGAAGAAAGAAGGGATGCAGAAAAATCCACAGAAATTACATAGTAGGTAAAGTCATATCTGTTCTATAGAGACTTGATTGAGTTTCAGGAGAATAGAAGGGGGATGAAACTGGAATTTGAGAAGTGGAGTTGATTGAAACTTTTCAGTTCAACAAGCACCAGTGGCTTGAGAGGATTTCCTTTCACTGTCTTAATTTTTCTTGCTTTCTTAGATTCTTCAGTGTCTGCTACTGTGGCTGGGAGAAATCTAGAGCTGTCTCAGCCCATCACAGCCTGGCTGTGATATGGCATCCTGGCACGTGTGGGAAGGAGGGTGAGGGTGAGGGTGGAGGGGAGAGGATGATGAAGAGTTTATCAGTATAAACACCATCCAAACACCATCAGTATAAACAACCATCCAAATCACATTATCGATGGCATCTAGAGACCAGCCCACATCTTTATTGGCTCTGCTCTCACTGCAGGAATGTGGCCAAGTTTGTCTCAGCTTTTGAGTTAGTCTTCCTTGTCAATGCCTTTTTAATTTTTTTTTTTTTTAACTGATAAGGCTCTGTTTATAGCACACTTAAAAGCAATAGTTGAAGACAACAGAGGCTTCACCACTTTGATATGCAAAAGACAACAAATTTTAGGCATATATGAGGGAGATAATCCTGCTCTTGTTGAAGCTCTCTGGAAAATTCCCAGTGACTTTGCAGAGACTTTGAATTATGGCAGGCTCTTTCTTTTATTTTTCTATTTTATTTTTTTCCTTCTCCTCTCGCAAAATGTCAGGAATAAATATTTTAATTCAAAATGGCACTGCAGTGCCCTGCAGTGCTGTGGTCAGGGACCCTTTCCCCAGCAGCCTCCGGCACTTTTCCCGGCAGTGAGGCGCACAGCCAGAGCACAGCCCTTCGGCAAGCACAGCCACACCAGGGAGGTGCCAAAACATTGCAGAGCAAGGCCATTGTCAACTGTCAGACAGGCTGTTTTATACATTCAAAACTCACCAAATATATATATATATATTTATACAGTTCAGTTGGCTCAGGGAACTACTGAGGAACCTGCATGCTGTTTGCAATGTGCCTGTTACCGAATAAGACATAAAAAGTCATTTTAGAAGTAGTTTTAAAATATTTCAGGTCCTCTGGGTATGCCAGATCAATGGCAATAAAGCCAGAAATCAGTGCTTTACACCAAATAACCAAATCTGGTTTGTTTATGCTGCCCTTGCCCCAGGAGGAACTGGCAGCCAGGCAGAGAGGAGGATTACTTTACTCAGAGCAGGAGAAGAATAAGGCTTGTGAGTAGTGGCTGCAAGAAAAACCTCTTTAAAAATGTGTTGAATTTTAATGAAAGCAGCTCATAATGTGTAAGAAGGAGAATGCTGTTATGTCGCAGTGGACTTGCTTACATGTCGAGCCTGGGAGCTGTTGTGAAGCCTCACAGTCTGTGTCTTGGGACTCAGTGTGCCTTGGAACACTGTTCCAGTAGTCACTTGTTTTTAAACACCCAGCATGTGCCCATACATATGGATAGGTAGAGAGATGCATGTACATTTATATAAATTTCTGTGTGTATAAATATGTATATACATATATGCATATATGTTTACATATATATTTATAGACACGATGCATATTATTGAATATACATGCGATACCTTTGTATGCATGCATACATATGCATGCAAGCTTAAGCTTCTGTGCATTTTTATGAGATAAACAAAACATTAAAAAAGAAAGAATCATCTAAATAATGTAGATAACTAACAAAATGTAAGAAATACACATATGTAAGTGCATCTTGAGGTTTTGCATGTATACAAATGTATATGTGAAACAGTTTTATGGGTATTTTACCTTTTCAGATAATATAAGATGAGCCAGATTATATAATATTTATAGTGCATAATTGCTACAAAGAAAATCAGAGTAACCAAGTTATCTTCCTCATATATGGGTCAGTTTATAGTGATTGCCTCAGTGATGTGACCAGCTTCCCCAGGAGGATTTCTGCAAATGGTGCTTGGAAATGGTGCTTAGAGTGTTGGTCTTTGGCTTTAAAAACTGTATGGGCTGCCTTGGTGAGGTGGAAGGGGCTGTCAGGAGCAGCCCCAAGGGTGCAGCCAGCAACTGACACCCACAGCATCTCTCACACTCCTGCTCTCTGACAGTGAGTGGGGTTTCAACGTGAACATCAGGTTCAGATAAGTTTGAAAGTTTAAAAATGAATCATCATTTGTTAATGTTCCTATCTCCTAAATGCTTCTAATACACCTATTATCACATCATTTAAGCATCCAGAATGGTACTAGGAAATATCAGTCTCCTGCCAAAAGAATCTGAAGTGCATTTTTTGGCTGCAGCATTAAGTTTCTTCCCAGGGCTACTTAGTCTTGATGACTGTCTTACATGTAAAGTAGAAAGACATTGCCTTCTCCTGCCAAAAGGGGTAGAGCTGTCCTGATTTTTGCTAGCAATTCTTGGCACGCTGCTTGGAGCGGCTGGTACCCTGCTCCTGTAAATTCCATTCAAGAAAAGAAACATGATACTGGGAGAGGAAAAATAATGAGAAAATTGATAGTGTTTCTGGAAGTCAAATGAGCATCTCTGACTTCACTATGTCCCCTGGCTAATGCTGAAAGCTGATGCTGAGCCTGGTTTTCATGGGGATAAACCCAAACCACCAAACATGGCTGATGCAAGCAAGTCACAGCAACAGCCCTCCAAGGCAGTAGGTTCTGTCAAAGCCCAGCTCAGATAGATGCTCCATGCTCTCCCTGTCCCAAAAAAATGAAGAGCAGAGGTCACTTTGTCTTACAGGCTCAGAAAAGTGAGGAGGGGAAGCTTGTTAATAGGGACAAAAACTATTCTGGGCTTCTCAGGAAGCAGCATGATTCTCCTTCCCTGTGGTACTCAGTTCCTCCAGCACGTGCCCATGGGTGCAGTGAGCTGTGGGGTCTCAGCTGCAAGACTTCCTTCACCAGAGGAGCTCTCCTGGGCACAGGAAATTTTCTTTTTCCCCTCAGTTCCTGGTGTTTGAGGTCCTGATTTGTCAAGCCCTTGCTTTGGAGCAGGAGAAAGGCACAGTCTTGTGAGAATGATGTGGGATGCCCACCCCTGTGGACAGGGCCAGAGAGGGAGCAGTGGGCCATTTTCCAAAGCTTTTCAGATGCCCTCATTGAATGAGAGAGGGAAAAAAAAAACCTGGGGAGGTCAGAAATGCCAATATTGAAGGAAAGAAAGAAAGAATGAAGAAAAAAGCACACACACATCTGCAGCTGATTTAACCATATAAATAAATGGTAGGTTCCTTTGGCACTCCCAGCACAAATAATTAAATGGTGCATTTGGGTTCTAGGACACCATTGACCAAAAAGTATAGACAGATATAAGAGAGAGTGACATGTATATATTTGTCCTAAATCATATGTTTATCTTCTTTTCCCCCTATGCAATTAAAAATTCATTAATAACCATATGAGTGAAATAAAAGCAGGGCAGGGTGGCCGGACTGGGCTGTGCATCAGAATGCATGAGCAGGGAGCTGGGGGCTGCTGTGCTTGCAGTGACATTGGGCTCTGGTTTTATTTAGGGCCACGCCTTGGCAGTTTTAAGACAACACAATGCAATTACCCTGACCACAAAATGTTCTGCAAGAGCACGATGGTCCCCGATGCCACCAGGAAGGGAGATGCTGGGAGCAGGCCAGCCCAGCCAAAGCCTCTGTGACGGGATTGTCAGCAGTCACCTCCCTTCTCAGGCAGCCCTTAATGTTAAGGTGAGCTTAACTCCATATGCCTCTGCCAGATCCAGGGATTCATCTGCCATAACTACCTGTTTCTTTCTGATAGAGGTGTTACATTGAGGATGGGTGAGATGATTACTTATATACAGAGCTTGAAAAATGTTCTTTCCTCCTCTTGAAAAATCTGTGCTGGGAACCTGCTGCCTGTGTTCAGGTGAAGCTCCCCTGGCACTTTTTCTTAGTAGCAATGAAGACATCGAGCCTTACATGGATTCCATTATTATTTTGTTTTATTGTGTTGTCGTTTTATGAGAGACTTGAGGCCCACAGGGAACAGGAAGGCACTACCAACTAACCCAGGGTGGGGAGCGGAGGAGGCACGTCGAGGCTGCCTGGTATCGGGGAATGATTTCATCCAGAGCCCTATTGTGGCAGGGAAACAATTCCTGTTTACCAACAGGCCCACTATTGTGCTGCTGGTGCCAGAGGAAATCTGTGGCTGAGCAGGGTTGCACAATTGCCGGTGTGGTCCTTGCCAGAGCCCTTGGATCCATGGAGCTGGGACAGCAGGCAGAGCTCAGCATGGCACATAGGTACTGATCTACCTTAGTGAGGCAGCCTGAACCCAGCCATGCAGCCACAGGCTGTTACTATTTTGCTGTGAGCATCAGAGGACTGACCTGTGCTGATACACCCTCTTCTTCTTGCTTCCACACCCTTCTGCATCAGTTTGGGGGTCTTTGGGTCAATGTAATGAGTGCCCATACAAGCAGTGCTATGGGTACTATGTAGGGTGCAAGAAAGAGAAGGATGAGTCAGCTTATACTACCCTTTTACTATTTTTAAAGCTGGGCTCTATGTACGTAATGTCAGTACAAACCAGAGAAGGATTTGTGAATTAAGATGGTAAGTGGTGTTAAAGTATTTCAGTTTCTCCATCTCTTTCCCAGACTTCTTCATCCAGAATTTAGACTGCCTAAATGCAAACCCTCATGTCTCAGGATTCCTCTGCTTCTCCTTTCACCTCATTCACTTTTAAAATGGACATTCCATTTTAACTTGTGGACTAGGGACAGAGCAGCTCTGCAAGGAATGAAAGTGAGACAATGCTGATGATGCACATGATGCTCCAGGCAAGGTAGCTCAGAGGTACCTAATCTGATTTGCATATCCAAACTCCACTGCCAACACCTCAGAACTGAACCTTCACAACCCTCCAAGCCAGAAACAGCGTGTCTGGACAAGGAATCTGCAGCCAGTGACTATCCACAAAAGGACATGGGGTCCTAGGTAGTCAGAGAAGGATGGAGGGTCGATAAAGTACTTTGTGTCTTTGTAGACCCCAGAGTCCAGCTACACATTGGCTGTGGGGCTGTGACAGCTCCTGAGCAGTCTAGGTTGGGTTTTAGGGGAACATAGGCATCACCTTTAGTATTACAGAGGTGTCCATGCTCATGTGGCTACAGCTCATGCAGCTACACATGAGATAATTTTAATGAAGTGGTTTGGGTGCTGCCAGTGATGCAGATCCTGTCTGGAACAATCTATGGCAGAGATCTAGGATTTACCTGCATCTCAGAAGGGTTTCATTGCCCACCAGAAGCTCCCACAGCTTTATGTACCAGGCTTGAAGTTACTGTCCCTGACTGTACAGCAGGAATGATCTCCAGCTCCTGAAGCACATAGATCTGGTGGTTTGTCATCCTCCACTTTCCTCAACCACCCTGGCTCCTTGTCATGGGGGCATCCCTTAGGGTTATCATTACCAGTCTTACCCCAAAAGTCAGTGCTGGAAGATAACAAATGACCTGGTTTTCTACATCTCCTTTGAAAACTTGGAAACGGGGCTACACAAAAGCTCAACTGGGCTGCAGCAATACTAACCAACCCCTTTAGGACTTCTCTGCATGAAGAGACCAGGACAACCCTGAGAGAATGAAACAGCCAAAAATGGTTTTAATTTACTTCCCTGTATGGTGTGTGGTCACCAAGCAGGGACTGGGTCAGCCTCCAAGCCTGATCATTGTTTCTTCAGAAGAGATTTTATAGAAGCACCCCATCTGAGTGGAGAGACACATGCTCCTGTGGTGTCATGTCAGAATTTCTGCAAAGCCACACAATTTATACAAGTGTGCAACCTTGTATTTTGTTTTGGGGTTGGATTTTTTTCTTTTTTGTCATAGGCTTCTGGCAGATAAGGTACTATTCCCTCAGCCTGTTATGAGTGTACACTGAGCCATTCCCAGCCAATTGGAGCTTTTCCACAAGATGGTACTCAGCCCAGTCTGTAATTGAAACAGGCCATGGATGCTCCTGGGGAAGACAAACGTCAGCCAAAAAAACAGGCCATGATAGTCAGAGATATTTAGTATACAAATAAGAAGTTGTTTCATAAATATCTTATAAAAACTGTAATTTACTTCCCAATATTTCAGCAGATTATCTTAATGCAAACAGCAGATGTATTTTGGATCGACGAAACAAATGTTTAGTGAAATTAAAGTTATTCATGTGCAGTCACACAGGGAATATTTGCATGATATTTTACTAATTGCTCCAAAATCTGAATTGTAGCAAATAAACAAACAGGGGGAAAAAATAAACCAGCAGAAAGATTAGCCCCAGGCCTCTCTTTTTAAGTTTTCTGAGTCTTTCTTCAACAGCTTAACCTTTTTTTCTCTGGTGTCCTGGGGTTCTTCCCCAGTCTCCTCATCACTCTTCTCAGGCCTGTTATCTTTTTTGCAGGCTCCTATTCTTCCCCTGATGGAATTTCTTCTGAAAGGGGCTTGATTTTCTTCTTCTCTGTGAGTTCAAGTACCCTTACCCACTTTGCATTTCTTCCTTCTGCAGTTTCTTAGTGCTTGGCTGGAGTCAACAAGACCAATTTCCAATGGTCCAATTTCCTTAAGCATTTTGGGGAAGTACTTGCTATTTTACCTAGCTCAGGGATTGCCCCAAATAAGATTAACCATTCAGAAAAGCCCTACACAAAAAGAGTAGGTGCTGTTTTAGTGGCCAGGAATTCAGAGTTGAGTTACTTTAACCTTCTCTTACAAGTTTCAAGTTACAGCAGCAAGAATCAAGTTGTAGTTGCTGATTGTTATGACATTATTTTTTTGTCAGGTCTATTTATTTGCCCTCCTGGAAAAGAGAATGTATTTTGAGACGTCAAAATATTTTGTTCGCTTTTATTTGATTGCAAGAGGAGCCTTAGGTGAGGTAATAAAAATATAGGTTTATCAAAATATTGGTGAGCAGTAGATGGTTACATGATTGCATATGATTGTTTCATACACCCAAATTGAAGGAATGCAAAAAACTGAGCAGTAGGAAGTTAGCAAAGGTCAGAATTAAAGCTGATGCATCTTGAAATCTCTTTGAAATCTTGTTGATTACAGGAGTGAGTGAGCTGCAGCACTGGAAAGAGAAGTCCTTGGTTTCATGCTATAGCTGCTTTTTACCCAAAGTAATGCAGTTTCTCGCAACAGTGAGAGTCTCTTAATCTCTTTCTGTCAGGCACTGTAGGTGGAAGTGCATCTTTTTTACATGACTTCTACAGCAAAGAGAATTTTTTTAGCCATCTGAGCCTTTAAGATGCAAAATAACATTATAAGTCATGTCTCTAACTCTGTAAATGTTCCCAGTTGCATTTTGGATTCTGGAGGAGAGTCTGGGAGCCTTGGGGGAAACGTGTGCAGCCACTGTTTGTGCACTTTGTTGCCTAGACAGGTCAGATAGGGCCACCAAAACTCAGGTGTTGTCTCTTTGGCAATGCAAATGCTGCTTCCTTCCAGTGCAAAGCCAGTGCAGAGGGTTTAAAGCTGCAAATTAAGTTTCTGGTCATTGCTAAAGAATTGCTGTCCATAGAGGGGCAGGAGATTAGAAGCTTCCATTTCTCACAGACTGTACTTGGACAGCATCTTGGTTTGCTAGGGACATTCGGTTCTAGAGTCCAGCCTGATGTGAAGTGCATGCCTCCTCTTAAGCTCATATAAAGAGCATTTTCGGGATCCTTCTTTTCACAATGGCCAGTATTTGCATTTTGAACTTCTTTTCCCTGTTACTTGTGAGGTGCAGGTGGATGAGGATGCTGAGCTAAATGCACAGGTAGGTGCTAAGGTGTCCAGAAATAATAAGGTGAGTTGTACATCCCAGACAGTCCTTTAAGGTTTTGTTAAAGTACTTCTGAAGAGTCAGTGCATCAGTTCTCTTCTAACATGATATTTTATTTACTTGAAACAACCAAGGTAATAAAAAAGATTATGGCTATATTATCTGACTAATTAGGAAAAGCATAGGGGAGTACAGGATATAATTGTTGCTGGTTTTTTCTTTAAAGAAGAGGGTTTCCATTCATGAAGTTTACATTTTGAACTCACTGAAGTCTTTCTTTGGCCTCTCCCATCCACAGGTCACTGCAGGAATATGTAAAAAGGAAACGTTTTATTTTAACAGAGTCAAACAAAGTACATGAAACACACCCTTGCCACTGCAAGACATTCCTTAAGTTAAATCACAGAACCAAGCAGAATATTTTCCCCCCTGCCTTGGTCTTTTATTTCACTGAGAAGAACCCAAAGTATAATATTCTTTCAGGAAGCATAAATTGTATTGCTGGAAGTAATAGCAATCTCCTAAGCAAAACCCCATGGGACTTAAGCCACTCTAAAAAGCTGCATTCAAGTACATCCAGTGTTGCCCCTTTTCTAAACACTGCTCTCATGCTTTGGATGATGCCACAGCAACTGGATGATTTTGCATTGCAGTTTTCCAGGTGTTTTGGCCTTTACAGGCAGTTCTGTGTCTTGGGAGAAGCTGTCAGAGTCCTGCCCAACCATCTTAAGTTTGGTCCCGCTGATTGCTGTTCAATATGACTGTATAACATCCATGAATGTAAATATGTACACACATAGAGAGGGAAATAGATGCATTTATCTTGGCTCACGACTAGCAGCATCTCCCCAAGGAGCTACTTAGGAGGCATTGAGGAGCCAACAGCAAAGTGCAGTGGGCTGTACCTTCCTACATGTGTGCTGTAGAAATTATTGGCATGGTGCTGATGTTCATGGCGAACAAACAGTTTATTTCTGGGCTAAAAAAGATTCCAGTGTAAATACTCAACTGGCAGCTAGCTGGAAGTTTGCCACTTGAAGTTAAAAGGCCCGTGACCAATGGTGTCAGATTAACATTTCCAAGTTGGACAATGTACAAATGGTGTTCTTGGACTGGAATAGAAATAGATGAAAGTGGTCTACTGCAGTGCAAATAACAAACTGGCAACCAGCTGGTCATTGGAAAGAGAACATGCTATGGGAATATGCTTTCTGCAGAAATACTTTATTTTGGAGATAAGTATCAACAATAGGAAGATGAGGCTTGTTTAACAAGAACCATATGGTCTCCCCCTGCTTTTATTTCACTTAATGGCAAAGCCCTGAATGCCTTTTGTAGGTGCAGGATGGGGATTACTGATAATAAATAAGAAGTACAAAAAGTTGTCTGATCCACTGTTGCCCTTCAAAAGATGTAAACAGATTATTTTTAACACACATATTGATATTTCAGGAGACAATAACTGAAAGGAAGCAGAATTAAAGGTGCTTGCTGAAAAACAACAACTTCTGACAAAATATACCGAGACAAAGATCCATTCAAAACAAAGTTATCAAACTGTGTGAAACCAATACAGCAACATTTCCAAGCTGATAAGTGGAGAAGTAGTGGATGGATTCATTCACAAGAAAAAGTTAGAGAAAACAATAGGCTGTAAAAAGTAGCTTACGTGCAAATGGGGGAATAAGGCAGGGGCTTTGCTGAGGTTTAAGTAACTACATAATTTATTCTGTTAGCAATATAATTAAACATAGCAGAATTCAGCATTGCAGTTTTGGTATAGTCACAAAATCGATTTGTGCTACAGAAAAGAGAAAGGACAGAAAAGAAAATGCAACCCAAAGGAGGTGCAGCCTCAGTGGAAAATCCTGTTTTGGGAACTTTTCAAGGATATAAAATATCATCTAGAATTGTTTACTTTTATGGGTAAGAATTAAAAAAGAAGTCAAGTAAGAGTGGAAATGGCATTTTACCACAGTTGGAAGGTCGCAGTAAAACTAACATAACCCAGCACTGCAAATTCATTTTTGAAACTGGTTGTGTTTTGTTGCACTTTTTTCTTTTTTTTTTTATCGTGCTCAAGATTTGTTATTTTGGTCTCAAAAAGCCATCAAGTAGGAAACTATTAATTATCAAGAAAAAATAATCAAGATTTGAACATGAAAAATATGGACTATGTATGCAGAGGCTCACATCTCCCTTTGGGTGTTAAGTACTCAATCTCATTGATTTCCAGTGTCTGAAGATGGCTTGTAGCAATCAAGGATATCAAAATTATGTTGTACTACATATTTAGATTCATTATGTTACTGACTTTGCTGGTTTTACTCACAAAGTTTCTTTTTCCTTTCTTCTTGCTTTTAGCAAATAATGGAAGGACAGAGAAATAATACAGAACCTGAAGCATGTGAGAAATCAGAGGTTCAATTTGACTGTCTTAGTTCCTCTCCACTTTCAGCTCTGAAAATCCCTTCCCTAGGACTCCCTTGTCTTTGCACAGATGTGAAAACAGCCTTAAACTATTTCTATGTTTCGTGTGGGGTCTTGATGCCCACCTCAACCCCTCCATCTGAAAAATGCGGAGTGTCCAGCCCAAATTTCTGTAAATTGACAGTGGTTTCAAGGCAGCCCAGTGAGGAAGGTGGTCCCACACTATCTAGTTGTGTTTGTGATGGAAGTACATGCCAAGTGTGGTCCTGACCTAAAGCTTCTGAAAGTTCTGGGATGTTTCTCTCACATGACTCAGGGCAGGTTGTTCATTGGTGGGCCCTGCTGGAACAGGACTTTGGATGCCAAGATTTTTAGGATTCAGTTTTTCTTAGTTTCCAGCAATTCTCTAGTAAAACAGGATAAGAGAGGACTTAGGCTGCTCTGTGTCCATTTATGGAACCAGTAGTAATTTGGCAAGGTTACCAATAAATAAACATCCATGCTTCCGTAAAGAGTGGGACTGCACTGCCCCACTGTCCAGCTGCCCCAAAGCTGGGGAAAACCCTCTGATTTTATCCCTCTGTTTCTTTCCTTATCCCCAAGCAGTGGGGATAGCTAAAGAAACCCATCATCATTTCATTGCTGTTTCTAATAAACACATATGGTGATGCCTATAACAAGAACAACAGCGAGTTGCTATTGTTCAGCACACGGCCATATGTGGGCTGTCCAGCGGCTCAGCAGCTGCATCGTGAGTGCTCAGGAATGTCGATAGCCCAGAGAGAAAGGAATGATTTTTAAGGGCTCTGAGCCTCACAAATAGTGTGTCTGCTTTACATACTGCTGTTGCTAAAACAACTTCTGACCATGGTGTGCCAAAAGCATAGATGCGGTGTTAGTCACTGCAGAAGTTTACAAGGTGATTAAATTGTTAGAAATTGCAATGCAGAGACTGGGAAATTAGCTGGGAGCATGTTGAATGGAGCTCTGCAAAACAAAAAGGCTCGAATAAAGATATATAAATATTTGGTATATATTATATATATATATACATCTGTATGTCTGCATTTATACACTTAGTACTTTTTTTTTGACATCAGAAACTCAGGCACTTGCACATCTAGTACTTCATGGAAAAAAAACTTTGACCTCAGCGCTAATCCATATTTATTTTATCCCATTGTGCGAGGTTGAAAGGCATGCAATTTACCAATATTTTTTCTCCATTAGCTACACTTCCCTCTGGCCTCATCCAGCTCTGCTTGGGCTGGATGATGCATACTGCAGTGATACAGAGGCAGCCCAAACATGATGGTTGGCATGCCTCATGTATAACTGTGTTTCTAACACTCTTCTTTTCCTGATGTCATTTTTAAACAGCAACCCGACTGAAAATGAACAGCCCATCTTTACATCTTCATTTTTTCCATCAACATGTTTCAGGGGGGAGAGAGAGAGACTCTAATTGAGAGAAAAGAGAGCTAAAACTCGAAAGTAGGAAACATTTTTTCAAATCTGGACAAACACAAGCAGGCAACCAGTGCTTTATTTAAGCCCTTGAATAATTTAACTGACTGTGTGTGTGAGATGCTGAGTATATACTGTAAATAAGAGGAGAGAGAGAAAATTGTAAAGGATCCAAAAATCAACCACTTGCATATGTCTCCAAACATGGATTTTAGAAATCTGATTTAAATATCACAGTGCAAATGATTTTGGCCAATGTTTCTAACACATGGCAGGAAGTCTCGGTCTTGTACTTATTTTGCATATGTACACACCATCTTCATGGCACACAAATTACCTGTATAATGGAACACGATTTGAGTAACCCATAATGCCCCAGAAAGAACCACATCCAGGCATTCACGGAAACCATAGACTAACTCAGACTGCCAAAATCCACAAGTGTTTCTGCCCGGTAAGTGAAACCACAAAAATTTGCATGCTTAGATATCCTGACAAAAAGTAAATATTCTGGATGACGTACTTTTCGATATCATACCCGGTAGTGCGAAAGGAAAAAACTAGATGGAGAAAAATTAACCTCTGTTTGCTCTATCTTAGGGAGTTCTTTTCAATGGGTGAAGCTGAAATGCCCACACTGACTTCCTTTGAAATAACGAAGGGCCATATTTTCCCCCTGACAGATGTACATGGCTCTTGATTCCTCCTGGGAGTAGTGGCAGAACTTCAAAAAAACCCTGTGCCAAGACCAGATTTTCAGAGGTCCCCAGCATCCCCCGGTTCCTGTTGATTTGTAAGCGACATGCAGCTTGAGGTTTTGCTCGTTCCTCAGCTGAAACTTT
>JAOXXN010000446.1:10360695-10381594 GCA_026770055.1 Myrmophylax atrothorax | reverse complement strand
GTCAGTGTTTTATGTAACCCCAGCTTGCATTCCTCCAAACCCCTCCTGAGCTCAGAGTGCTCCGACAGCCAATCTCAAATTCTTCATCCTTGCAGCTGACAACCTCAGCCCTCTGATGGTGGCACAAGAGGCTCCTCATGCTGTTCCTGGGGGGCTCCAGGGCCTCAGTAAGACTTTCCTGGGTACTGTGGGGACTGAGGCTGGGAGAAAGCTGGACTGGAGTAAAGAGCTCCACTCCAATGAGCAAGATGTTGGGCTTCCCTGAAAGAAAAATGCCCATTTCTGGATTGTTTGATGGATACTTTTTTCCCTTCCCTGCAGCAGCATCGCTTTTATCCATACCCATGCCAGAAAAAGGCAAAAAAAAAAAAAAATCCAAAAAGATTCCTCATTTAAAAGTTGTAAGAAGGGAGGGCAGTGATGTGGTGGATCGCACTTGTTGTTGGTCTTCTACAGGCACCTTGGATGGCAACTTCAGCTCACATCCCTGGTACCCTGAAGGCAGCATCCTGAAGTTGAGCACCTAAACAAGCTTGAGAGGTGACTTATTACACCATAATTATTTTTTTACCCTTGTCTGTGAAGGCTCTGAAATATATAAAAGCAGATAAAAACAGTGGGGGAAGGTGAGAAACTACACACCATTTTTAATTCCATTTCCGATTTTCCTTTGTGAGGTGAAAACACTCTACCCATGATGCTTCTCCTGCCAGCTTCCCATGCCCATTTTGGAGGGAGCTCATTGCAAACCTCTCAGTATCAGTATAGCTCTCCCATTTCCCAGGACAACCAGGAATCCTCCTGCCACTCACAGTAAGAGGGATGCCCATTTCAGTTGGGTCACACCATCCTCACCACAGCCAGACAGGAGTTAGCAAAGAGCTCTTATCTTCCCAATGCTCAATTTCTTCCTCCTCAGTCTTGGAGGGGGAAAATCCCTCTTTCATTTGGCCAGCATTTACCTCCTTTCTCCCTACATGTAACAGGAATCATAGCATGATAGGACCTAAACCAACATTTTTTCCCACAAAAAATCCATCCCAGTTTGCTGGAGCAGGGACTGGTGGACAATAAACTGGAGACACTGTTTTATTGGTAATGTTTGGTGTTGTGGCATAGTAAAATGTGAGGAAACATTGAGATGTTCAATGCTGTAAAGTGGGAAGGGGGTGGGAGGACCGGAGAAGCCATGGAGAGGGCAGAGGCACCCCTGTATTTCAAAGTGGAGCCATTAGTACCTCATTGTGTCTCTGCTGTTTGAAACATATCCAGTGCATTGAAGTCAATGAAACAAGTAATTCAGAAGCACATTTTGAGGTATTTTTTCAAGTATTGTTGGCCCTTTTTTGTAAAAACCACTGATTTTCTTGTTGTGTGAGAGGAGTACCTCAAATTTAGGCCCTACAAAGAAATATAGGGAAAAAAATTTTTAAAAAAGCGCAAACAAAAACCAAACCTCAACAATTTCCTAAAATAAATATTATTTGTTTGTCTTATCATGTTTAATCCCATGTATGTAAGTGTGTGCAAATATATCTATTCACAGGTAAAAATAACTCCTGATGATAAGTAGTCCCACACTAGAAGCTCTTTACAATATTTAGAGAAACCATGGAGAAACGTGAAGATCAGGTGAGGGGGAACATGTGCCAGCTTGCTCCACTAACCTACTTAAATGCAGCTTGGTAACAGCAGAACAACCAGCCATCTGATGCTCTGGATGCTCTGACCATGTGCTGGCACCATGCAGACCTAAGGCATTGACATCCTCGTCTAGAAAAGTGATGGGATATTTCTTATCCTTCTTATTGCATGAATTTTAAATACTTGTGTGTAGGGTCACAGTCAAGTTTTGCAACTGTAGTGATTAAAAAGCCTGAGGAATGTGCACCACAATACTGGGATTTGTCTCTTATTCCTTGGCAACCCAACAATCCAGCACCTTTCCCAGGATGAGAGTGTTGACACCTTCATTATTCCAGGAAAGGGCTGTGTTGATATATATATTTTCCCCCAATTAGTTGGTCTTGTATAAGATGTAACCTCTTCATATGTGGGTGCATGGCTGTACTGATACATAATATTCCAGCACTGGCACCTACTGGGTGCTCAGGCAGGAGCAAAATGGCCATAGATTTTCCTGAAGAATTTAGATTAAATCCTTATTGCAGTCTATGGTCTGCTTTTGCTTTTTTTTTTTTATTTCACTACAGACCTCAAAAGCAATCCCCTTGGACACGGTTATATATATTTCACTGTAAATGAAAGAGAACAAAACAAATAAAAACAGAACGAGGCTCTTTCTCCACACTGGTACTTTCTTCAAACTTTCTACTGAGGATTTCCAACAGCATTTGTTGTAGTATGGTAAGGGCTCTGAATGAATTTATTGATGGTAGCTGCGGGGGACAAAAAAAGGGGAAAAAATGAATTAAATCCCTTGACATGGAAGGTATGTCATGAACTTCCCCAAGTTATTTGCAAATGTTTCTGCCAGTATCGATAAATCCCTCAAATTTTAGGATAGGTTACATTAATTACAGGATGGCATTACGCATTTAAAGGTTGCTGAAAGTTATATCTGCAAGCAGTCATGTTTGAACTGCACATTCATGTGAAATATTTGGGGGTTTTATGCATAGGCATGCAGGCAAGCAGCAATAGTCTTCATGATGTTTTAATAGGCTTTTATTAGTTCGTACTTTCCTTGTAATCTCGTTTTACAGTATGTGCATTCAATGTGTTTGTGTCTATGCTCTTCATGCACACATTGCAGGATGCCAAAACATCCTTCTGCTTCCTTGTTTCCAACCACTTAGTCAGGCACTTGAACACTTTCCAAATCTTGTTAAAAACCAGAAATAGCGCTATCACTTCTTGTCGGAGTGCACAGAAAGGGATGGAAGGAGAGGCCAGTGGAAACATAATGGAGGAGGCTGAATAGCTGAGAGATGGGGGCATCTTCTTGGGTGATCCCAGGAGATTCTCAGTGCCATGATGCCCAGACCTGATTCTGGGACTGCCCACCACCTTGCTTTGAAAAGTGGGGTCTTTGATTCACTTGCTGGATGGAGAAGTGCTGCAAAGATGCTCCTTACACATTACAAACCCACTGAATCGCATAACATTCTGAGCTGGAATGGATCCACAAGGATCATCGAGTACAATTCTGAAGTGAATAGCCTGTACAGGGGTCAAACCCACAACTTTGGCATTGTTAGCATCATGTGCCAACCAAATGAGCTAATCTCTGTGTTAAATTTAAAAGTTTGGAATGTAAAAATTCCCTGCCCAAAAATCACAGGGTATTTTTCTGAGCTGACAAATACTAATTATATTTCTATATTAAACTATCTTTATTTATTCCCCAGGAAAATGTAAAGTAGCATCTAAATAGAGGTAGGGTTTTTTTCTGAGTTAAATAGATTTAAAAATCAATTTTATTATATTCACTAATTTTTCCTGAAACTGAACTAAATAGACAGGATTAGCTTAGATTCAATAAATGTTATAAATGTGCATTGCTGGTGAGTTAAAAATTGCTCCTGAGACTGATCAAAGTGTTTCAGTCAGGTGCAGCCTGTCTGGTTAACACTGGGGTCATGCAATGCTGCTGGTACTGGTAAAGTATTATAGAATCACAGAATCACAGAATCTGCTGAGTTAGAAGGGACTAATTAACTGTATGCTCACAACTGGAGGGAGCAGGGAAGGGCAGCTTACCCTGGGTTGCTCTTGCAGGTGTGGATTCTCTGATGTCTACAGACAATTGCGTTCATCCCATTGCCATTCAGGGAGGCAGAAATGGTTGCCTTGGTTCCCTGTCTCCATGAGATAGGAATATCTGTCCAGTTTGACTGCAGTCACCCAGTGGATTTAAAGCATGCGTTGGCGCAGGCGTGTACCCGCACACCCACACACCCACTCAGAGCGTCATGAGCACCCAGCCCCTATGGCCTTAAGAAACCCAGTTAAAAAATAATGTTGCCTTAAGCGACTTATGCTATGCATGAATAAGAGAACTTCAAGGCTCCTACTGCCTCCTGAGAGGGTTTGGGGTTTCAAATTCAGCTAAGGAACTTGCCAAGTTCTGAAACAGCCCTTGCTGGTCGTCTATGCTGCAGCCCACGGATGCTCATGGTCAGCAAAAAAAGGCTGGTGAAATAACATTTATCAGATTGTTTACTTGGCATATCCCCCACATTCTGAACAACTTATTTTACAGTTCTGGGTTTGGGGTTTTTTTGCAGATGACAGGCTAAATGCAGGACTTACTAATATAATTATTAAAAGCAGTCCTTTGTCAAGTTGTCGGAGAAAGTTGGAAGTCAAGTGAAGTCAGGTTCCTCAGTGTCTGTAGCCCCAGCCAGCAACAACCACGTGCCAAAACCTCTGCTAATCCTATCTCCTTGCAGAAATGGGCTCCATCATGTCAGGTAAGAGCTACCCAAAGACTTGAGACCATGGGTTGGGTCTTTCTGCCCCTCCAAAAGGAAAGGACATGGATGAGCCTCTCCCATTAATCTACCTGTGTTTGGTGCAGCAAGGTTGGAGGACAGGTCATACTGGCTTACATAAAATTACACTTATAAAAAGAGTAATGTCCCTTTTTCACCAGAGTGACAACCCTTGTTACCTCAAGGCTGATGCACTCTTGGAAAGTGAAATCAATAATGAAGGCAGAGTGGAAGAAATCTCTTTTTTAAGAAAACATGGTACATAAACACACAATACAGCTCAGGCAACACCTTCATTTCAGCCATAAGAAGTTCGTGCAAGTGTAGAAAAGTCAAGGTTTTTCTCCTGCCCCCCAAAGAAACATAATCCAGAGTTTATATCAGATGGTTTATGGGAGTTTATTGGAATATCCAACAGGGTTCATGTAATGTGTCATAAGGCAAAGCCTGTTCATTGGTGATTTACAAGCAGTGTGTGCTGGTGTTACTGTAATTTATAGACCACAGATGGTCAGGGGGTGCCCCTGCTGACTTATAGCTGAATAAGAAGCTGAGCCCTGTTGGTACCTGCTGCAGGTACCTCTGGCTCACTTCCCCAAATTAGTTCTGATCAAGATGTGCCTTCAAATCCAGAGGGTCCCAAGACCTTTGCCTTGCAAGCTGCGACTATTTCAGGAGGGGAGAGGATACAAATGTTTAAGGCTGGGGAAAAATGCCCCAAGCCTATCAGAATGACACCAAAGAAAAATTGCTTTTTACAATAATAGCTTCCCTTCTCAAGGCTGGTACTTCACTTGATGGGTTTTTGTCACCTGTTAAATGGAGAAGGAAGAATGTCGATCCCCCCTTTCATAGACGCATCTAAGACAAACATCTCCTGTGAAAAATTTATATATATTCATAAATCTCCCTCATAACGACCCTTAGGAAAGAGCCCATCTTTGTTCTTGTCAATTTACCCTCTCAGGTAATTACTCTTCAACTATGTTTTACTATGAGTTTCTTTCAAATTTACCTAAGTCTTTTCTTCTTTAAAACTTTTTATATAATTATCTCTTTAATCCAGCACCTCTTACTGATCCCCCAGGACTTTGCTCCTGGTGGATGCACACAAGGCAGAGAGAGGACAGGACTGGCTGCACATCTCACTCAAACCTCCGAGAGATTTTTTTTTTTTTTTTTGGCTGGGGGATTGGGCCCCTTTTCACTTCTAATTTCTCTGCTTAACAAAGTTCATCACGTCGCCTCATATTTCTCCTAGCCATGTTTTTTGTCTTGCTGCGTGTGGCCTCGTCCTGCCACAGAAGTACCACGGTGGTCTCCGTCAGGATCCAGCAGCCTCTGGAGGGACGTGCCGGATCCAGGGACACCCAGCACTTGGCTTGCCTGCTGCAGCGAGGTCATGCATTTTAACAAGGCACCACCGATCCCCTTTTTAAAGGGCATTGATTATGTTTCGTTAAAATGGGCTTTGAACTCAGCTGACCCTGTGCCGGTAGGACATTTCAGGGCTTTTTTTCTGCCTGGACCACACTTGACACCTGTTGGCAAACACAGCTGCAAATGCCACTGAGAGAAACCTGCAGCTGAGCTCAAAACTAAGTGGCTCAATTTTTTCCCCAGTAGTAAAAACATAAGAGAATTTGGTGGCTTCTCTAGTTAATAAAGAGAAAAAAACCCCAACTTTATTTTCCTTATCAATATGGGGCAGGAGGGAAAGCACCCTATAGACAAAAGAAGCAGAAGGAAAGCTGTAATGGAAATAAAATTGACAGCCTCTCAAAACTCAGGTGGCACTTTCCTTTTCCAGTTAATTACAGTTTTAATTACATGGCTTCTTGTGACTCCTTGATACCTAATAAACTAGACTCTGTGGGGCGGCAAAGTTGAGTTTTGCTTGAACTGCAGGTGTAAGGCTCAGCATGAAACATAAATCAACTTCTTAAACATGTTCCCATGGTGTGTTTAGGCTTTTTCTTCCCATTTGTATGTAAAAATCACATCTTTTCACCGCTGTTGGGTTAAAAAAAAAAGACAAATATTGAAGGAACAATGCAGAGAAAATTACCTTTGTGTCTTTGGATATAAAAATCCCTTTAAAGTAGGGGAAAAAAAGGCTCTTTTATTTTTTAAACCCAGATATGATAAATTTTAAAAGAGTGATATATCACCCACATAAACCCTCTCTCATTATCTTTTTGTCTTTTCTTTTTTTTTTTTTTTAGTGGGGCTCAGTGCATAAGATAGAAGAAGAAAGTACTTTGCCAGACTGAAAGCAAGGGGAGAGGGGTATGTACAAATAAAGAGACATCCAGCCCATAGGAGCTGCCTTTCCTGAAGGCTTGGAAAACAGTTTCTGTTTTTTCTTTGGGTATTATGCCACGGAAATTTGTTCTCCAGTCAAGTTCAAGCACATGCCATATATTACCCATGAGTACAATAACACTCTGATAACCTGTAGCAGCAAAAAGCTGGAGACAAATATGGTCCTGAAGTTCCCATTGGTCTCAGTTTCATGGAATCTGCTGGGCCACAAGCCTATGGCAGGAAGCTCTACTATCCAAATGGCCAATGGGGATTTCAGTGGAAGATTGCCTACCTTCTCTCTTCCTTAAACTAAAAAAAATACATTAAAAAGAGCAAGGGAGGGGGGAAAATGAGAGATGGAAGAGCCAGAAGAGCTTCACCTGAGCCATTCAGACAATGGTCCAAAACATGAGCCACAAGGTTCATGTGTGGGACATGAGTATATCAAGAAGCCCTTCTTAACCTGTCAGACTGGGAAGGATTGTTTTTTTAATGTCCTATCAATTTTGTCTTCAGCTTGTGACTTGACTGCTGAAGCACCGGTTTTGCATGAGTGCAAAAAAGGGGTATTTGTTAGGAATGAGGAAGGAGAGATCTGGGAATTAGGTGCTTTGGTAGCAGTTTTCCTGGCCCAGTAAGGGGAAGGTGGCAGAAATCATATTTTCCTGCCTGTCTTTCAACAAAAATACTTATTTCTGTTGGTTTCTCCCATTTGGTTATTCCCTGAACAAGCACCACTCCATGGCTTGAGCAAGTGTGCCGAAGGAGGCTGCCCAAGGGCTCCATGCCCATCCTTCCTGATACCCACCTATCTTCCCATGCCGTATCCCAGCCTCAGACCCTGTCCTATAACACTGCTGGCATCTCACTGACACTCACAGTGTTCAGGGCCACCTGAGGCACAGTCAGAGTCATCTTCCTATATAGAAATGTCATATGACTTGAACAAACCAGGCAGATTTCAGCCTTAACTTCAATAGAAATCTTGCCTGAAAGACAATCTTCCCGTGGACTAGATTTTTTTGGTGTCATTTCACCTTGATGTCCTATTGATGACTTGTTTATTAAAATTATTAATAATAATGTTAATGTTAACATTAATATTATTACTGGTTGTAGTTTAGTTGTTGTTGTTAAAGTGCTTTTTTTTTCCCCCCACAGTCTGGCTACCTCCTCTTTTTTGCATCTGCATATGTTGCTTACCTGAACAATTGCACTTGCAAAGCACAGGTTTCTCTTGGATCAATACTATATTCAATCCCTTGGGTATAAATGTCTTGTACTCCTGTGGTCTGTTTGTGTGCAGTGCTTGGGCAGCCCACAGCAAAAGTGTGGGCAGCTGGATCATGGTCTGCAATTCCTGTGTGTAAAGGAAATAATAACCCACAGAAGGTTACTCTTTTTTCAAAGGTGTTTTTACCAGGCATAGTCCTAGAGGACATCAGTGCCATGGAGGACTGATGCTGTACAGCCTAAATCATGAAACAGGAGCAGGAACACCTCAGAAAAACATCTCAGTTTCTTTATATACAAATGTCAATGCTGAAAATTAACTGGGGAAGGAAAAGAACTCACCTCTACAGCCAAAAGAGAATTTGCAAGATGAGAAAAAGAAGAATTCCTCCTGCTTTCCTCCCCCACCAAAAAGTGTTTCATCATCTTTTTCAATTAATTTAGGTTTTCTCTTTGAAACCACACAGAGAGGCAATTTTACTGCTTCATATAGGTTCACATATGGTTTTTTTCCAGAGTGGAAAAGGCAGAGTAAAATTAAGGGAGCTAGAGAAAGGGAGAAGAGTAGGGAAGGAGAGAAAAAGGAGTTTAAAAAATAAGTAAGTATTTAAAAAAACTCAACTTCAGAAGGGAGATGGGCACTCCACATTGTACTGGGGTGGGGTGCATAAGGCATTGGAGCAGCAGCAAGGGATGTAGGCTCATGCTGGGGAGAAATCACACAGGGCCATGGCTTGGCAAAGGGATGGACTGAATGGAGAAATGGTGATGAAAGAAGGAGCAGCATCATGAATATCTGCCATTCTAGCACTTGAAGTAGTGTTGAGTGTGAGAAGAGTTAGATAAGAAGACAAATATGTGAAAAGTTCTGGTTCACAACAAAGAAATGAAGCAAAACTTTACAGCTGAAGCAGAGTACACATTTGCTTTGCTTCTAAATGCTTCCAGGGGAAGTTTTTGGATGAGGAGATAAAAACAAGCATGCATGAAGCAGGGAAGAGGGCATTTGATTCTGTGTGCCATGAGCTGCCTGTACCTTGCTTGATGGGAACACAGCTGGTATGAGTGACTGGAAAAAGTCTTAGCACTGAGTTGGAGAAAGTGCAAGATGTTAAGGAGCATCCTACATGGAACACAACCCTGCAGCATGGCTAGCCCATTGTGGAAGGGGAGGATGGTGGTGCAGCGCAGCACACATTAAACCATATGCCATGCACCCATATGGCAGTGTGGTCTGAATCCCGTCCCAGCGGTTCCAACTTGGGAAAGGCTTAAAAAGTTTTCAAACAGGGTTTTTATGGTCTGCTGAAACACAAATGTCCATTTTTTTATTCCACAGGGAGAGTTTATCTGAAGGAAAGCAGGGCAGAGACAGCCACCCTCAGCCCCAGCTGCCTGGTTCCTGCTCCCAAGCTGGGCAAAGGTAGAGTTGGAGAGCATATTTCTTCCCCAGTTGTTGGCAAGCTGTGCTTTAATATGGCATAACAGGCAGTGCATGGAGGAATTAGCTGCAAAACTTATCCCATTGGGCAGGAAGCCTGGAAGAGGGTTTTCTTTCTGAACTTGACACCAGGGCTGGGAACCCATCACACTTCTGTATAAACCTGCCTGAGGACAGATGGGATCAGGTGCCAGAGATCTCACCCTTGCTCAAAGCACCACCACTGATGCTGGCTGGACTTAGCTGAGAAGGGTTTTTTTTTTCAGAGCTGAGCACCCCACGTTGTACTGGGATGGTGTGCATGAGGTATCAGAGCAGCATCAAGGGATGCAGGCTCATGTTGGGAAAAAATCACACACCACCATGACTTGGCAAGGGGATGCAGTGAATGGAGAAACAGTGATGGAAGAAGGAGCAGCAGCAGCATTGTGGCTGCAGAAGCTGTGGATTGTGCCTTGGAAGCAGCAGAGTAACCAGTATCCACAGCTCTTGGCTGCTGCAATGGGGTCCCAGGTATATTGCTCATGGCCTGGTGGTGGTGGGGCAGGGTATGGAGGAGTCAGTCATGTTTGGGACACCATTTGGTCAAACAGTGTCTAGCGTGAAGAAACAACATTGGCTTGCAACAAAAGCTAGTCAAATCTAAAAAGAAATGGATAGGGGGGAAAAAAATCTGTTCTCTTAATGTGTTTTACTCACCTGTAATATTTTATGGCTACCTACAAGGTGAAATGTCACACTACATGGCAGACATCAGGGCTTTCTTATGACTCACTTGTCTGTTGGTGATTTTCTTCAGATTCTTCTCCCAGCATTTTGTAATTAAAGGAGAAAAACAGTTTCCAGGAAAATGTAAAATAATCCCTAATTTACTGGTTAAAAGACAAAAAATCCTAAAATCTGAAAAAAAACCCAGAGAAGAATAAGATATCACAAATCTTGTTCTCCTTTGATCTCTTGGGTTTGGAAAGGGCTTTGTGATTCTTGAAGATCCCAGCTTTTGACCTGTTTAAAGCTGAGCTGGAAGAGGTGTCACAGCAATGGAAACATGCTATGATGATGGTCACATACCCACCTCAGAGTACCTGAAGAGCACAGAGATAATATTAGACCATCCAGCAGTGTTCCTACCCATGGTAAACACTGTAGATCTAATGCTTTAGGAGATCTATTATTTTGTGGTTAAAGTTTAAAGTTAAAACCAGCTTAGCCTTTTTTTGAGCTGATCCCTCACTAACTTGGTCCAAGCACAGCTGAACAATCCTGGTTTTTAAGTTTTAGGAAGAACATGACATATGATTTACTAGATAGTTGTGGTGAGCCTAAAGTAATGAAAGCCCAACCCATGTGATGTGTATGGGCTACTGTATTATAGATATTTAATAAGTTATATGGAAAAGAAAAGAAGAAAGTAAAGGGGTTACAGAAGTCATATTAAAGTAACTAGGTAAACATAAAGAAGGTTAAAGTGTCTAACTCTATGTGGCATAAAGGCTAAAGCAAACCAGATCTGTTTTCTAGATACTTTTTCCATGCACAGCTGTAACTGGGCTGCATAGAAATAAGGCAAGTATTTAAAGACAGGCAAAAAAAAAATAGAGGGAGATCTAAAGCATTTGGTTGGCATTGATAGCAATCATTTCAAAAAGCCCTGGAACATTTAAAGAGAATTAGAAAGGATTTTGCTGGAATCAAAGGGAGAGCACTTTCCATGGCTGGATGTGTATTTGGGTATCTGCAAACTGATTACATCAGAGTGAGCAGAACAGCCTTGATCATCCAGGACTTTAAAAACAGAAGAAAGGGATTTTCCTGTTTGGGCTCTTTTTTTCTCACTCACACGTCTTACAGTTTTCATTCTTCTGCCTACTTGATGGTAAAGGAACATTTATTTTGGCACAGAGAATCACAGAGAGCTTTGAAGGGCCCTGTGGGTCGAGCAGCTACAGTGTGCATGTAACACATGGGGGTGAGCAAACCTGGAAATATTTAGGCTTAGGGGTCTTTTTTTTTCATCCTAACCTAAGTTTTGTTCTTAAAGAAGAAGTAGATACCTTCAAACTTCACTGCAATATCCATTATGATGCAGCCAGGCCTCCTGCCCTAGCACCTCCCCACTTGCCATTTCTTTGGCAACACCAATTTTCCTGTTGCATAAGCCAAAGAAAGGTTTTTGTGAGGATTTTGCTGTTGCTGGCAATTTACCCTTGGTATCATCCAGCAGAGAGAAGGCGATCAAGCCTCCCTAAATCCCTGACAAGGGTGTATTTCTATTTGTGAAAAGAGTGCAGAGGGGAGTGAGGCAAAACAGTCAACCTTTAGCTCCAAAGATTCCAAGAGGGACATCTCCTCCCTAACCCCACACTCCCTGGATCCACTTTGGCTTATGAAGTCTGCTGAAAACAATTCCTTTTTTTTTTCCTTTGCCTTTTCTTTTTTTGTTTTTTTTTTTTTTTTTAGCTTTCTCCTGGCCTAGGCAATGGATTTGGCTGTCAGAAAGTGTAGGAGAAGGGAAAAGGGGACTGTGGCAGAGGTAAATGGGAGGGAGACTCTCCCCTCACACAAGGGCTCGCATTGGTGGGGCTCTTTCCACCGCTCCACTCCTTACTCCTCCCACTCAGACATGGATATAGGAGGTCAAGACAAGGGATGGGATGAGATCAACTGAGTGGTGAGAACTGGGGGTGGGGAGAGTTGGGGTCTGTGGGTGGAGTTTTTTCCCTTTAAGTCTCAACTTACATTTGATAGGAAATTTAAAGCTGGAAATCTGGATTGAGCTCAGGATGGGCGTACTGCAAATCCAATGCAAGCAGGCAAAAATGAAAATGAAATTGCATTCATCCTGTACTTTGCTACTGCCTCTATGTTGTCAAATTCAGTAAAAATGCGTACAAGGTAACCCAGCTCCAAACCGAGCTGGAGAGAGCCTTTCCTTTCCATTTGATGGAAAGCTTGAGCTTTTTTAAGTCAAGGAATGGTTTTTCTTGTAATTTTCCCTAATGATGTTGATGACTCATGCACAGGATCTCCAACACCCAGAAACTGCTACATTTTTAAACCCGTATGTGGATTCCCACTGTAACCTGTGGAAGAGGAAACAATCCCGCTGGGGCTCTGGTGGGATACTGGAGTGGTGCTTCCTGGTGCCCAGAGTACTGAGGGCCTTTGGCTACACAGCTTCTCACAAGAGCATGTCTCAGCTCCAACATGCAGTCCAGAAGCCTGGTTTTATGGAAAAGGAGGGGTAGGAAAACTCACTTGCAACTACTGACAGAAAGTAAATAACAGTACAAAGCGTTCTGATTCACCTATTAAAATATGCACCTTTTTCTTTGCAGATGACCTTTCTTTCTCATGTTCTGCAGTACTTTCCCTGCTACAGTTAGCATCCTAAATAACAATAACCAACCTCCCTGCTATCAACAGGAGAGGCTTTACAGTGCTATGGAGAACTATTCTGAAGGTACAAATCACTTGACCTAAAGACTGTCCCTGGAGTGTCAGTGCTCTATGCTACATTTTCACTCTGCCAAACGCTTTATTTAGCACATGCTAAAGAACATTTAACATTTAAAGATCTCCTCTGTACATCCTCTAAATGTCTCCATTCTTTGCTTGTAGATTAATATGTCTTCTGTGAAAATGAGATAATTGATTACAAAGCTGTATTATTTACAAATGAAGTGTTGTTCATGTATTGACCTTTCATTTCTATGGCTCAATACTAGTCCTTGTACAGCATTTTTAATTAGCAAAATGGTAACAGAATTAGAAGAAAAGGCCGTCTGCAGATGTTTTAATAAAAGAAAACTTCAAGATGACTAGTACATTTAAACCTGAAAAAATTAATGTTTAATTAGATTCTACATCCCAAATCTCTCTTTAGAAAAAGAAAGAAATCTCCTTCTGCTTCCAAAGGCACGGCAAGTGGTAATACAGGTGAAAAGGGCTGATCAATAGACACAAGTGAGCATTTGCCCTTCACCCTGCTCCGTTAGTTCTTTTGCACCAGGGGATTCATTTCAGCCCAATCTTCTTCATGAGCAACCAGCAAAGACCATCTGAGCATTTCAAGATGAAAGGCATTGATAAGTCAGGGGGACTTGGGCATATTCACAGGCACAAAACATTCAAAACCGGTGGCTATGGAGCACCAAAAGCCATTGTCAAAAGTCCTAGAAATGCCAAAGAGGCAAAAAGTAGCAAATTCACCCTCCTAAAGCAGGACAGGGCTACCTGGTCTGTAGAGTCAGTCTGGATTAAATAATGGTGCACCCACAGGCTGGATGGGTTGAGCAAGCCCTCCTGAACCCCACCCCTGGCTGTGCTGCCTTGCACTGAACAGCCGTGAGATCACAATGGCTCAAACCCAGCTGAAGGAGGGATAAAGAGTAAGGAAGCAGGAAGAAATGATGAAATACAGCATAAACACAGTACACAGGAGTTTTGAGGTTTAAAAAGAAATATGTTCTGCTTGGGAAGAGGAAGGAGATACCTCATGAGAGACACTAACAGAATTGGGAAAGCTTTGGATTTCAAAAATAACCAAGAAAAACCTCTCCTGCCATGAGTCTGACATAGTCCTTGTATAAATGCTTCGGTCTGCTTGTGTCTGGTTTAGTTTGGCCTCTTAAATGAGTAACTGTTTCTAATGAACACAGGGGTTTTGATAGAGAAGAGGCATGCTGGAGGCAGGCAGCTCTGTGGCATGCAAGCCAAGCCTCTCACGATGCTCTTTTAAGGTGGCTGATCAAAGGCAGAGATGCTCACAACACACAGAGAGCACAAACCCTTGCAATGCTTTAATTTCCACTAGAGTAGAGGCAAACAAATACCAACAAAAAAATAATCTAAATTTAGCTCGACAATGTGTTTCTAATAAAACTCCAAAGAGACAGAGCTGACATCAGGTTGATTCCACTATCCTTCCCTAGGAAGGCGAAGGAGAATTTTCCACATGCACTTTGATAGATTCAGACCCATGAATAAAAGAATCTGAAACATAAAGCAAATCATTTAATTTCTCAGTAACAAAGATGTTAGTTGCAGCTATAAAACAAATCTTGTAATTGCAGAAGAGGGTTTTTCTTTAATCTTTTTATTAATGGAACAGAAGCATATTAAAAATGTCTGTCATTGCAAGTCTGGAGAAATTGGGTTCAAATAAGGTCATTGAGGAAGGATAGAGGAAAGTAATGAAGGGAAGACTTTAAGCACCTTTTCAGAACTGTGTGGATTCAGGCAAATAGTACAAATCACTCTTCAGAGGGGCTGTTTTGGGGGAGTTTCACCCCAATACACATGGTCCCACATGCAACATCCACAGAACTGATGAAAAAAGAGAAAAAACTCTGAGCGTCATCTTGAAGTGCTCCTTGGGGAATGTGACATGCTGCTTTCCTGGCTAAATTATTTGCAACCTCTACTTTGTCTGAGGTATCTCATCTACCATTGTCCTGCTAAGGGGCTGGTGTGTTCCCCTCTAAGTATCATCACCTTCTGGCCCCAGTGGTGATCTCTTGTTCTTACTGAACAGTCACTCCTATTCAATGACATTGCAAGAAACAAAATGAAATGTATATTCAAGGCAGCTGAAGCAATTCTGCTGTTTATGGTCAGAGCTACCAAACAAGGTAAATCATACATCTATGACACAACCCATGGTATAATTTTGCACGAGGTGGCAGCAGGTTTTGGGCAATGCCAGCTTGGGGCTGATTCCTTATCTGCACAGAAAAGTCCCTAAACAGGGCCCATCCACCACAAATGACCAAATGTTTGCCTTCATTGCATCTGAAAAGAGGAGGGTGGGGGTGTGCTGCTTCTTGAGCACAATATATCCCATACATCCAGTTCTCTGGGCTAAACAGGATGCGGGGACCCCTCAGATGTGGAGCCAATAGGGAGCACTCTGGCTACCTGGGATTTTATAAATCTTTCAACTATCAGTCTTTCAGAGCTCCAAATGCAAAATCCAGCAGCCCAGGATATCATGTGGATTTATGACTTGGGATTTATGAACTGGTCTGGATAAAATAAGAACTGCTTGGCCTTCTTTTTCTTTTTCTTTTTTTTTTTAATATTTGAGGAAAATGAAGACCTGACTTTTTTTCCCCTTTTCAAAGCTTGATGTTTATACAAATGTAGATGTCTTGTATATATTCAATTATTTTAATATTTCTTCTTACCTTTGTGTTTTCTGGGACTGGAATCAGAACAGAATACAAGTAATGCTGCTTTCACAAGATTTCCTGCCTGACAGGAATATCTCAAAGCGTTGTGGTTTTGAGGCACTTCTAGCCCTGCTTCCAAAGTTAGAAAAGGGGCTGGTAAATGCTTAAAAAGGTTTCTGGATGTTTCCAAGGAGTAGGATAGTTCCCCACAATGTCAGTGCTCCAGCTTTCACCTGCTTTCAGCACTTTTTCTCCTTAAATAATTTTGCAGCTCATGTTATTTTCCATGTGTTGCATGCTCAGTTTTTAGAGGATGCATGTGTGCATATCATGCACACGTTTGTACACTTGTGTATGTGTGTGTACATGTGCTCATACCCGTGTGTGTAGATTTGTGCAGCTATAAATGGACAACAACAGTATATACATCCATGTATACACATACATATATATATATATGCAAGCACACACAGATGTGTATTTACAGCTGCATAAACAGACACACATATACTTTTATGAGAGAGTATTATGGATGTTTTGTATTAAGTTTGGATTCAGTGATCTTGGAGATCTTTTCCAACCTTAATGATTCTATGATTCCATGATTCCATGATTATGTTAATTCCTTTCATAAAAACCAATACGGGCTATCAGGGGTGAAAGGGTGGGTTTAATTCTAGTGAACTGTATCTATTTTGAATGAGAGCCCATCCCAAAGGACTTTCTAGCCTTATCAGTAACTTATGAGCTTCCTTTCAATATTTTTTATCTTATAAAAAAAGATTATATGGTATTTACTTTGGTCAGGAGGAAAAGCTGTCAGATACATTTTAGCCCTCTCTTCTGATTGACCCTTTCATACCTCTGCCCACAGTTTCTGGGTGATTTTCTTCCTGTGATCCTCAAACTCTGTTCCTTCTTTTATGTATCAAGGTATCCCTAGGAAAAAGGAAGCTAATATATAGGTCCAGCCTTTCAACTTACCACCTTCCCCATCCCCTTGGGCACAGGCGTATTCATGTGCTAGCACTGCCAGACCATGTCAACACCTTCACCTCAGGGTGCTGAAACATTCACACGCATTCTTCACCTTCTCCCATCTCAAGCTAGCACCACTGTATATGCTGATACCACTCTGTTTAACCTCCATGTGAGACCTGTACACACCAGAATAAGCTTTTACATCACCTCTGGTGCCTGAATAATCTAAGGTGGGGGTGCCCATACATCAAGGAATTCAGGCCAACCAAACAAACCCTCTCAACCCCTATCCCATGAGCCGTGGCATGGAAACGGAACAAACTCAGTTTAAAAAAAGTCAGCAGCCTACCCTTTCTGTGTCTAAAGGAAAATGTTTTGTTTTGTTTTTAATTACCACACATTCAGAGTGAGGTTTTTTCAGCATGACTTGCAGCCCAGGAATAATTTGATTTGGAAATTTTGTTTTGAATAAAATTGAAAAGCCCAAATCATGTCTCAGAGCTAGATAAAAATTGCTGCATAAAAAAAATACCTCCACAATTATATTGGGGTTTTTTAATTGATTAATTTTTAATTTCTTGTGACTTTTTGTATTGTCATCTCTTTTTAAGCTCAGGGTTTAAGCTCTCCAGGTTTGGGGTGAGGAGACCAGCAGATTGCTCCTAGTCTCAGCACCCCTCTAACCTCAGCTTTGGTTATGAAAGTTTGCTGATAATTTCATGTGAATTACCCAAATTTAATGCACAGTGAGAAAGGTGGGTTTTGGGCATACATCTTTCCAGTTTTCACCTCACTGGGCATCTGTATCCCTGGTACCTCAGGTTTCCACTGCAGTTCCCATTCATGCACTGGGGACATTTTGGGGGCAGAGCGGGGAGAATACGAAAAACAATTTTTCTCCTTTCCAAGCCTTTTTCTGTCCTTTTTTTACCTTATTGGCAGCCAGAGAAGGACAAGTAGCTCTTGTGACACCAGGGACATGGTGGTCTGCACCAGAACAGCCACGCCAGCACTGCTGGAGCTGGGAAGGGCAGAAGGGCAGTTGTTTTGTCATGTGGATGGCTCACGCCCTTCACCCCTCTCTCTGCAGCATCCAACATTAACAAAACCCACCAAACCAGTTTGCCAAAAGCATCTTCACTTGGCTGCTTGGTCCTACTACGTGGGTCTTGCTCTCCCCCAGTCCCGGTATGGCATGGTCTGCTGAAAATTATCTCTCCATCAGAGAGTGAGGAGGGGGCCAGGGGCAGGCTCTGGTGCAAGGCACTGAGTGTCTGGACCCCGCTAAGTTCAAAGGCAGCCTCCCTCCCACCCTGAGGAGGGATGTAGCCGGCCGGAGGATGGCTGGAGGCCACACAGACGGGAAGGTATGTAACAATCCATTTATCACTTTGCAAATATTAGTGCTGCTCGCATTTGCTGCAGCCATATTTCTTCTTGGAAATTGGTGAAGTGAGTAATAACAATGTTATTTATTCTAAGACCTTGGAACTGAGAAGCAATAACAGGGGGACTGTTCCCTTGAAAGCTTCAGAGGTGCAGGAAATAAAATGATGGGGGGGAGGGAGAAAATAGACCAACAAAGGTCTGGAGGAGAGAAAGCCATTGAAATCTCTTGTTTAATTTCTTTGCCCCAAAGGTAATAAAATGCATTTTGCAATGATTTGTATATAAACAAGGAGGAGTGGGAAGAAGGGTGAACACTTCAGATTCATCTCTGGGTGGAACACCCTGCCAGGTAGCAGGGTATGCATCTTGGGTTTGCGATCTAGCAAAGTATCTCCTTCACCACAAGTCTGCTAGTTCTCTTCTTTTAATTTTCTTTTTCTTTTCTCCCTTTCCTCTTGCATCCCTTATCTGAATATATAAGGCTGCCCTTTGCTCAGATTTATGGGTTGGGGCAGCACTGTGTGTATTTACAGTCTCCTGACCTGCAAGACCTACAGCTGAACAAGAGCAGGAGGAAACCAGGGCCTGTTCCATAAACAGAGACAGATACGAGGGGGAGGCAGCAGGAATTGTGAGCAGCACTTAACATTTTTAACTATTTGGCCAAGCCAAGGAATTAGTGATTAGATTAGAGGCAAAGAAAAATGAGAAGCAGGGTTAAAGATTTAGGGAAGGTGGGGGAAGAGGGCAGCAACAACCAACAGCTGCCTCGGGTTTGGCATGGAGAGAAATTAAAAGTCATAGGAATTTTATGAAATGTTTTCCAGGGCAAAAGGGAATAGAAATGAAAGCGAATCTCCAAAGCATTTTAATCAAGCTGTGCTTTCCTTGGGTAGAGCCAAACAGTGCTTTTCAAGTCTAATTACCTTTTGAGGAGGTAGATTACTTAGTCTGTGTTTATTCAGGTACTAATTGCCTCAGATTAAGTCAAAAGAAAACCTTATTCAATGATAATAAATATTTCTCAGGTCCACGTCTACCAGTTGGTTTGTCTGCAGAAATTCAGTGCATATGAGAAAATATTTCAAAGGGACCTGAGAATTACTCGAGTTCTCCAAGGCAAAGGCAGCAGAAGTGGCAACAACCTGGAAAATAAATATATGAAATGCAACGTATGTAGGGGTCACAATATAGTATAAGTATATCAACATGATGAACAGCTTTGATGAAAATGGTAAACAAAACCACCCTCTCTTCCTGTGGCTTGTTTTACATTGCAATAAACCACTGACTCTATAACCTATCAGAACATGCTGAGATTTTATGCATCATTTCCAACTACTATTTGAACATTTGGTTTAGAGTAGTCATGAACTATAATTAATGGGATTTTTTTTGTGTGTCTGTCCTGATAAAAAGCAAGCTTTATTGTATTTTATTACCTGTTGGTCCAAAGCTCCATATAGATGATGTAAATTCATTGTAGGTTTTAGGCTGGGGAAAAAGAGGAGGTGGGGGGGGTTGCACATGATTATGATGAATTAACATTTAAAATTTCTAATCAAACCCAGAAGTTTAGCTTGAGATGCCCTGTCCAAATTTGCTTTGCTCCTATGAGTGAGCTGGTGGCGATGGGATGCAGAGATTTCGGCCCAGCTCAGTCTGCCAGGAGCAGAGGGGAAAAAAAACCCAACAACCCAGGCACCACAAAGACCATTGAGATGAATGGCTCTATTTTATGAGCCATAAAAGTTTTATTCATCTTGACACCGAAACAGGTTTAGGCAGCGAGTTGACACGCCTTAAATAAATAAGTGGAATTAATTCCCCAGCTCTTGAAACAATAGCAGCGCGCCCGTAACGCTGAGAGCTGCTCCGTTGTTTCCCGTTGCTGCTCGATATTGATATTATTTGTGGGGTTGTTTTTTTTTTTTCCTCTGGGGCCTGGTTGCTCCACTTCAGATTCTTCCCCTGTTTTATTAGAGGTTGAAAAAGGTTCAAGACCTGGTTGTACCACTGCTCCCACCGACAGCTAAGGAACCAGTTTGGCGTCTGGTTTGTCTGTTGTTTTACTGCTGACCTTCAAATCAACTTTCCCCCCTGACCCCAGGAGGCATCTATCATGACAAGAGGCTGTTTAACACAAATGGTGCCCATTTATAGGGGAAGAGAGTCAGAAGATTTCCTTGGTTGTTGGTTTTTTTGTTTTCTTTTTTTTTTTTAATGAAGAATTTGGTTTTTTCACCCCTCTTTTCTCAGTCACCACAGGTGAAATCCCTCCTAGCAGCTGGCTTATGAAATAATGCGAGGGGAGGCCTTAATGAGCTGAAAGCACCCTCAGCTGGAGATAAATATATGCAAATGAGATGCACAAACAAAGGAGCCCGGACAGAGAAATATCTGCAATTCCAGCAAAATGCTGCCTGCAGCTAGAAGATGAACAGCTTTGATAAAATGGTAACAAAAAGCACCTTTTTCTCCTCCAGCTTGTTTTACATTGCAATAGAGCATTGTTATTGTAACCCATTGGAGCATGCAGAGGTTTTCTGCCGCTTCAAAAAAAAAAAAAGAAAACCTGTTTAAACATTTGTTTTTAAGGCATTCATGGGCTATGAGCAATGTGATGGCTTGGGGTTTTTTGGTGGCTTGGGATGGTTTTTTTGGGGAGTGTCGGTTTAGTCAGAGTGGGTATTTTAGGGGTGCTTCTTTTTTTTAAGGTATTTTTTAATATATATATTTTAAATATATTTTTACCTGTTGGTCTCTCTCTCTGGCTCGGGTTGCTGGCGATTTTGGTCGTGATGTTTTGCAAGGGGAAAGGAGGGGTGGGGGTGGCTGTTGCTTCTCCCCCCTCCCTCCAAAACAAAACAAAACAAACAAATTGAAGTTTTGCTTTCAAATTTGGAGGGAAAATCCAA
>JAOXXN010000446.1:10330308-10343663 GCA_026770055.1 Myrmophylax atrothorax | reverse complement strand
GATATTTAGGCAGAACTTTACTTCTCAGGGGATAAAAGTCCTTTTCTTCATCCCCCATCTCTTTGCTCCTCTCTAACAACTTCATAACTCCAAGTCCCCTTTGATATGATTACCCACCAAACTGTACAGGCCAGAACCCTGCATACAAATCTGCATAAACCCTGCATCTTCACCAATACGTCTCGCCTAGAAATAAGCTGAAATTTCAAGATGTGAAAGAGCCAAGTGGTTAGGGGCAGCCAGTTTGCTCCACCAGCTCTATTGAGCAGACGAGAAAAAGCACTTAATTAGCTAAATTTATTAATATGCTGTCTTTTTTTTTCAAAAAGGATACAGCTACATTACGGAGGTGAAACATGACTTTTGATGATCAAGCAAGCAGTGATTAAATAAGGTTAATCCTCATTTTATATGCTAATAGGATATTTATAATCTCAACTGCATATCCAATTTAGCTATTTTATTTTCTGTTGTTAAGAAAGTATTTCTTATTAGCGAAAGAGAATACCCCTACGTTCACTGCAGATGCTATTTTAATTGGGCTCAAGTGCATTGTGTGTAATTAGTCCACTTCTCTAATATTTCATCTATAATTACACCATGAACAATGTGCTTAAATTTCAGAAGGGCTGCCAGTTTAAATTTTTTTCTAAGTAAAACTGCTAATTAATTGGTGACCCTTCCCTCGGACAAATGACTCGTATTGTAGCCTGGCCTCAGGGCTCTCAAAGGATTGTCTTTTCAAAAGTTTGAACACCTTGTTTTAACTTGCTGCCTCTGATGTGAAAAGCGCAAAGGCACCCACGCCATCCACCTTGTTTTGCCAGGACCACCACTTCATACCTGCTCCTGAAGTACCACAGGGCAGGCATGACTTTAGTAGCAATTTTAGACAATGCTGGCTATTGAGAATGGTCAAAGAAAACTAAATAACTGTTGCTCATCTCATTCACCTAACATATTGCCTCCACAGTTTACGAGAGGACAGCAATGTGGCAAGTAGGAGAGGGCTCCCATTGTCCACCACAGCAGCCCGTCTCCTTAATTGAGAAAAAAGAAAGAAATAGCCTCAAACACGGTGCTAGGGAACATGTTGTGATCCTATCAGCAGGACTGAAAGGTCTGCTCTGAAATACATCCTCTGCAAATTTCAGGACAAGGTGTTTCTCAGAGCTGAAGACCTAGCTGAGCTCCTTTGGAGGCAGGTAACATAATGTCCAAGATACTGTGTGGGGTGAATGTTTCCCTCTGTAAAACATCTGCATTAATTTCACTGACTGCACACTGTGCTACCAAGCCTAGTGTCTTTTGTGGAAGATCAAATGGAAAACTGAGGATACAACACTGGGATTCAATGACAGTCCTCAAAGTAGACCTACCTGCTGCTGCACTTTTCCTTCCCCTAAATGGCAGCAAACCACTGGGCAGAAAACATATGAGCACATATTTTTATCTATGGACATGCACAAAGTCATACCTGGTCATGCTGAACAAGCAGGATTTTCATTTCATGGTTCTCAGACAACTATTTTGTAAACACCATTTTGCAGCTCAGGCTTTCCTCCTAGTAGGGCAGCTCCACCTCAGGTAGGCCAAAGCTAGCTCAGGATTTATAGGGAAACTGCAATGACCTTGAATCTGGTTGTCCCATCACTGACCATGTCCATCCTTTATTATCCCATTACGAGTCTCACAGCCAAAGGGGTTATTCCCAGTGATAATTTATGATAAGCACATAGAGGACACCCACAATTAACCTTCCTGCTTTTACCTCCATAAAGAACACGTTCAATTTAGAGAAAAATTAAAATTTTGAATCACACAGAATATCCTTGCCCAAGAGGACAGAAACCTCCCCTCATCTTTTCATGGTTCCCATTGCAGAGGTTAAACATTTTCAGGGACAGTGGAGTAGGTAAACAAGCTGGCAGGATAAGGGCAGTGGCCTTTATCTCTCCAAAAGCCTTTCAACGTGAGGATGAATGACGTGGGCCAACACATGTCTAGAAGAAGACAGGGCTAAGGAAGAGACAGACACACCCCCTGGAGCTGGAGACCACAGTAAGTACGAGATATCATTTTGGGTGTTCCAGGACCACATTGCAGGGGTGTTGCCATACCCTCCTTTCCAAAGCACCCTTGTGAAGAGCCAGCACTTTGGTTTCAGGCATTTCTTCTCCATGGAGGGGTGTGTGAAATCCTAGTTGCTATTCAGGGAAGGGTGACTTCTTCCTCCCCACCCACCACCTTCCCCCCACAAAAAAAAGACAGCCTGACCTCTTCCCATCTGCTGGGGAAAGCCAAATCGCTACCAGTCTGGCTCTGATGTAAACTAGCTTTTGCTGCCCAGAAGTTTATTTTTCAAAACAAGCATGCCTGCAAAGCAGTGTTTATTTAAAACACAGCATAAATGCCAGTAACCCAACAAGCATAGGGAACAGCACCCGGAGGTCTCCCGCCTGGTGCTTGAGAGCTATTAAGTAAATCAGGGGAAAATTCCTCAGGAAATGATGGGGTTAGGCCTGATGGGCATCCCCATGTGACTAAATGCAACTTAATGAGGTCACGGGTGACAGATTTGGGCGCAGAAGTGTTTAAACAGCATGCAAAAAAAAAAAAAGCATTCATAGCACACAGGGGATGGGAATCGAGGCTGGTTGTGTTATCCTGTGGTGCAAAAACACACCAAAAAGGGTGGCCTTCTTGCACACATGAGCTTTTCACAGCCTTCCTTAACAACTTATGCCATCGAGCAAACATTACAGGGGCACTCAGCTGGGAATGGTCTGGCCAGTGTCATGAGTCAAGGATGGCCAGCATCACTTTGATTTCTTAGAGGTTAGAAAGGAGGATTTTAGGTCACAACACTTTATTTCCACCCTGCTCCCCCAACATCTCTAATAGAAAATGGTTGTCTTGATCGAAGGAGCTAAATTCTGCTGTCATTCTGCAGGACTGCGGGATAATTACATTGACTTCATCCGAGCACTTCGGTTTTGCTGATACATCTGTCAAGGACAGGAGGGGATTCTTGGTGTCTCACAGTCCCTGGAACATTTGTTCAAGTAACCCTTCAGCATTCATACAAGAGGGTCTTCTTACACATCTCATGATTGAATTACTAGGGAAAGAGGGTCCTGACTGGCATCCCACCAGAAATGGGGCATCTCTGTGGTACGATAAAAGGGAATTTTTCCTTTTGCCAGCTTTAGTTTGTGGCCAAAAAGGCTTTTTCCATTGTGCTCTGTTGGCCAAGAGCAACCCACTGTTCCCTCCCAAATAATAAAAGGATACCTACAGATTTTCATGTGTGGTCAACAATGATGCAATACATCCTCCCAGCTGGCAACACTTCCACTTCTGTATTTAGTGTGCTATACTATTAGTCATACAGTTCACCTGGTAGATTGACTTGCATTCACTTGTGAAGAATAAAGATTGTACCAGTTGACTATTTAAAAAAAAACACCCCAAAACTTAGAACCCATATTAGGTGGAAAGGGAAAGGCCAAAGGGAAATTATTGCTGTTTTAGACAGCAGCATAAATTTTCTTCCTATTTTTAACCTAGCTTTTAATTTAATAAATTTTATGACCCTTATATTAAGTACATATGTTTTACAAGACATTGCGTCCCTTGAGTCACCCTGAATTTGCTCTATTACAGCAGAGTTAAATGAATGAATACTGTGTTTCTGATTTCAGCTTACCCCTTATTTGATCCTTATATAGTCAATAAACCTTCATAGAAGCATGGAGCAACTGGATCAAGCAGGGTGCCAAGGCTGTGTTTGGGATCTCTGTTAGTCTTTAAAAGGGAATTAGTAAATTGCTATTCTCTTATTCAGATCCTACTATACCATTGCCAGGTTTCCCATGCTGTTTACAAGGAGTAAATGGTGATACCAATAAGACTGTCAAATTTATACATTACCAATTTAATTTTCATATGATAATTTAAAAGGAAGGTCAAGTTTTCCTGAGTCTCTGAGTCCCCAAAACCTACCTAGTATTTTTTTTTCTATTGCTGTCTGGAAACTTGGAAGAGCAAAATGCATTTAAGTCAGCCCTTTACAGGTTATGGACTATTCCCAAATAAATGCAGTTTTGGAAGGAAGATGGGAGATCTTTTAGAAACACTTGAAAAAAGTCCAAACCTTCTTTCCCTGTATAAGAAATCCTTTCACTAAAATCAGGGCATATAGGCTAGTACATGATTGCAGAATAATGCACAAAAAAAATTAATGCCTGTTGGAAATTGGAATAAACAAATTGGAAGATCAATCAAATTACCTGGAGTGAATCCCTTTACAAAATTAAAACACCCCAATACTCAGTGCCTGCAGAGAAAATAAGCATGTACGAAAATTATTTTTGTTTGGATGCATTTACACTGTTTATTTAAGTAATACATGAGGACAGCTTTTCATAACAGGTTTGCAATGGTGGCAAAACACAAAGATTAGAAAAGGATAGTTGATATTTGCCTCACAGTGGGAAGCATGAGTTATTGATTGGCCTTGTATCAGCCTAGAGTTCCTTTTTAATATAATAAGATTAGTTCAGAAGGGTGTTTTATAAATCGGGAGGTTCTTATTTGATTTGAGTACTGACTCTTAGGACTTGCCAAAGTTCAGTAAATATGCAGAGAATAGTATATGCACTTTATCTTTGTGTATTAGCCATGACATAAACACAGAGGGGAAAAGTCAAATTTTATACATCAGAAAATGGGTTTGTTGCCAGACATTCTAACATCGCGTATTTAATTTCACTGATGTATGTTAAAATGGGAAACCAAATTCAATGAGCTGTTTGTTTCTTTCTACAAATACACTTACATCAATGACCTCTGAGGACACGACCTTAAAATGTAACTAGATGTTTAAAAGAACCTCGATGATCTATATAAGACATTAATGTTTGTGTCAGAGGGCAGTATACAAGCATGTATATACTCAGCTGTCTATATGTCGACTGCTATATTTTTTATTGTTACAGGAAACCAGCCAAAGTTCCAAACAGGAAAATTATCAGCTCCCTTTTTTTTTTTTTTATTTTGTTTCTTGGCATGGTCCTGTTTAAGACTAAAGGCATGACCTTAAGTTATAGCATATGTTAGCCCTATTCAGTAGCCATTTTGGCCCCTTCTCTGTGAGGTTTTAAATGCTATCTTGGGGAGCATAAGGTTCACATACTGGTTAGGCATGGTAAATGGAGGTGTGCAGCCTTGTGCTGGAGGTTTCATACAAGGCTCCTAAAAAAGAAATTACCATTTTAGCTGGGCATGGGGAACTCCTGGTCACCTCCCCAGGGACAAAGTGATGTCAAGTTCTGCTGTCTGTCAGGATTAAGTGCCTGTTTGCTTTTTCACTAACATGTGGTTTGAGAACAAAGCAGCTCAAATCTCCTCCATTCTTAACAAAGCATCTCAAATTGCTGAGTAAAATTCCTTAATCCTCCCATCTTAATCTGAAAACACCAACGCCACATGGTAACACTGAGGTCTCTTTTTGTCCACCACGGAGCACCATTGACATCAATGTTTGATTTGGAGCTAACTTTTCCTGGAGCCACCCATTATCAGAGGGAAACCTCAGGTGCTTTGTTCTCAGAGCAGCTCTGCCTAAGTAATTTTTCTTTCTTCATGTTTTCACTACCAGTGAGAAACTAAATACAAAGCAAAAAGAGAATGAACTGGCATAGTTTCTCATCTCCATAAACATGTGCGGTAAAATGTAAGATGAGATTTTCCATCACAAGGACCACGAGGAAGGATGCAGCAGCTAGTTGCCTGAGTTGACTGCTGTGGTCCAGAGGTCAGGCTAGAAGACACAAGCTTCACCACTCCCATCAGTACAAGCAAGTAAACTGGGTCTAGAAAGTAAGCAAGCAAAACACCTGATCCGAGGAGGATTGTACTGTTGTAACCTGGCACAATAAACAAGTCTAAACACTAGGTAACTTGAAGACTATGGTATCTGCAAACATCATTCTTACAGAAAACTCAGCTCTCATCCTGGCCAGTATTTTCCAGCAAATATTTAATCAATAACAACAGAAATCAATTCCCACTTTCTGCTAGAAAAGTTACAGAAATTACTGCTTGCTCACTCTGCTACCATTCCTCCTACTATTACTACCACTTTCCTACCACTATTTTCGTGTGTCGGTTCTGATTGCTCTGTCCCAGCTTCACTCAGTGATACAAACCAAGTCCCAAGGGGACGAGATCAAAGATCTGCCTGGCCAGTAGTAGTCAGAAATCATTGTCAAGCAAAGAACAGAAGTGTAGGACAGCAGCAGTTCTTTCCTAGCTCAACCTCTCTCTGTGGGAGATGAGATATGGGCCCAGTTCCCTTTCAAGCATTTGCCAAAGATGCAGAAGTTTGCATATAAAACACAGGAAGATGAAGAAAACAAGAGGTAGTTTTCACTTCAGTAGACTTAATTCCTTTTCTTCTAGCTGATTTCAATCATTTCCTCTGGGGTTTAGCTATAGAGGTCCATGAACAGAATTTTGTGACCTATTACCTAGTCCTACTTTGATCTATATTTGCTAAAAATTAGTTTGTGTCTGTGTTCTCCTCCATTTCTGACCTCAGGAATGTGCAGGCTTTGCCTCGAGCTTTGCTTCCTGGAAGAGCTCCAGAGGATGCAGAATAGCCCCTCTAATCAGGGCCAGGTCAGCAGCAGAGTCGGGACTTTTATCCTAAAAGCCATAAGGGCTCCATAAGGAGCAGCAACTAAGTCCCTGTGAGGAAACTTCTAACATGCTTTCTTCCTCCCATCATCAAGCAAGATACTAAGAGCAGCTTCAGAAGGTCTGGCCACGAAAAATATCTCCGGGTTTATAACCATCAAGTCAGCTGGAAATCATAACTCTGCTGAGCAGCCCATGCACAGCTGGAGTAGACTGGTATGGAACAGAGTGTACAGGGCAGGTGGGCACAAGGATGTACAATATTCAGTTCTAAATACCCTTCTGGTTGGCTGCAGAAGGGATCAGCAGGGTCATACCCTTCAAGATGCCAAGGCCAGAGGCTGAAATATATCAAACCCAAAACTATCTGGGCTATATTATTTGGGAAAAGAACATTTAGAACTTCACAGCCCCATGCTGTAAAACAGTCATGTAAGGTTTTCCAAACATAAGAGATGGCTCTTGAGACTGAAGATGCAAAAGCTGCAGAATATTTTTGTCATCCATCATATCTCCAAAAAAACATTGTTTAAACTATCTCAAGAGGCTTCCAGCTCCTTGCTGGAGGCAGCAAGTTCAAAAAAATTGGATACCTATGTCCAGAAAGAATGTTAAAAAGATCCCTGCAGTTCTCTTGGTAAGGATAAAGCTTGAGAATTCGATATATTGAATTAAATTATAACAGTGACTTTGCAAGCAGGCAGAAAGATTCTGGGGCAGTCTTTTCCACAGAAAACTCACAAATGGGGAATTACAGAGTGACAACATCTCTGAGACTACCCTGAATAAATAAAGCTTTAAGGTTAAAAAGCAGGGAGCAAGGTGTATCTGCACAGACAGAGCTCAAGGACTGGGACAAATGGGAGCCAAGAGAGCTTGGGGAGGACCAAAGACCCCCTAGTACAGACCAGGATGACTGATCTCACACAGAGTGAGCACAGGTCAAAGTCTTGAAAAAACCCAGATTATTAAGAAACAGAATCCTTCAGAAATTTTTCCACTTTATTCCTGCAGGCAGTGAAAGTGCACATTTGAACTATGAGCTAATGGCAGGACTTTAATCAAACCATTCCCACAGAAATGCTAGGACACTTAGAGCACAACTCATTGGCCAAAATTCCTCCACACTAAGGTGAAAAATGAGGCTTTAAAGACATGCCCACAAAGCAGACATTTCTCAGCCGATGACGAACAGGCAGCCGTCACTGCTGTGCGCTGCTCTTAACCCGAGTGGTAATAGCTACTGGCCTCAAGAACTAGTTAGGTCTCATTTATATCAGTGGAAAGCAGTGTCTCCACTGAAGTCAATATAGTTTCACTGGGCTAAGTGTGATCAAATTAGGCTCAATGTCCACAGACCTGAGTGTATTGCTTGCCTTAGGGCAAGGGAACGAGAACAAAGGGCTCATATATTGGTATCTGTGTTTGGTCTGTAAAGTATTGCTCTCTCTTGCCCACCACATCTTTCACCAATGGGCTTTGTGGAGTCATACAATTAAAAAGTCATTTATGTTCAAGATTCCCACATCTCTGATGTATGCCTTGTCACAGCACAGGAGTTTAGCTCTACTTCAGAGAGATTCAAGCGTCATGTAAAGCTGGCCACCAGCAAAAATCATTCTGAGAGGAAAAAGGAGAGCCAAAAAAAAGATATACACAGAACAACCCAGAGACGTTACAAGACTCCATCACAGCTGACTCTGGGTACCAGAAAAACAGGCAGCTGCCCAAAACAGCAGAGAGACAAAGGCATGGCAGTCTTTCCTCAGGTGTCCTTTCCCCTGCCTGGCATCAGAGCCTGGCTGATGGTCTCTTCAGTGGCAACTGGAGTCAGGGACATGAAGAGCCAACCTTCAAGGCCAACCCTCCATGATTCATATTGGTAACCACAGACATTAAAGGTTTGTTTGCAACACTCCAGTCTGGAATGTGAAACCTTCCAGGTTCTGCTGGTGCTGGAAGCAGAACCTTGGGAAGATGTTGGTGAGCCTGAAAGGAAATAACCACTGCCCACAGGGTCCTCTGTACCTCACCCTGGGAAAAACTCACCTGCTGCTGGAGCCAGATGGTTGCCTGTTTCTATTTTCCAACACTCTGACTTTTGCATGATTATCATCACATCATCCCCCCCAGCTCTGAGGCAAAGCACATAGGTGAACTTGCAACTAGGAACATACACATACGTACAAATATGCACCCCTTTTCTCAGCCGTGGTATTTTATAGCCCATGGGAGAGTAATAAGCCTGGACTCAGTATCTGCCTCATGGTATAACTTTCAATCATGTTAATTAAATTAATATGGTCCATGTTAATGAAAACCACAAAATACTATTTTGGTGTCTGTGAGCACATACATTTTGATAATATCAACTTGTCATTCTGATGTTCCTTTCTACACTAAATATCAGCGATGTAAACATCTAACAACACTTTCATCATAACAAAGGAAATTCTGCATCAGCACCAGACTGAATGCAGACAGACTTGTGTAAGCAGCAAGCACCAGAAATATTCAGACATACTGGGGCTCACCAAGTCTTCAACAAATGCTCCTCCTATCTAATCTTTTAATCTACTTTTAAGGTATATTTTTGGCTCATGTTTTGTTTTAGGTTAGGGGTTTTTTTTATTATTATTATTATTCTTTCCCTGCATGATTAGCCATCCAGGAAATGTTTAAATTACAAAATCATAAGGTTTAAAAGATTTATAGATCAAATTATATTAACCTAATGCAATAGGCCAGCCATACGGAAATTAGAAGTCTTTATATTATATTTTGGTTATTAAATTGCTCCCTTTATACTGTTTAGTTTGTTTGTAACAGCAAGGTTTTGCTGTCTGATGTCAGAACCCGCAGAGTAACCAAGCAAAAACAAATGACTTAGTCCTTGGTTCAAAGAAATAATAGGTTACTAGCATAATTAATTTTATGTTTAATTACTGCAGAATGAAACAATTCAACAATATCCAATCAATCCTCAGAATGACAGAACAGAAGGTCAGCAGTTGCTAAGTCAATTGTTTTGAAAGAGAAATTTATGTCAGGTTCTCTTTTATGTGCTGGAGAAAGAAATTGGATAAAAGTGGTCAAGCAAATGTTAATTAATTGTATAAACGTAATCCTGTTGTCATGCAAAAATCATGGAGACTCCTGGCACAGTGTTCGAAACACTGGGTATGCACCAGTCAAGAATATATAGAAATGACAACTTTGACTTAAAACAATAATAATGAAAGAAAGGAGAGCAAACAGGAATGTTTGAAAGCCAGACTAGTTTTCAAACTGGCATTCAGAAGCACATTTGTACAAGCTGACTGGTCCAGCCTGGTGGCTACAGGGGCAGGTCCACACCACCATGAAGTCTGACCTTGCTTGGCTCCTTGGTACTAAATCTCAGACATGGCTGCCTCTGCCCTCCCTGTCTTTCCTCAGGTTAGAGAGCCAAAACTCAGGGAGTTTCATGTAAACCAAAGGCCCCATACAAGTTAATCAGGCTCAAAATTTCCAGCTCCTATGATTTTTTATTTTTCTCTGATCCTCCAGTTTTTCAGTGAGGTTTTATTTTCCTGCAGCACTAGCTTTTAGTTACACGACTACACATTCACATCATGCCTTGAAATAGCCATTGTTGGGGTTTTGCTTTTCAAGAGACTTCATCTGCAGTTTCCAACATTTCCTAACATTGATGATCAGGTGTTTACAAAGCCAGGATTGCCTACTGGGCTCAGCAACCCTTTGAGCCAAAGTTTCACTTTTTTCTGCACCACTCTTCTCTTCAAGCCTTGCTTATATCACCAGCAGCCACTTTCTATCACCACCTGCTTCTTCCTTTAGAAACAACTTGTGAAAAATCTTTAACCAGTCTATTCTCTTATTTTATGCTTCCACCAGGAAGCTGAAGGCTGATGAGGAAAGACCTGGTAGCCCAGTCACCAATGCCATAACTGGACTTGGTATTGAGGACCATGAAAGAATATTGGATTGGCTCCAAAGTCTTTTCAAGGCAAGGACAAGCACCTGGTGTTCCTTAACTTAGCTCTTGTTGCACTGAAGGTATGATTCCAGCCTTTATAAAATCAGGACAGCTGAAACATGAGAAATCATTGATCTAATTATCGCCATTGTCAGCTTCTTTTAATTTGTTTTTACACAAAATCCAGCTGGGTAGTTGACTGCATGCAGAGCACAAATACACCAGGATCTCTGACTGTAGAAGACCTCCTTCAGCCAAGCAGAAGTTACCTCTGGCAGCCAGGGAAGGACGGTGTTTTATTGTTGAGTGTAAAAGTTAAGACATAATCTTGCATATAAACCAAACCAAGCTGTGTTATGAACCAATTCTGTCACCTGTAAGAAGAGATGACCCCAGGGCATGATGGACAGAGCAGCCTTGAGCTCTCCAGAACATTTTAATATGCAACCAGTGCATTGTGAAGATGAAACTTGCAGCAGCTCTGCAATGCTTTGACACCTTCTTTCTGAGGCTCTTAGCTGGTACTAAACCCAGGGCACAGCTAATGCCAGTCTCCATCTTGTCCCACAGCTCAGCCCATCTGAGGATGGAAAGCAGGCAGACAGGGAAGGAGGAGTGAATGATGAACCCCACAGAACCACACTGGCATTCCTAAGGCTCATGCAGGGTTTAGCTCTTGTTTTTTTCCATGGAAGATGCCAAAACATTTGCGGATTAAGCAAATATACAGCTGTATACTTGTTTCAAATGTATATGTTATAGGAGGATCCAAAAGATGGCAACAAGTGGGAAGAGTACACCATGCAAGAGTCCTGGCATGGACCCTTGTGATGTTACTATGGTTATCCATGCTAAACAACACCATGGAAAAAGTTACTGAGCTTTAGCAGAGGCTGATTTTTAAATCTTAGCAGGGCATCCAGTTTAAACTTGAGACACAAATGCTTCATTGGTGTCATGAAAGTATGAGGGCCTACACAATTTTTTTTCTTTTAACTCTAACTTTGCAACAGAGCCTGAATGCCACTGCTTTCTGTATAGAAAGATGCTTAACACAAAAGGCAAAGGCACTGAATACGATTGTTTGAAAACATGCATCTAGAGAGGTTATTTCATGGTTTTGCTATGCTTGAGTCTGGGCTGATGATGCCAGCATTACTAATCCTTGAAATGAGGGGGTTTACATTGGGAGTGTTGACATAACCTTAGCTACAGCAAGAAGAAAGGGTACAAGAAGATGGAAATGTATATTTTTGGAAATAGATTTCATTCTGACAACTCTATAACAAACAAGTGAAATTTTAATACAGTGCTTCGATGAAAAATGAGCTGCTGAATAAACACCAGACTAATTCATAAAGAGCAAACTCAGCCTGTTTAATATTTCTTGAACTGTCCCAAAAATTCCATTGATCACTAGTGATGCTGTAAATAGAAAATTCCTACCATTTTCAAAGGAGCCAGAAGAATCTCATTGGGGTTTGCCAATCAAACTTTTAGACACTTCTGAAGCTCCCAGGCTAAAACATAATAAATCAAATATGAAACTGTATAGTGTTGGACCGAGCTGGAACCTATGATTATGTGATCTATTCCTGGGATTGTATTTTGGGGGTTTTTAAAGTATTTTGTTTCTACTTAATTACTGTGTCTTCCTCAAAAAGTCCAACATTTCTCCCTTGATCAATCAGCTATTTAGTCAGAAGTGCACAAATACTTCAGATATTAGCTATTAGACCATTCTCCAGTTCAGTACTGACATATGACAGTGCATTTACCTCTTGGAAAACTAAATCTGTGTCATACTCAATATTAAAACAAAAGGACATAATTTGGGGGTTGGGTCCCCCCTCCCATTCTTTGCAGGGCAGAGTTATGAAAACAGCAAGCTATCAGATATGCTGCACTAAGTGCATCCTAAGGCAAAAGATCAAATAGATCTTCAACAAGCATTTATATAAGTCTGAAAGTTGACGATCCTTCACTGTATTTTTCTAATTTTGGAGTTTCTTTTGTCAAAGAATTCCTTTACCCTTGAACATATTCAAGGCGATAGTTTATGTCCGTTTGCCTTAGGTCAAGACTATTCCCTTCCTAAAAAAAAAAAAAATCAAGAGCTATTTGGACTAAGCTTCAAAAATGACCAGTGTGTTGCCTATTTTAAATTAAGCACCTTTACTTCTTCCAGCAAAGAACCCTGTCCCTAAACCTGAGCCCATTGTCCCAGGGCACAGGCGAGCTCAGACCTGCAGTTTACTGCTCAGGGTACTGGCACCTCGAGTCCAAGCTGGTGGGGGAGTTTGGGATAATTTCATGTTAGGCAGAGTTAAAAACCAGGCTGTCCAGTTGCAGTGCTATTTTAACCCAAACTAACATCTTTCCCACACTCCTCCCTTGTAGCACAGACTGACAAGTTTCCCTCACTGCAACTTTTTATTCCTGTCCTTTTATTTGTCCTCCTTTTCCCAGAAAACACTCTGATTTGCAACATCTGACCTTATTCTGCCCCCCCCACCCCCACCCCCTTCTCCTCCATTTTTTTTTTTTTTAGGAAAAATATTTTCAAGTGGCCCAGAAGCTGATGTTCTTTGCTTACCTCCATCCTTTCCTCCAGTCTCACACTCAAATACTAAAAGCATCCTTTTACAGCTTTGTAAAATGAAGCAGGAAAGGA
>JAOXXN010000446.1:10300834-10312210 GCA_026770055.1 Myrmophylax atrothorax | reverse complement strand
GGGGTGGGGGGGAGAAGATGAAATAAGCCATAACTCTCATGACTTTCTTCCTCTGAGCCCCAAAAGCAGTCAATCACAAGCAATATGGAAAAAAATAATGTGCAGAGGGACGTTCTGATATCTTGATTCTGGAGACTTCTTGACTACCTTGTACTAATTTCATTATGTTCGATTTAAGGGCTTTTTATTGATAGATACCTCAGGAAATATGACTTGGAAACAGCGTGCTACCTTGGGATATCACCAACCATTTGACATTGGGGAACTAAAACAAAAACAGATGTTTTACGAAATAAGCAGCTTGAATATATCACTCATAAACCAATTAAAACTTTCTGTAGCAAGTTGACATTTCCCATGAAGCAAGCGATGGGAGCAAACGCAAATCTGCTGGCTGCGAGCTACGGAGCAATTCCCAGCCACAGATATTTTTTTTGGTCTTTTTTTTTTTACTGCTTTGAAAATGATGCTTGGGTTTAAAAAAAGAAAGATGTGATAAAGAAGCAGTCTCACCTTGTCACTCTCAAACCCAGAATCTGTCTTTTCACCTTCACACTTCCCATTCATTGCTCATTAAGCAAACAGCGAGATATTCCCACTATTGTTCGTGTCTTTGGCAGAGAATCTCCATGACTTCAGGTTCAAGTGCACTCCAAAACAGGGCAAGAAAATTGTTGCTGTTTGTTTCAGGTATTTAGTTAAAAATAGTTTGCGTGTTCTTGAGAGTACAGGCGGAAAGTAACAGTTTGGGAGTCATTTCCTTATTTTAAGGTTTTAAAATTTTTATCCTGTATTGCATTATTTTTTCCCCCCTGGGATACTTTGTTTTAAAATTTTATTTTGCAAAGCCAAGCAAAAAAATCTAAGCACATGCTTAACTTTAAGCATTAAAAAGTCAATGGGATTTAAGCATGTGTTTAAAGGCAAACATATGCTTTAGAGCTCTGCTGAATAGGAATGGTTTATTGAATCAAGGCTATAGACAGGTTAATAAAATGGGTTAATATATGCAATCTGGAAACAAAAATTAAACAACATGTTTCTCAAATATTAGTGTTATAAGCATTGCCTGGTTCTAGCTCAATTCCCTAAATTACTATTGGATTTGTAATGTCCTTGACACTGTCTCTCTCTCATTTCTTGAAGAAATGCAGGTTATTGTACTAGATTATAATCAGCTGGCTAACATACAGCTCAAAGCTTATGATTTTATCCAGAGCAATTCGGAACAAAACAATCTTACTTCAAAAGGAGTTTATTCACCAAAATTCATTTTCAAAGAAAATCTGCCAAATCTTTTCCACCGACACATATCTGTAATTCCCTCTGTATAAATATTCATGTGCTGTGAATAAGATGAAGAAAACATTGTTATTTTTCAATATTTACTCTAGAACTAGTTCCACAAAGGTGCTTATTGTATGACAAAACATAAGAGTTTACACTCCCATCAAAGGTTACTTTTAAATAGATCATAAAATCAATTGTGAATATTTAAGCCAAGAGTAATAACACGGTGTCATATCCTCACACAGTATAATGCAGTAACACTCTGCATTTTGACATCTGCCCAGACAGATGTTTAGAATGAAGTTCCTCAGATTCTTTCTTTCTTTTTTTATTTTCTTTCCTTTTTTGTTTTATTTTTTAAGTTGCATGGAAAAAAATCTGGGAATCATCTTTTATATCGAAGCTACTTAGGACAATTTAACTGTCAACAGATTAATTAATTTAAACGTAGACTTACTGTGGAAGCCAAAACCTCACATAAGCCTTCCATGAAAAACAAACAAACAAAACAAAAAAACAAACGGGGAAAAAAAAGAATACCCTCCCAAAATATAGCCAGCAGCACCCTGACCTCAGGAAAACTATATATTTATACATGGGTAGGATATAGGATTCCCATTTACACAATTTATAGGATGCACACAGAGTAAATGTCTAAAATCCCACAATTTACCTTTCTGCTGTTATCCCTTCATCTTTAGCACAGGCAACCCCAGCACCGACAGTCAACAGACATTTTCCCACTATATTCCTTCAGAAGGACTACGTTAATTAGCAGCTACTAATTATTTTGCCCATAACAACACTGCTGATAAATATCAAGGCGTATATTTACTTCAAGCAGTTGCAGAGGGATCTTTCTTTATAACTCCACATCTTGTGCTTTCTGGGGTTTAGATCCATGTTGAAACATGCACATGGCCACATGCTGACTGCCAAATTCATTGTAATGTAGAGCATGTTTCAGGGATAGTCCTTTAAGCATAGTTAGCTGGATTTTTTTAAGGGCTTGCTGGTTGGCTTATTTATTATGAAGATTTGTCAGGCAGCACAGTTAAGTTAATCAGTAACCAATAAAAGATTTAAGTTCAGAGATATAAACGGGTTGATTTATTGCTCACAAAGGTTTTTGGCTTCTCAATGGGAACTCATGAAAACATGTTGCTATGGTTACTTTGGAAACCAATACCTTTTTATACCCTACTAATATACAGGAATTTGAGAGAGGAACCTATGGGTCCCAGGGACCTACACACAATTTTATTTTTTATTATTATTGGGGGTTTAAAACTTTTTTTCTAATTTTATTTTATTTTATTTCCTATGGAAATATCTAAACAACCCAAAACTTTGTTTTCAAATCTCTGTCCTCACTCCAAGTTTTGCAACACCAGGAAAAGCAGGTCCCCTTGCACGTGTCCCCACCTGGTTTGTCATTTTTGCAATCTTCACCAACAATCAATCTCACTGCATCATTTTAAAAGCAAAGGTGCCATAGACAAAGGGTACTCACATCAGTTGTGTTGTTGCATTGCAACCTTCTCCAGCATGTAAATTCAAAAGGAGAAAATGACAATGTCAAATACAGTTAAAATTGAATACAAACTGTCCTGTTGGATTTTGGGGGGGCTGTTTTTGTTGTTGGTTTTGGGGGGTTTTGTTATCATACTGAACATGTTATCCAACCTCACTTTGTGGCCTTTCTGGTAAACATTATGCAAGTTTTCTTCCTCTAACTGTAGTCATCATCATCTCTATGCTGAGTATGCAGTTTAGCACTGACATGGACTGGCTAGAATATGCATTGCATGTGGTTTTCCAAAAGGCTGATGTGATTGGGGTCCCAGGGTCCAGTAGAGCCACAGACAAGATTTCAAAAGACACTGTGGGCTCCATAGCCTCACTGCTGTATTTTTGGGGGTAATTTTTCTTCACCTGAATTTACACTTAGGTCTTAAGATCTAGCTGGGTTTTTTAGGGCCAGGACTGAAACTGGACCATAAGCACCAGTGTCCATCCTGTGCATATCACTCAGACCATCAATATTTCATTATGATCAAAAATCACCCTACTTTCCCTCCAGAAAAACATCAAACATCTCCCGAGCCAATTAGACATTTGGCCCAAACTTAATCAAACTCACACATTATTCTATTGCAAGTACAGTCTCTACCTTCCAGCCTCTGCCAAGGCTTCAGTGGAGGTGGGGCTGGACCAGTCACACTGCTCTGGATTCAGCCTACCAAACCATTAGTGGTGTCACCCAGCATATAGATTATCAAATAAATGATGGGCAAGTGTGACTTGTGAGGTTAAAGGTACTCTCTATCAAGGTGTTCTGATGACATCATCATAAACCCTGAGGGCAAAGCTCAGCTAGTTTATGATGTCACCAGAAGGCTTCTCTGAGTGGCTGCCATAGTTCATGGTCATTATTTTCTGTAACAGGAGGAGCATATGCACCTACATCCCGAAAAAGGCTCTGATCCACATTAGCCTTCTTCTCATGTATATATTTAAGGAAATATATATTTTCATGTATATATCTCAGTAAAATCTACAAAGAGATTTTTTATTTTGCATATATAAATATTGCATATGTGTAGTTTATATCCTTTTCACATATATATAAAAATGTGCTTATTGTTCTTATACAATTTGGGGGTGTAAATATATATATAAATTACATAAATAAGACAATATTCATTTTATATGTTGTGTGTGTGTATATATATGTATATATATATGTTTATATATATACACACACACAGACACACACACACATATATATATACATATATAACTTATTTTTAGCCATTGCTTACTGGCAAGACACAAGCCAAGGTAGTGGGGGCCAGTACCCCAAGATGGAAGAAGCCCAGGAGGAGAGCAGTGAATTTGGCCACTTCCCTGGGGAGCTGTAGCCCATACAGGATGGATGCTTGTTCCTTTTTTTTATATATATTTTTTATTATTATTATTATTTTGCAGATGAGGCAGAGCTACAAAGGGTTTCCTAACCACTACAATTACTGAAGCTGGCAGCAGCCACAAGTCATTGATCTCTGAGGGATGCTGCATTTCCTCTACGGCCGTGCAAAGGTTGGTGCCTGCCTGACACAGGGCAAACAACCCTGGGGCAGAAAATACACACAGGGAATAAAACAGGCAGTAGGAAAGCTGAAAAATTAAACCTCTGCCCTGTGGATTTAAAGATGCACTGTGCATCCAGCTCCTTCCTGGGGAATGAGGCTCACATTTATTTTGGAGTCAGGCAGGCAGGCAAGCTACATCATCTGGTGGCCTTGGCACAGCCAAAGCAGTACACCACAGCTGGATAGCTGATCTGTGTCTTTCGCCTCACTGAGAGGCCCTACCACATGTTATGAAATGCTTTAATGTCCCCTTAACATGCTGTATAAATAATTTCCGTATCCATTCAGTGGTGCTCACATGTGGTCCTTTGAAAGAGTTAAGTAAAAATTACAGTAACAATATATCTTTGAGATGAAACAATGACATTTATAGGTCATTTTAATCCATTTATTAATTAATTTTATTCCCAGCCTTCCATATGATCCATATGATGCCTCCTAAGTGCTAAATTTGGCTTACAAAACTGTGATTTTAACAAATAGGTAAGTTTTAAAACTGGGCTTAAAGGAAGTGTCTTAATATTTGAGCTACCTCAGGAAGGGCAGGTAAATAAACTTGCTTTCTCTTAGCAGTCTACAGAGTCCTTTATGGGGGCAAGCAAAGAGGGAAAGGGTGTGGTTCCTTAATGGTCACACAGCCCAGCCATGCACCCTAAGGAGGAGGAGAAGCTCCCCTTATTCCTGCAGCTGAGGCTGTGATGCACTTGTACCACTTTACCTTGGGGAGGCTGTAAATGGGGTTTCAACATGCCGTGCAGGAAGGCAAGGGATGAGGAAGAGGAGAGGAGAGTTGTGTGTGACACCTCCCTCCACTGCCTGGGAGACAGAAAGGCTGGAGTAAAGGCAGCCACTGCCTCCACACTAGTGGGATGCAGACCCAGTGCTTGTTTTCTCACAAGGGAAATGATGTGACAAAGTTAAAGGATGGATTCCAACAAGACTCACTTTTTCCCATGTTCTTTCCCTCAGTGTGTTGATAACATACATCTCCAGACACATCCCCCATCCTCAGGCACATCCCACCCATCCCACCTCTGTGTCAGTGTCTGTGCCTGCACTCAGGGATGGCCCCTGGTTCTTGTATTTTACAGAACCCCTCAATGCAAGCAAAAAGAGAAGGAGGCCTTTCAACTGGCAGCAATTACCTATTTCATGATGGTTCTATTAGTGATAAAAGAGCCCTGATGTGATATGATACTCTCCAATTAACAGCAAGGCATGCATAAATCCCACCATGCAGTAATGGCAGTAAATTAATAAGTTGGTTTTGCCCTGTGTAAAAGTAGTTTACTAGTCCTACTGCAGAGGGTATAGATACTACAGAGACTTCTGATCAGCTCAGCTCTATCACCTCAAAAAACCTTTACCACTTCTTTACATGCCCAAAGCACAGTTTCTTAATTCAAAGACCATTACCCTTATAAAACTGATAGGAAATCTGCAACTCAATCCCATACCAAGACACCATCAGGCCAAACAACACCCTAAAAAAAGCAGTTTTGAGGCAGTATTTCCTTTTCAAAGTGTGCAGTTCCTTGTTTCTGCATCCTGTAGGAAATCCATTTGTTGATCAGTGTCCAGTACCCAGCCTGGATTACAGGCTGAAGCATAGACTGTGTGTAAACAAACATAAGGGTGTTTCTTTGCTCTAATGTGAAAGTGACTCTTGGGTAATCTGTTAATAATAATTCTCATTAAATTCCTTAGATGCTTGTGTAGAGAAACATGAGAGAAAGGCAGGTAGGGCTTCCTGAAGCAGCACATCAGGAAATGAGATAAATAGATCTGGATCCCCCAAGAGCAGGGTGAAGGAGAATTGTTGTTAAGTAATCTAAATCCATCAAAACACAACCATTGGATAAACTTCAGAGGTTTCTGTCAAACCTCCAGTAGCATTGGTGGGTTTTGTGAACACCTTAGTGGGACTTTCTACTTTCAGTTGATGGGAAACAGGTGCAGGGTGTTTACTGCCACTCAAGTAAATGCTCCATTAATAGTAGAACAGCTCAGTTGGAAAGCCAGTCCCAATATTTTCCCTATATTTAAAGATTTTCCTTCCAATTTTTCACAGCATCCATTCATCCCAACAATTTTCATGATCAGTTCAGTTTAGTTTCTGTGTGTGCGTGCATGCAGGTATATAGGGGAAAAAATCATAAATTCTCTCTCCTCTGTAGGCATACGTATGCACAACTTGATGCTGCAAACAAGAAAATGAAATGTTGGGTGATTTACTCTGCCAAATTAAAAATTCAAAGGGCCATATTCTCTGTTAATGTAATCTGTTTCTGAAGCCAATAAAACTGCTCCAGTTTGGACCACTTGAAATGTTTAACCCAGAGATTTGGAAGATTGTGGCATGTGATGAGATTGCTTAGAAAGATTATCGAGCACTGATGGGACCCCTGGATACCTCAATTTTGGTGGCAAATTGTTTGGAAAGTGGGTATCCAAGCAGTCACCATCAGGAGGAAGAAACCTGTCCTTGTTTCTCCAACCTGAAAGCCCATCCATGTCATGGATGTCTTGCCTCGTCAAGAAAAGAAAAATGGTGTTGTCACTTAAATAGTGCAAAAACAACCAAAAACCCACCCCAAAAATATTTGAACAATAATTTCAAAAGCAGAAATTTGACAAAACCATGCTCTGAAGCAGCTACCCCCAGGAGAGGGGCTGTCATATTAGGTAAGACGATAAGTATTGGCAAAGTACAGGGTTAGTCCATGCTCCTTCTTGGTTTCAGAATTATTGCTTATATTTCTACTTTCTTAACAAATTATTCCATTGACACTACAAAGCAAAGGGCTGAGAGTGAAGGATAATACACAAGAGAGCCTCTAGGCTGTTACTTTGGATTATAAGTATCTAATTTCAGTCATTTAAAGTAAATTCAGTTTTGTCAAATACTCCAGTCCAACCTATAAAACTCAGGCCTGGTGAGCATGACAGCATGCCTTGGAGGAACAAGGCTACAAGAGGGAAAACAAACAGCTCCATTCAACTCCTTCAAAGGCCTTATTTCATCTACCATGCAGTTAATACCAACCTTCTTTGATTATGTGTACACTAAGAGAGAGAGTAGTTTCAGTCACAAGTTGTTTCTTACACATCCCTTCATTTTGTGTGGGTTTTTACACCCCCAGTAGAGAAACTTCCATAACTGAGCCCAACAGAGCAGCCAAGGATGAAAAAGAAAAGGAAGTATTAAGAAAGCAATTTTTGGAAAGCATGTCTTACATATTATTGGAACTAATAATATTAGTTATGTGCCATTTGTACTTGCACATAACTATCCTGCAGTCACTATGTGCCACTAGAACAAAACAAGTCCAGCTTTCCCCTGCACTGGGAGGTAATTGGAGGTTACCCCTTTATTTCAGGGGACCACTTTATATTTCCTGCTGAATTTTTCTCTGAACAGCAATAAACGGCCATCCATAGACCCTGGATGGCAATCAACATACAAATTCCCTGATTTTTAGCTGCAGAAACTGCAGCCTTGATTGAGTTCCCTTTTATTTAAGGATTGTAGGCCTTAGAGAGCTTTAATAAATCAGAAATTTCTGTGCCCTGAATCGCACAGTTCATCCTCCCACACACTTATAAGGTCAACCTGTTTTAGAAAGGAAATCTTTCACCAAGTTCCTCTTTGTTCCAGTCTAAGAAGAATTCCTCAAGCCACAATTTGAAGCGCGGTATTACAGCCTGAGTGCGCACATGGAAAAACTTAAGGCTATTCATTCATTGCTTCTCAAACTGCCACTTGGTTAAGTCAAAGGCTTCTCCACCTAGAGAATAGGAAGAACAAGGTCAGAGTCCTTCTGAGCTCAGCTCAGCTGCTCTGTATTTCAGCATTCTGGGTTTTGTAGGGGAGAAAAATATTGCTTAATGATCCTGAACAACGTTTTCTTAATGTTGGCATGAAACTTATAAAGATAGTTTCAAGAAGTAAAATGCAAGGGATTGTATTATTGTTATATTTTATTACAGTTATTTTTGCTGTTGCCATTTTTGCTGTTGCCATTGTTGCTGAAGGGCTTTTCTAACAACTAAATAGTATTTAATGCTAAAAGTTGGTAGAGAATTACAAACTCCTCAAGCAGCAACTCCTGAGCATCTGTGTGCTAAAAGCTTGAACTTCCCTTGCTCACATGATAACACTGTTTGGCAACATGGACTTGAGGAGCTTTGGAGGCCTCCAAAACAGAACAGACATGCACAATGAGAATTCTCATAGTTAGATAGACTAAAATATATAAATATATCTCTATATACATATAGATAGATAGATATAAAATTACAGTGTGCATCAGCCAAGTGTTTGTAACTTCTTAAAGCAGAAGCCACAGTGGTTTTAATCAAGAAATGCACTAAAAATCATTGATTATCAGCCTCACTATTTGCCTACCCAGGGGCTAGCATGGCTGAGAATAAGGAGGCAGGTGGGGCAGGCTGCAGTGATATAAAGCCATAAAAAGTGCATTTGAAGCAGATTGGGGTCATGTCCATTACAAGGCTGCAGCCCTCACCACTGAGAAGGTGGTTTTATGGCATGTCCCTCCGTCTCGCCTGCCTGGTCAGAGATTTTTTGAGGGAGAAGTTTGTCAGTGCTGATGGGGCTGTGTCTGGTCCTCTCTGGTCAGAGGTGAACAGATGCATAACTTGGCCAGTGATGAGGGCCAAGGACCTTGCTCTGCTCTGATGCAGAAGGTCTACATGACTGCACGTCTCCTCATTTGGATGCAAAGAAAGACCTGCTAAAAAGATTGATTAAATAAATAAATAAGCAATTATTTCTCACTTTGTTTCTTCATTGCAACTGTTTCTCTGCCCTCATGTTGAGAAGAACAGGAGTGCTTCTCCCAAGGGAAGGAAAGAGCCCATAGCTGCAGGATGCTGCCAAGCTGTCCCAGCTCACAGAGTCAGGCTTCCGAGTTATAGCCCAGTGTCCAAGAGTTGCAATTCCCTGCCTTATTCTTTGCCAATTTTCTCTTCACCACCACCCTGAAAGGAGACCAGCCTGGGCTGTGACCTCTCTGTCTCTGGCAGAGGAGGTGAACCCCCAGCATGAGAACCTTTTGCCAAACAAAGAGCCAGCCGTCCAGCAGTCACATTATATAAACAAGATAAGATGTCCTTCCAGCCCAGCCCCGGGGGCTTGTGGCTGGGACAGGGGGAAGGAAGCTGGGAGGGGAGCCACAGCACAGAGGGGCCCTGCCAGGCTTGGGAACAGGGAAGTCAAAAGGGCTCCTTCTTCCTCCCCAGGACAAGATCTCCACCACACCCAGCAGCTTGTTCAGACGATGTCTCTCTGCAAAGACCATATCAGAGGACCTTAAACTGCCACCTCCATAGGTCTGGAGGCACTTCCCTCTGCTCCAAAATGAGTTGTGCCTATCTGCTCTTTCCTGATGTAAACAGCATGCTCCTTACTGAACACCCTCCTCCTGAGCAGGCTCAGTGGTTGGTGGCTCCTGTGCCAATGATGCCTACACCAGCCATGTGGCTCTGCTTGGCAAGGAAGTTTAGTAAAGCAGTGTAGCTCTGTCCTTGGGGAGTATACCCAATAGGAGATAAGTGGCAATGGTAGAAAAAGGGCATTCTCCTATCTCACGTCTGAAGTGCACATTTTGGTCACTACCTATCCATGATACCAAAGCTGAGCTAAAGGCTACCAGAAGCAGCAGCCTGAGCTGCCCAGCTGGGGAGAGGAGATCCCTTATGTCCTCCAGGATGGTGCCCTCCACTCAGTGGGCATGGTGGCACCAAAGGAGAGATCAAACTGCTCTCAAGCCATGGCTGCCAGGTTCAACAGAGATGCCAGGACAGATGCTAAATGGAGCAGACCCCTTACCTCTCAATTTGGATTCGTATGCCAATCTAATACAGCATGGACACCAACTCAGGGGGAGAGCTGGTCAGATTTTGGCAAAAATCCCACAACAACCTATTGAAATGCAAGTCCTGGCTCAGATTCAGTGGCCAGACAACTCCTCAAACTCAGCAGAAAGCAAAATCTGGGTCCAAATATGGACTCGGCCTATTCAGCATCTCTCTAATTACTGCCGAGTAATTACTGTGGAAGTAACAAACCGCTAACAAGTTCCCATAAAGAAAACATTTTGTAAGAGGAGAAGGAGGTAGCGGGAGGACTAATTTGCCAGGTAGGAGGTTTTAATGCCATCAGGGAAGATGTTGCTGATCCCTTCGTTAACAAGGCCTGTTGTTAATTCTGCTCTGGGCAAAGGGAGTTTAAGATATGGGGGGGTGGAACCAAAAAAACCCAAGACAATCCGGCCAGAAAAGAGAGTTTAGGCAATGTTTTCAGTTTCTGCTGCAGTCTGGGTTGGGTAGGGCTTACTCCTGTGCTAGAACCCAAGGCTATGTGGGAGCTCTGCCAGGCCAGCCTCATTGCCATGCATCACCAAAATAACCCCTGTGGGAAGCAGCTGGGAAGGGAGGTGGAAAACTCACTCACAAGGACTGTGAGAGCAACATTTTAGGGAAAAACCAGGCCAGCTTTTTCATCACTAGCTTCATGCTCACAGCAGCCAGTGGTGTCAACTCAAACCATGGGTAGCAATTCACCACAACAAGTCAGGGAGAAAAAAGAAAACTACAAAGCACCTTCCATCAATGGGGAAACTGAGGCACCCCAAGTCAGTTTGCCATCCCATCCAGCAGTAGCACACACCCTTGGCTCTGTATCATCCCAGGGTGTCTTTGGAAGCTGAAATCCCACTGATGTTCTGTTAAACTTGTGCTTGGACACATTAGGTACCCTGCAAGAATAAGGTGGCTATAGTGGGCAGAGTGATGATTAGCACATCAAAAGGCATTGAAAAGGGAAGTATTTTGTTAATATACTCTGGTAAAAGACAGTCACAAACTGTGGGGGATTTGTCCTTTATCTCCATCCAGGACACCAGTG
>JAOXXN010000446.1:10265978-10285619 GCA_026770055.1 Myrmophylax atrothorax | reverse complement strand
AAAGAAAACCCTCCAAGAATACCTTCTCCCCTTCAAATACAGAGTTTTAGAAGATAAAAACGCTTTCTGCTTTTATGGTTAGGAACGCACATGACGGAGATGTTTCTGATCTGAAATCATGCCAGAGGCAGAGCCAACCTGAAGATGACTAACATCACAAGGAGTGGTGGCACCAAGTCCTGTGAGGGCTCTCAGGTGGGCTCCATTCCCTATGACCTTACTCCAGCCACCTGCCTTCATCTCCCCACTTCTAAAAGCATGCTGGGAATACAGGCATAGTAGTTAATGAGGGGCTCGGGAGGAGAGACGGGTTAAATAGGTGTCAAGGTTTATCAACAGCTATTTATTTAGCTCTTGAGCCTGATCACTTGGACTCTGTCCCAAGTATTTGTGCCATTCAAATAGATGCTATACAGCAAGGACATAAATCGCTGAACAAAGGCCTCATATGAAGCCGAAATTGATAGGATTACTAAGTACAATTGTTAAATCAAACCCATATTTTTAAACACATTAAAAATATATATATAATCAATATCAGTTTTCAATTAATTCTTTCCCCCTCTGCTCACCTCTGGCCACAAAAAAAATCAGACGCTCAACTCAGTCAAACCTTTCAGTGGGTTTGGGAGAACAATAAGAAAAAAAATTGGACCTAAAACAATAAAACCTCCTGCTTTCTGTGGGCCTCTGCCTTCTGCTTGGATTGCTGTAGCTGATGGGAACTGACAGGTGTATTGTTTCGGAGAGCTATAAGCTCCATAATCATCAAGGGTGAAAGGCATACGCTATTGCTAAGTAGGTTCAATTGGCTTTAGTTCTAAGTAAGAGCGCGCTGTGAATGCGCCGAACACCTTGGAATCAGGTCTCAAGGCTCTAGCAATGAATAGCTGCTTAATCTAGCCTAAAGGAACAGTTTTGAACTAATGAAAATTGCTTATAAAATATACTGTACTCACAGCTCTTTAATCAAAAAAGATGATAATATTTTTTGTAATAACCTATTAATTTAATTGGTCACGAAGCATAAAATACATCATTTAAATTTAATTGACCCAGAAACTAAGAAACAATATTTAAATTAACTAAGCTAGAAATTTTCATGATGAGGTAATAAGGCTGTTGCATTCCCAAGCTTAGAGGAATGTTTTCATAGCTAATTGTTAAAACTTAGTTTTGACTTGGGCCCAGAGAAGACTGCTACGAAATACACTTGCCTTGGGTAACTTCAAATCCTATGTTAATATAGGCTGGGGGCACAACAAAGATGCTGAAATAACTCTTTTAACTCCAGAAAAAGAGCAAGAGGAACAGAATCAGGCATCACTTAAACATGGTAGCAGTGTCTTGGTGTTTCAAACCACTTTACTCTTAAAAAAAAAAAAGAAAATATAAAAATTTGTATAACATATTTTCCCCTATAAAAAGACAAGAGGGGAAAAAAAAAAAACTGGGACAGTTTTTCTAGGCTTTCTTCGCAAGGCCTGCCACTGAAGATTGCATTAATGATCTCTATTTTTGTATACTGAATAAGTCAAATCCATTTGTCACACTGCAAGTGATGGCATACTTAATTTGGATATAGTCAATTAGCCTGGGCTAAGCTCCATAGCCTGCTGCGCACACCTCTATTTTGTATTCTCTCTTTTTCCTTTGCCACACGTAATCCCATTATGACGGACAGACAAAGAGAAATAAACTTGGAAAAAAAATAAAAAAAAAAATCAAAGTTTTGTCCATCGCCTTCCAAAATGCAACTAAGTGAAGCTGCCGGGTTTTGTTTGGTTTTTTTTTTTCCTACCCTACGAGAAGTCTCTGTTTGGCTTTTTTGGTGTCTTGCAGGTTAGCGGGAGAAATGTAACTCATGCATCAACTGCGGTTAGACAGATTTATGACACTTTGGGGACATGCTCTTTCCTCTCCCTGCGCTGCTGCAGACCGCTTACATTTTGCAAATCAGTCTGTTGCCAAGACGACGGGCTCCCCCACCTCCCCGGCTGCTCCTTGTTTTGTCATGTGCTCGGGGATGGATAATAGCATCAATGTATGGCGGCGTCGATGTACGGCAGCGTCAATGTACGGTGCGGGCGCGCACGGGGGGTTTGGGAGCTTGGAAAGCTTGAGCTGAACCAGAGGGAGAGAAAACCCGAAGGAGCCCAGGCGTAGGATGGATGGATGGAAAGGAAGGAACAAGCATGAGGCTATGGGCAGGGAGAACATAGGGAAATGCAAGAAGACAAATATCCCTCGGACAAAGTGAGAACAAAGACCTCGTTTGTACTTACTTCCCCCTGGCTTTGCCATTGGTTACCTAGGTGAAGGTTACATGTAGTGCCACTGCCCCTCCATGCCCATATTCATGCCCATTCCACTCATAGGTCCTAGAGGGAGATAAAAATCCAAGAAGATGCCAGAAAATGAGCAAAGTCAACAGATAGTGCCAAAAGCCCCTTTCCAAAACACAGCACCGGCAGAGGGTCCAGGATTGCTTGAGCAAGGAGATGCCTGGTTTCCCTCGGCGGTGTGGAAGGCAGGCAGAAGATAGGTGAGGCAAGGCAGGCAGCTGGGACGGTGGCGGAGGGCGGAGGTGTGTTTACCTGCGGTGGCGTGACTGAGGCCACCTATGGGTGGGTGATGCTCTCCCAGGGCTTACCTGGTGCTCGGATGCCCATGTGCTGCTGGCCGTCCATCACGAAACCTCCCATTGGCTGCCCGTCAGGGTTATAAGGTGTTCCTTGACTTACTGGAAAAGTGCAGAATATTGCTTTTTAGCAACAGCCAAAAGGGCTCTTCTCACAGCATCAAGACACAATCCACCTACCCATGGGCTATTGATGCTGGCTCTAAAAAGAGGGAAAAGTGTCTGCTGTATGAATTTAATGGCCAGACTAACAAGTGTCCTTAAGTTTTGGCTTAATCTCCTTCTGCAAGCTTGGAAATGAAGTTAGCAAACCAAAATCTTGAGACATGAGGAGCCCCAGCTCCAGCTGCTGCTGCTGCTGACGTCAATGCAAAAACCTGTATAGGAGCTGGATTTTATGGCTGGCATAGTCACGCTGAAATCACAGTGTGTTAAATTACGGCCCTGTGCCTTCTAAGAGCAGGACCTGAACATGTCCATGCCAGATATTTACCTCTAATGACAAATAATCAAATGTACTTGAAGAGGAAGTGTGGCCCAAAGGCATGTTGGACAACAATGGATTTGGAGAGTTTAACAGCAAGACTTGGAAAACGAAACCAACTGGGGGTAACGGGCCATGGTAATCCTCAAAGGCAAATACCCACATAGAACTGTGAGCCAACACCCCAGACAGAACCAGCATATGAAAACTTAAGATCTTTTAAAAATTAGAAATAAATCCCCCCAAAGTAAACAGCAAATGCTCAGCAATCCCAAAAGACAGCTACTAAAAAAGAAGAGCCAAGGGACAAAAGAACCTGGTACAAGTACCACTACCTGAACTGGAGGTTTTGACTGTACATTAAAAGCTGCCTTCAGAAGTAAGCTGCCTTGGGTTATTAAAGCACATAAAGCTCTACCTCATTGAATGTCTTTGAACTTTACTGAGTCCCACAAGCGATTCTGACCCCTTTGCCCTTTTGACAGGTAATAAAGTTTACAGCAATTCCACACCAAGCCATGCACCAGGGAGTGGTCACAGGAGCAGAAAGAGCTGGGAAGGAAAACTCCAAACAACTGCTAAAAAAAATAAGAATAGTTGAGTTTATGTACAGAAAGTCCGGTCATGGAGCAGATCATGTAGTTTCTCTTTTTGAATTTTCAATGTCTTTTTTTCCCAAAAATGTTTTTAATCATGTTAAAATTATTCGAGTCGTAATGAAGGAAAGCTGGTTGTATTTTAATTGTCAATCACTCCCAGCATTCATTTCTCATTTATTTACCAGGTAACGGACCTCCCGGTGAATGGCTTGAGGATGGTTTTCGCCTGCGTGACTTGAATACAGTTACTATTGGGGACTTGCCTGCTCGATTGGACTGGTCTATCATGGGCTGAACTATTCTTCTTCTAGCATTAATAAACCTGCAATAAAAAAGAGGAAAGCAAATGGTTAGGGAAGGGATGTCTTCCACTCGTCCCCAAGCCCTCTTGCCCTGCTGTGGAGCTCTCCATTGGGCTGCATGGGGATGCAAATACTGCTAAACCTCTAACCCTGATGACCTTTGAGAGCACGAGCTTGGGGTTTCCAAGCTGATTTATGTTTGCCTGCTTTTTACCACAGTTGGACACTTCCATTTCATCTTTTCATGGGGGAATTAGCCGAGTTTTCAGGAAACAATACCAGCAACGCTCTTCTCAATGCAGAATGGGGCACCAAAAAAAACAAAAACGTGTGAAGCCGGCGAGATGCTCGTGAGGGCATCTGCTACCTCCCCCCTCATTAGTGTCATTTCTGCCTTATGTCCTCTGACTACTTTTTCCAATTTTTTTCTTTATCAAAACCTGCCCCTACCTCTTGCAAACCTAATTCCCTTTTAATGCCCACTATTAAGATAATGAACTGTGATGGCAGAACCCCATCAAATGAGGGAACGTCTGGACTTTTATCACCACTAAGTCACACTGCTGGGGACTTCAGAGCCATGCATTCCTCCTAGCCATTTCTTGGTGGGCTTTTTCCCCCCTCCCTCTCTTTATGCAAAGTCTGAGGGGGTCAAGGCGAGGTCATAGCTTTACAGTAATTGAATTTATAATCCTGTTTTCTCCAGCTAGGCCTGACCATTTACAGCAAACATCTTGTTAAACTGTAATTACTGGACTACTGAAAATTCCCCCCCGAACAATGAAAAGCAGATCTTTGGAAATAATAAAAAAAAGAAGGTATGGCTATTTTTAAAAATAGCCATCTGCAACCCTACTCCTTGTGTTTCCACAGCTCTTCGTGTCAGTTCTTCTTGCAACATGTATTTGGAAGTATTCAAAATAATTTGGAGCAAAATAGAAGAAGGAGAGAGATCACAAGTGCCACAATCTCCATGTGGCACTGAAATCAAGAGGCTGGAAACCATGGCTGGGAACCTGTCTGAATGCAGAGCATTTGAAGAACCTCTCTTGAGATTTCATTCATCAGGAAGTTTAGTTAAAATCCATTTGGAAAAAAATCTCTATCGAGAAAAAGCTGCATAACCAGACTTTGCATTCTTTATGAGAGAGAAAAAGAATAATAAAAATGTGTATGCCACAACATTTACTAGTAAAGGAAGAAGCGTGAGCGTGAGGCTAAACTACACTACACTTGCAAACTGGGATGGGAAAGTTCACAAAGGGATACTTGATGCTTGTTTTCATTGCCTTTGCTTGGGATGGCTTAGCAGGAGCTCCCCTACCACAGAGATAAAGCCACCAGGATCTTTCCACAGGAATCAGCTCTGCCCACCCATTCCCCTACACCAGAGGGGAGAAGAATAGCAAACCACTGCCCCATGCTGTTTCTTTTGCCCTCATCAAAGACCAGCATAGCAATTTCGGACTCCTCCTATCTCCCATTCCCTACTGACACCCATTACCCAAACTCCTGCAAAAATTAATCAAGATGTTGAATCTTTATCAAACCGCTTGTTTTGAGGAAATGGGCTCAAAGGAACCAAATCTGGGTGCCAGTCTGGAAACCTTACACCTGAACTAGGTCATGTTTTGTCAGCAACAGTATTGGATCAATTTTTCTACACATTTCCAATAAACAACCTCCCTCAACACCAGCAAACAGTGTTGCAAATCAGTTTATCATTATCTTGTACAAACCATGAAAATTAAAATCATGTGAGCAGAAGGTTAGACTAATTCTCCTTTCTCATTATAAGCACAGGTGTAGCACAAACACCATGCGAAATAAGCAATTAAAAAAAAATCTGCTTTTTTTCCCCCATTAGCTGCCTTAGCTCCATGACCAATTAGAAAATTGTTTAATATCTGTAATCTGCATTTGCAGAAAGAAATTTTCACAGTAACTCTTCGAAGTAAAACAGCAACACAGAACTCTAGTGCCTCAGCCATTTCTTTTTGTGAGTCTGGTAAGGCTCTTGCTGTGTTTATTCCATCCTTCTCCTGCCACACTGCCAGGCTATGGTACTGCGGCAGGGGGGAGGGTTTTTGGTAGCTGTGAGAGTGACTGGTCACCAAAGCCTTCATTTGTCAATAGCTTTTACCCAAAATAAATGCTGAGCAACATTAAGCATGCACACCCCAACTTCATAAGCTTCTCTTCTTTCTCCTTCAAACTACAAGCACTTTTTAGAAAAAAAGGTTTCTCAAAATAATAAACTATACTATATATAGTACAGTTTCTATACTAATATACTAGAATAAACTATATATCTAGAGTTTACCAATAATTAAGCACAAGATGTGCCTATGGTTAAACATATTCTCACCTGTTTGCCCCATGCTATCACTTGGGATATCTGCTTTAAGAACATTTTACACACAGGTACTTAACAGTTATCTTCTNNNNACGCATTCATGTAAGTATTTTCTATAAGTAGCAATTCTGCCAAACAGCCTGGTGTTTGGATGTCTTCAGGGGGAATTCAGACGCAAGAACATTTTCCTTCTGGGCAAAGTAATAAAATGACATTCTCGCTCCTCCCACTAGAAGTCAAACGGAGGTCAGCTCCCCATCCTTGTATCTGTTTAAATAAATTGGTCCAGCTGTTTGTTTCCAGGATGCCCTTTAACCTTCTGTCCCATCCTCCCTGCCTTTGTAACACAACGCTTTACTTTGCATTATAGTAGACTCCAAACCACTATGCATTAAAAAAAAAAGGGAAAAAAAAAAAAGAAGAAGAAAGTATTCACTTTCAAGTTTTTTCCTGCATCCCAAACCTGGAATCCCTAAGAACCCATCAGATTAAACTATTAATGTGGTTTGCCCTGAGAGAGCACAATGCAGTGCTGTGATGTTTATAAATCCCATTTGAGAACTGTCTGCAAGCAAACCTGCAAATTAGCAGTCACTGCTGAAATATATGGGCATGGGGTTAATTTCTTCATACTCTCTGTTTTATTCTTTGAGAAAAGGGCTAGGATCTTTTGCTCACTCTTTGAATTTCCAAAGTGCCAGGTTGATGTTAACATCAGCAAAAATGATGGAAAACCGAAAAATCTTCCTGTCCCTTTTCCCAAATGTTCATATTCACCTATCTTAAGAGAAAAAACCCTAAGTCACTCTAATTTTTAAAAGTACAGATAAATCAGGACCTAAAAAAAGGTATTTGCATATTAATGCTACCGAAATGGAGCATTATCAAATATAACTCAGCATAAAACTTAAGACAGACATATAACCTTACCCATGTGAGTAAAGTCCCAATCAAGCTCAAAGACTTGTATTAAAATATTTTTCCCCATAGCAGTGGCTCTTTGTATTGGTACCTTTGCTCTCAGGAAGAAGGACTTTTTTGGTTTGGGGGGTTTTTGCCTCAAAAGAGTAGGATCAGTAGTGGCACAGACAACACAAGATCCCTCAGTGCACAGGTTGTACCCATGTCCCAGCCCAAGGAGAGCTGAGAACTTTGCAAAGTGATACTTTGGGCTTTCTTTTTTTTTTCTTCTTCTTTTTTTCTTTTTTTCTTTTGCAAAGGGAAGGATCTGGCATGGAGAAAACATTTGAACAGTTGGGCAAACAGTGAAGTTTAAGGTATTTACTATTTTTTTTCTGGTTAATTTTTTCTTGTCCTTTTTGGACACATGGGATTGCACTTTCTGTCATGTCCTAGAAGTCAAGAAAAACCCAGCAATTTCATCTGCATAAGACTAAAGAGGAAGAGGAAGAAACCCTCTTTCCTCCTATTTGCATTTTACTAGGATGTTTTCTCTTAGGCTTTTCGCCTGGGGTCTGTCTCCAGAGGTCACTGGCAGACTCCCTGGCTGGTCCATCTCTGGTCCCACGGGTGAGCTCCAGCCCCAGCCCCGGGGATGCAGCAATCTACCTCTGCACTCTGACCTTCAGCTTGGCCGCCCTCGATGCCACGCACAAGTTTTGTTTCTTCTCAGCAAGAGGCTGCATGGCTGGCGATGACAAAAGACTTATGTTGGTTGGAAATTGGCTACAATAATAGCAGTCAGAGAGCAAGGATTTTCAGAGGGTCACCAAACCCTCCGAAAGGCACAGCTCACTAAGGCTCACGTTACAGCCCCAGTGACATTTTCCGCACAGATCTGTTCTTTCTCCCTTCCCCTTGTATTTCACTTCTGTTGAGTGAATAAAACAAGACCTTCCTCTGCTGTCACAAATTTCCAAAGTCACCTTTGCTCAAGAATCGACAGAGTGATTGTGGGGACTTCCAATTTGCAGTCTTTGAATGAAATTTTCCAGGACCAGCTCTCTGAAAGGAGATGCTGAGACTTCGCGGTCTACTGAATTTTTCTCTGCCCCCAGCCCTTCCAAATGAGGAGAGTTTCACACCATTACTGACTTCTGCTACTTGAAGTCACAGGCTGCTCCTTCTCAATACTGTCCCAAAGCGCTGCATGCCAGAAGTCTGTGTCTTACTGGCAGTGCCAAGAAATTTCCCAAAAGCTCTCTGCCTCATCTTCTCCTTGAGCTCCTTCTAGCAAACCAGGAGTAAGGAGAATGAGAAAGCCGACAGTACTTACAAACCCCAGTGCCATAGGATAAGGAGAACGAGAAAGCCGACAGTGCTTACAAACCCCAGTGCCATAGGATAAGGAGAATGAGAAAGCTGACAGTGCTTACAAACCCCAGTGCCATAACCTCCCTTGCTCCACTGAAAAAAAACGTATCCCTTTTGACAAAAAGCATACTGGGATCCTTCATTTATACGGCAGCGAAAACAACCTTCTCTATTCGTCACTTAATTCCTCAACGCTTAACAGGTTTATCTCTAATAAAACCAATTTAAATGGAAAGTGTGCTATAAACTGAGATTATTACACTTCAGTAACTGCTTTTTTCCTTATTTTAACATATTTTCATATTTTCTTTCTGTGTTTGTTTTCCAGAGCTCTTAAAGGAGTCAGTTAAAGAAAAGAAAAAGAACAAACATAGAAATCATTTCACTGAATACTTTGAAATGTTTTAAAAACAGCCTTGAAAATCACAAGCTGCCTCTGTAATTATGAACAGAAAAAAAAACCTGCAGACTTTCAAATGGTAATCACATCTCCCTATCCCTAAAATGAGAAATAAATGTTAAAAGAGTGCTTACTGCTGTTATTAGAAAGTTCTGATCCCGAAGTCAGTTAGTGAGCTTAATGACCCGTAACTACCAGTCATTAGCAATCCATGCTCTCTGTACTCCCTTTATTTGTAAAGAAAAAAAATCCAAGACACTCAAGAAACTTTGTTCAATTTAAAGTCAAACCTTATGAAGTCATGTTTGGCAACTTTTCTTGGTTTCTCCTCCTCCTTCGAACCGAAGACAGTTCAGGACTGCAATACATCATTTACAACACTAAATGGAGGTAGGGAGGGAAGAGAGTACACAGGCTGCTAACCGCCCACTCCAGACATGTAATATTGGAATATACTCCAAATGCAGAGTCCATCCATCAAAAGGATCAGAAAGGTCTCCTGCAAGCTCTCCTCTTCCTCCTTCCTCTGCTGGCAGCAGCAGTGCCAGGGACTGTATATAGGGGTGAGGGTTGTCGCAAGACAATATTGAAGAGCAAATAAATAAAATACTATGCAAAAACTAGCGATGAAAAACCACTAATTAGCTGACAAATTTGATGTAAAGCACTAATGAAAGCCATGTGTGGTTCTGCAATTTAGTTTTAAAAATAGCTTCTGACTTCAAGCATTACTATGTGACCCCACCAATGGATTCATGTTGTGCATTCAGAAAAGTTGCTTTAAAGCAGGAGCGTGCTATCGAATCTCTCACAAGCCAAGTCTGCTAATGCAGTGAGCATATCGAGGGCAAAAATAGAAAGCGGAGAGATGAGATCAGGTATGTGCTCCTTGTAAGAGAGCTGGCTATGCCCTACATTTTGGTCAGCCCAGCACACACCAGCTCTACCTATGGCCACCTCCTCTTCTACCAACTCCTTCAACTTGGAGCCTTCCCCTCTTGCTCCATACAAGGCTTTCTTCTCAAATCACTACTAGAACATCCTGCCTCCAAATAAAAAGACTGTATTTGGGGGAGCACCCTGCCACCATAGGATCATAGAATCCTAGAATGGTTTGAGTTGGAAGGGACCATAGACATTATCTAGTTCCAACCGCTCCTGCCGTGGGCAGGGACATCTTTCACTAGACCATGTTGCTCCAAGCCCCATCCAACCTGCCTTGAACATTTCCAGGTATGGGACATCTACATCTCTTGGCAACCAGTTCCAGTGCCTCACCACCTTCACAATGAAGAAGTTCTTCTTAATATCTAACCTATACCTATCCTCTGGTCAGTTTAAAGCCATTTCCCCTTGTCCTATCACTACCAGCCCTATGGGAAAACATGCAGACATGGTGACTGCCTTGGGGTAGTAACGAGACTGGTGGTGGCTTGTGCTCTGCATGCAGAAAGGACAGCTGGTGGCTTTCCATTGAGCTAGGACCCACAAGCTCCTGGCCCTGCTTCTCCCTTGGCCAAAATGCTCCCCTAGCCCCATCTCTCTGCAGGGCTCATGGCTTACGACTGCTCAATGAGTCTTTCTGTAAGAAAGATGGGCAGGAAACAATTCCTATCTTGCAAAATTTTCCCTGATCTCCAGCAGGATAGAGCTAAAGTCTATTTTTATTTATTTGGCTAGTTCTGAATAAAAATTAAGGAAGGGACTTCTTGCAGATGACTGAAGAGCCAATGTGCCTGGGGAAGGGCTTTGTGGAGAACCACATCCCTGCTCTGCCCATCTCCTGTGCCTGCATCACAGGTGAGCTGCTGGTAGCCTTTCTGGTATGCTCTCCTTTTCCTCGTTCCCTCCTACCCATGTACATCACACAGAAAAGCTCAGCCAACATGGAAGGCTTCCGGTGAAACTCCAGGTCCAGCATCCAGGCGTCTTTCCGTCAATGCCAGGGAGTGAGAGCACCAGCCGTGTTGCAGGTCTCGGCTGCACTGGGGAGAACTCTCAGCAACCTCATTCCCTGACACCGCAATTCCCTCAGGGTGCAAAGCAGATGTAAACTCGCCCTCGGCAGCCAGATGATGTAAGGGGAAATCTTTACATGGCAAAGCGCCAGCGGAGCTGACCTCCCGTCTCTTCCCTGCTCCTAAATCCCAGCGCAGCTGTACTCTGCTGATCTCCATGTGCCACAATTAGCCTTTAAGGAATATGGCAAGGATTCATCTAGTAGAGCAGCACTAAGGCTGCTCTTACGGCCACCCAGGACAGCACTGGCCCCCGTAAAGCACTGTGGCTGGGTATGCAACATTCTACTAGATAAAAATCTTGCTTCCCACAAAAACGCTCGTGTGCAGGCTCTCTACAAGTTTTGAGAGCAGCCCAGGCTGAGATGAACATCTCCCAGCACAGTGTTTCTCACAGGTCTGAGGAGGGTCTGAAAGTCAGCTTTCCATCTGATCGCTCAGGACAGCATGTCTGTACTCTGTAATTCAGGTCCTGATCTGGTGCATGCCAGCAGTGGAACCTAGAGGCTTTTCTTCAGCAGATCACTTCAAATCATCAAGCTGAGCCCCACTTGATGGCAGGGATTATGATGGGAATGGGTAAGAACTGATAGCAAAATACTGGCTATTTTTCTGAAAACACTCCTCTCTATTCTAGCAATTCCATGTCGATTCAGCATAACCTCTTATTTAAGGGAATGTAGTGGTTGTGAGAAGTGCCTGTGTGACCTCCAAGTTTTAGCACGCCACACAAATGTTCTAAACACAGGGGATCCTCCTTGAGGTCCAAGGTTTTTTCAATACATCAGTTTGAGAGCCTTGTTCAAACAGCTTTTTCACTGTTCATTCATACCCATCCCACATACAGCATGGGAGTTGGAAGCAGTTCTTGCTCCTTCAGCCCAAGTGAAAGAAGAAAGGCTACTCCCACATCTGGCTGTTGGTTTAAAAGTGTTCCTGCTCACTGAAGGGTGTGAGAAATGATCTGTCTGCACTCCTGGATGGATCTCCTCATCCTCCTCATCTTTAGAAGGCCACTGAAGGAGCATGGAGTAACTCCATACCCTGTCACCCCACAGCAGCTCCTCCAGCCAGTAGGACAAGCAGAAGCAAGCCTGGAGTGGCCAAACCAAAAGCCTTGACCAGTGTCTTTGGGAGAAAACACACCCTGGGCCCTCAAAGAAAGAATATGATGAACCTCTATATCAGACCAGTGTTTTGCACATGAAATAGGCTCTGGTCTATACCCCGAGACACTGGTTTGGGATGTTGAGGGAAGCTTTGATTCCTGTGGTTGTGTTGTCCCTACCACAACTGAGACAACAAATATAAGAACGTTGATATATTTTGTGTGATGTGGGCACCTGAAAAACTGGTTTGAATTTTTTTTGCCTTTTTTTTTTTCCCCCCAGAAACCACAAAAGATACAACTCTGAGTCACAGCCAACCTGAAAAACAACTCCACACTTCTGAACAAACTCTCCCTGCCCCAAGACATCCTACTTCAAAACATTGTTTTCTAACCACTACTAATAGCCTACTTTGTAATCTACTTTATCTAAACATAATTTCCCATTAAGTGAAGTAATTCATTTTGCTTATAATCCTACTCCTGACAGCGTTTTATTCAGGGCTGAAGAAAAGACACCCTCAGAAAACAACACCAACAAAACACACACAAGGGGGTCAGAGGAATGTCAAAGATTAAAAGAATTTGTGAGACCATGGCACACAGAAAGCTTAGGGATCAGCCCCCAGATGGTACAAACCACCTTTACAAACCACGGGAGAAGTCAGACATCTCTGGGATAAATCTGAATTCAAAAGCAGCTATTGGTATCACGCTCTATCCTTAGCCAAAAAAGCCACACGGACTACAGTGCCCAGGCAGGGAAAAAAAAATAACCCGTGAAACTGTTACATGACCTAGATTTCATTGAAGAACTGCGGAAGGAATATTTTTTCAGCATCTGCTGCCCTTTCTTTTCTTTTTGAAAAGTCAAATTAAAGGCAGAAGCCTGCTTAGCACTAAGGCTGGTGTAGCCAGCCATGCATCATTTACACCAAAATCATTCCAGGGCAGGCAGGGCAAAACACACACCCTCAAAAGCACATCCCCACCCTGCCCCTCTGGCTATGTTTCATTTTTGAGAAATTGTTTTAACCAAGAAGGCAACATTTGCCCCACTTTTACTATTTCAGGATAAGTTTTGAACCAGGCAGTTTGTTTTATGCAGGTGCATCCCAGAGCAAGTGTGAGAGAGGGTCTCTGAGGGCACCTTTCTCCACATGTTGGTGTTTCAGTTCGTGATGGTTAATCACTCTACACCAACCTCAGCAACTGTTGACACAAAATAGGTGGAGATCAGGTCTGTGCAAGCACAAAATACCAGAAAGGCAAAATATATGTAAACACACTCCAGATAGCTACGACAAGAATAGACCAAAGCCTGACTTGCAAAGCAATGACTCTCCCCTCCTTTTTTTCTTTTCATATATTAAGGGCATATAGTTTTAATTTTATTTTTTTATATATATGTGTTGAGGGTATCTCTCACACTTAAAAGAAACCAAGTCTTGAGAACTCTATTTACAAAGATAGTGCAAAGCCCTCCCCTTGCTTTCAACACAGCATTTCCACATTACAATAGTGTCCTGGATGGGCATTTTTTTAAAGCCAAGCACTTCTTTTGAGACGGTGCACACCTGAATCTCAGTATTTGTAAATAAAAAGTAGCAAACAAAGCATTCTGAACCCTACCCTGATCCTTCACGGCAAAGCTAGCGCAGGAGGGGAGAAAAGAGCAAGTGGGAAATGTTTGCATGCTGCTGTTTCATCTTATTTCCCTGACACTTAACATCATATTCGTTATAGAACATAAATGCACTGACTAAAAATAAGGTTTTTCAGGTACAAAAACACCTCAGAAGAGGGAAAAGAGGTTTCTTGTTTTGGCTGCACATTAAATTTTCAAGCACCAAGCACCATTCATTAGCCAAGACTACTGGCAGGTAAACCCTGCACTAGGGTGGAAACCAATCTTTCTTCCTCTCAAAAAAGCATCTATGCAAATAAAATAACACCAGGTTTGTTGTTGTTTTTTTTCTCAGCACTCAGGGTGCCACTAATTAGTCTGTTAGCTTGTGCAAAATGATTCCATATTTGCTTTTGAAATAAGTGGTGCTTCCTTTGCTGGTTTCCCCAGCCTGAATCCAGGGTCTGTCAAAAACATCTTTCCTTGGTGCTTCTGAATAGGGTGACTCCTGTTTTGGGGTAGTTTGGGGTGTGTGGAGATTGACAAGGCTGGACTGAGCAAGAAACCCAGGGTCTATTAGCTCTCCATCCTCTGCTCCATCTGAAGGCCTGGAGGTCAAGGGGAGCACTTCCCCAAAAAAACTCTTTACTCACCTCCTCTGAACACCTGACCTCGTCAGAAAAACACTCATGTGTCATGCCAAAACTGCATCACTACTCCTTAAACCCATGTGCCAAACCCAAGCCTCTCATGTGTAAACTGCCATGCTGTATTTTTAAATGCCTTTACTGAACTAAAAAAAATACCAGACTAAAATCCAGTGATCTGACAGTACCTGATGGCTCTACATTCACAACTCTTCCCCCTGTAAGCTATTTGCTCAGCTTTTCTAATAATACCTTGACTGCCTGGCAGCTCTCCAGGGCTGTCTAAGGCAATATGCAAGCTAAACATTTTTTCATCTGATTTCAATATTTTCTTATGAGTAACTATACAGGATTTTACCTAGTGAGTATTCCTGATTGCTGTAATTTAAGAACAGAGAAATAGACTGCAGATGTAATATTATTATTACAATTGGCATTCAAGGTGAAAGGCATAACAATTAGCTAAGACTTAGTGAAAACATAAACGTAAAAATCTGCTTGAAAAATCCAGCACATGGTACATTTAGAACAGCTAATTTACCGCACACATTCTGAACTGCTCAAACGATACAACAATTCACCCAGCAAGATACTTTTTAAAATAGCTTCTGGGTGTTTTGTGGGGTTTTTTTGGAGGGGGATGATTTTCATGTTGCAAACACCTACTGTCTTATTTTACTCTGGAGTATCTAACAATATGCATTTGTTAAACCCAAACCATATATTCTTTCTTATTCCTAATTTTTCCTGCTTCTGCAGGTATTCCCATTAACAAAACAGTTTAAATAACATCTGTATACATATTCTTGAATCACATAGAGAAAAAAAGTAAATTGTCTCCACAATCTGACGTTTAAGTCCGTATTGCTGAAGCTGAGAGGATAATTTGTGAATGTTTTAACATTTACAAGTAAATAAGTACTTGTATTTACTATATCTGATTACTGAGAAAAGTATTTGCTATGTTCTTACACAGATTCAAATTGCATCTTGACCTTTTCTCATTTAATCTGTTTACTGCAACAAAAGCAGTAATAGATACATCTGCAAACAAGGAGATATTTTACTCGACAAGGACTAAAAATCCCTGTGTGTGATGTGCCCTGCAAAGTGGCGAACTGAGTATCTTCCCTATTTATTGTAGTCTGCAATTTGGTAGGCAGCAGGGGTGAAAATCCAACCCTGCATGTAGGACCAGCACCTGCCTTTGCTATGCTCCCTCCCTGCTGGTCTCCTCCCCCACTTACACCCTAAAAATAGTGCTTAAGTGGGACTAAAGTGGTGCACTGGTCATGTGCTGGCCTTTTGCTTAGGGTGAGTATTACCCTCAGCAAAGGAATTGAGCAAAGATGTGTTTATGTTAAATGCCCAGCCCCATGAAGGAACCTTTCCATCCTCTCCAAGAGGCTGAGGTGGGGCTTAACACATGGGAAACACCCGACAATATTATCACTTGGATTAGTGGGTGGTTGTTTGGGGACTGCTTTAGGTGCACCAAACCCCTTCCATGTTATAATGTAAAAACTACAGTGGGAAAAGATGGGCCTAGGACTGTTTCCCAAAAGGTGAACAGTCATGCAGCTGTTCCTCCTTCCCCTGCACCTCTGTGGAGGGGTAGGCAGGGGCTTTCTGCATTTGCCCCAACTGCATCTGGTCCCATCTGCATCTCTCCATCTGCATCTCCCATCTGCCCCCTTAACATCTCCTCCCATGCCCTCCATCTGCATCTCCCAATCTGCATCCCCCTCATCTGCTCCATCCGTAACCCCTTTCCATCTGCAAACAAGGACAAGCAGATGGAAAGGACACCCTTCTCAGTGGTGCTCCCCATCCATTGCTGGGTTCTGGGGAGCACTCCCCTGTGACAAGTGCAAAATCCTGCTGTCCCCACCACACCACTCTGCCTGCCCAAGACACTGCAAAGCACTTCTCCCCTTGCCCCATGCAGCAAAGCTCTACTGCTATCCTCACCACAAGCATAGAAATGGAGGCAGAAGGAAATTACCTGTTGGAGGAGAGTTTTGAGTGAGCTAAAAGAGTAATAAAGTATTTCTGTGTGTCTATGCCTTGAACTGGCTGTACATAGAGTAAGGTGGTCAGGTCTTCCCATCCCAAGTCCATCTCTGATTTTTCAAACTCATCTTTGGGCTGGTCTTGGAGCTTTTTTGGAATATCTCCCTTACAAAGTTTCAGTAAAATTAACTTCATTCACCTCCAAGAATGAGATTAGGGAAATTTACATTATTTAATATTTTTTCCAGTGTGTTTGCTTGTGGTTTGTTTTGGGTTTTTTGCAAGCCTAGAAAACTATACACAAAATTGACATTTAAAGGAGCCAAGAACATAAAGTCAAGAACCCAAGAGTTACAAAGCTACATTATTAGAGCTGTTTGCACCCTAGTCTTTAATGTACTTCATATGCAAACAGTTCAGTTATCAGCTCATGCTACCATTTCTGATAGGGCTCAATGCCTTGAGCACCCCAAAGACAATTAAGTCTAAGAACAGGCCAGGGCACTGTAATGTGAAAAAAAATTATTTCCACAGGAAATAAACTTTGACAAAGTTGAACGAATAAGGCAGCAAGAAAAGGAAAGCAATGGTGGTTGATGCAGCCAAATGCTGTACTGGAGAAGAGGATTCAGCTCTGCTGCTTTCTTGGACTGCTCTGGAGATATTGAGTAAATCTTAGAACCCAAACTTTTTGCCAGCAGTTACCGATTTCTCACAACTCTCCTTCATATCTAAAACTGAAGGTTGGCAATGTAAAATGCCAAGGCACTCAAAACTAAGAGTTTCCACAAAACAGGAAGTTTCAGTGATCATTGGACCATAAATATGAATAACTTGCTGTCATTTTGAGTCATCCCACAGTCCCAGATAAACCCAAAACCTGTGACTATGCTGGACCTGGACCCCCTGAGCCTCACTTCTTCCCCTGTGAACCAGGACAATGCTACTCTTTCTGGAGGAGAACTGTAAAGAGACCATGCAGACCCACAACCTTCTATGCATATATAAGCATGTGGAGGTCAGGGAAGGACTTGGGTATTACAGCAGTAAGTGCCATAGGAAAGCCCAGCAGTAATTATTAATTCCATCTTCAAGCACGGTTTGAATACAGCTCAACAAACGAAGCACGGAAGAATGAGGGCAAGATAAAATATTGACTAGCTGTTCCATCATTGTCTGGGCTGTGCCCTAGATAGCAAAAGGGTATTTTGACAAAAGCAGAATGGAAGCACCTAATAAAGGCTAGAACTTTAAGGATTGCAATTTTCAAGCTTACTTTTTTTTTTAAGATCATTTCAATGCAGTTGTACACAACTCTAAATAGAGAGGCAGTCACATATAGACATGCACACATAGAGAGGTTATACAGGTACAAATATACAAACATTTATCTGTGTGTACCAAGACTTCTTTAAAACATAAACAAACATCTGACACCTAATGCAGCCCTTGATGAGAACTGCTCTCTCTTTTTCATAGACTACCACTAGTAATTATTTACCATTAGTACTTAATGGAAAGGGATTCAGCTGGGATGTAGTAAACAAGAAAACTGTATAGATTGTTCAATAGAGCCTGGCTGGCTCTCAACTGAGGCAAGAAGTGATTGGCTCACACCTCCTGGATATTTCAATCACAGTTTTTATCACCTGGGAAAAGCACCTTATTAACCTGTACTTGGTCAGGTCTCTACCATGTCCATACAGGCAACTCTGTCAAGATCATGTAAGTGCCCCTTCTAGTTCATGTTACCAGCTTGGAACCCTAAACTGCTGTTGGGTTGAACAACCAACACAACAGAGATCTGAACAGCATAGATTTATTTGTATTTTGCAAATGGAGAAAGGCTCCCTCTTCCCACAACAGAAACATCCAACTGAGGCGAAAAGATGGTCCTAAAAGGTAATGCTGGCAATTCACAAGTGAAGCTGTCGTGTAGGGGGGGAAATAAAAAAAAAAAAAAAGAAGTCCTCCCCATGGATTATTTCATTACTTTAAAAAAAAAAAACAAACAAGGAAAAAGGTCATGGTAAAGGGACTATGGTATTTTTAAAGACGTGCCCTACCATGGATACATTTTCTGGCACGTCTCACATCATCACCCCATTCCTGTGACTCTTCCGCTATTAACAAGAGTTAATGTGCATCAGCTTGCGGAGCCCCAGCACTGGGCAGCCCATATGTGAAAAGCACCGTTTTTTAAATTACAGCACAGAACTGAAGTATGCAACCAGCACATACTGTAAAGGCATTCAAGATATGACAAAAAAAATTGTTTAAATGCTTTCAATCTGCACAAAACAAATGTTCTCTTCACTGACTGCTCTGTGGCAAACTCCTAGTTCCAGCCAGAAAATCCAGCATTCCCAGTCTGGGCTAACGACCATGCTACCAGACATGAGTTTATGTTTTTCATGCACATTTCATGTATTCCCACATGCTGTGTTGCTGCCAATAATTTATGACTGATCTGCACCCAGCCTGCCCTTCAGCATTTTATTTAATCTCTGCAACAGTGATTTACAATGACTCATCATTAATACAAAAATGTACATGTGTGTTAACAAGTTTGGAAGAATCTAAGGAGGAAGGCAAAAATTTTTTGCGAGTTGTGGCTGAATGACTTATGAGCTTGCTGAAGAAAGGCAAAACTAACCAGAAATGATATGTTAGCTCTTCCCTGCAGCAAATTATTCAGGCAAGAAGAGTTTCTTTTGCACATTTCCTTGGAAGAAGAGGGACTCAATAAAAGATTGGAGAGGGCTGCCCCACACCCTCTAGCATTTGGGAGGGGATGAATACCTCATTGGTCACCTCATGGATGGGTATTTTCCCTGCAACCTGTGCACTCTGCAACAGTTTCACAGCCCCCTTGCTCCTTAGCATCCATTACAAAAGGCAGAGGCTGAATTGCCATATTTTGGCATCTCTGCCCACCATCTGCAATTTAAGAAACCCTGACTGCCTCTATAGTGTTAAATCCTTGTTCCGCTGGGGAGAGAAGGAGAATTGTCTCAATAATTTATGCAATTGTAACACCACAGCAGAATTACTGAACTAGCTCAAGCAGAGGAAGCCTGCCCTACATCCACAAGACTTCAGTTATACTGTATTTGACCTCTTTTTTTTTTTTTTTTTTTAAAATACCACAAAAGGAACTTGTAAGAACACA
>JAOXXN010000446.1:10232237-10265261 GCA_026770055.1 Myrmophylax atrothorax | reverse complement strand
TTATACTGTATTTGACCCCCTTTTTTTTTTTTTTTTTTTAACTACCACATAAGGAACTTGTAAGAACACACCTGACACAAAGCCAAAGTGAAAACTCCTCATATTCAGGGAGAGATGGGTAGTGAAAATGCCCTGGAAAGTCACTCCGGAGAAATTCAACCAACTTTAGTTCAAGGAAGCCCATGTTCATCATCTTGAAAAATTTCTTTGATGGACCATCCTAAACTGACACACTTGCCCACACTGAATCCTATGCTCCCAGACCCCACAGAAGCAGCACAACCTTAACCCCACCCCATCCTTAAATAAGGCTCTGATGAATACACACAACTTCTCAATGGGACAAAGTGCCCACCATTATATTGAAGGACAACCACATAAATTAGGGCAGTGCCCAGATGAAGGTTGGAGGATGCAAAGCTGAAGCAAACAGTAATTCTTTCTGGCTAAGCCAAAATACTTGGATTATGCTACCTTATAACACATAAATTTTATGTTTAGTGCCTTTTACTCCTCCTTTTTAAAGTATCTGGGAAGCATACTTCATATCCACTAAGTATTTGGTATTTTCCTTTATTCAGCGTCTTAAAGGGCTTCAAAAAATTGATCTCCCAGGGCTGCTGTGGGGTCACAGAAATTGATAACCCTTACAAGCTATGCTTATGTGAGCCCGCCTGCGTCTCCCAGATAGTGCACTTTGTAAATTAATCCTCCAAAGGCAAATATATTGTAAGTAGCTTGTTATCTCTAAAGTACTAAATTGAAGAATACATGGGATTATATTGACAGAAATTACATTTTCTGTAATGGGGTTTAATATATCTGAAATCTCTCCCATAGGCTCCTACTCTCTCTAAGAGAGAAGGGTTTGTTAATGTAGGTGCAATGGACATCAAGACCAAATTTATTCACTAAAATGGATTAGGCCATGTAATCAGAGCTTCAGTAATATTAATCTCTGACACTTATTGAATGGGAAAAAAACCCAACTTTTGTCTGCAAACTGGCATTCCTCCCTCCCCTTTCCCCAGCAGGCTTGCTGTTTGCCTTGGCCATTTTCTGGGTATTACTTCAAAGAGGATAAGGTTTCCCATCATAAACACTCATCTAAAAATATTAGGATGATTAATTAGATACACTTAGTTTTACAAGGTATTAGATTCCAATACACTTCAAATATGACACTTGTTCTGGGATAGTGGGAGGAGCCTACATTTTGATGCAGTATCAAAGGGTAATACATCAAACTTTTTTAAAAAAAGGGTTTGCTATTGTATGATACTTAAAAGTAATTTTCACTGGTTGCTTTCACCACACCCTGGACAGTTAGCAACCCAAAATCCACTGCAGAAACAGCACAGATCCTGATTTCCTTCAAACAAATTGGGGCTCCACCAATCCTTGGCTGGAATGAATAAATAAAATTGCTCCACACTCTACTTCAGCAGCAAAGAATCAGATTGTCCTCAAAGTTTACTCAAGCTTTCAAAAACCAGATTTTTCAAACAAACCCATGAAGAGACACAAGGATGTCAGTCAAAAGGAAAAACTCCACTAACAACAATTAAAAAAGCAGGACAGCATCCCCAAATAACAATACACTTGGCAGAAATAGGACTGATTGCCCCTTTTTTTTCACCCAACATCTGAACCTCTTCCAAGACCAATGTTGTGCAAATGGATGTGCCTTCCTATTGAAGAACACACGTCCTCAGCCAGAAGGAGGACTGACACCTGAATGTGAATACACTGAAATCTACCCAAGTGATGGGAGAACAAAATACAGTAGCAAACCTCCTAGTTCCTATACCTGAAACCACTCACTTGGCTATATCCCTTTTGCATCAATAAATGTTGGGGAGGGGAACAACAAGGGCAAAGTGTGTCCCCAAACTCACAAAGCATTACCAGAGCGTGCCAGGGGCTGTATAGAAACACTAAGGAAAATTACTTACCAATTGTTCACTTGAAGTATAGTGAGCCCTGTGTCTTGTGCCAACTGCTTTTTCTGTTCTTCTGAAGGGTAAGGGTGCTATAAGACACCAAAATAAATATGTACATTTAAAACAATGAGCTTTTTCGGCCTACTTTTTATTTTAAATTAAAAAAAAAAAACAAAACCAAAACAAAATAGAAGCTTGACATCTATTACTGAAAGGTGAAAATGCTGAGGTGTGTCACTCTTTTATAATTATTAATGGGCTACTACATCACTTAATTAATGGCAGTAAAAGACAAGCCAATTATAAAGATTAGTGAAGTGGAGAAATAACTGCTTAGGATCCTGACAGTACCTTGATACTTGAGAAGGATATTTGTTGCATGAGCTGCAAGTTTTTTTGTACTTGTCTCAAATGACTGATTAGAGTCAAATCATCTCTTTTTTATTTTTTTTTCTTTATTTCACAGAACAATAAAGAATGTGATAAAGCACTTCTCTGTAAAACTAAAACACACTGGTGTTTTCTGAGAGAGTGAAGGCAAAACTTGCCAGTGCCCCAAAATAATTTGCAAATAAGATCAGCATCCTGAACATAAACAAACGCCTGGGTTTTGAACACAGGCCAACACAAGGTCAACAATCAGCACATTTTTGCCTGACATTAACATAGCTGTGCTGCACTAATCCTAAGAGACAGAAAATAAATACTGCTTTAATTGAAGATAATGTTAAAATTCAATCATAAGTTAAGTTTCTTGTGAGAACTTGATTTGCTTTCTCAGAAAATTCGCTTCTGCATGAACACAGGTTGCTTAATAAATCAACAGCAAAAACATAGCCAAGTTTGAAATGTAGAAATATCATTTCTGTCCTTTCTCTCTATGTAAAAATGTCACTGTCCCCAAAGGAAATGGCCAAATTTGCAAATACAACAATTTCAAGGAAAAGACCTATTTAGAGGATCTGGTTCAGGTCCTAATCTGGATGCTCAAATCTCAGCACACATCGGATTCAGACCTGGCCTGCTGTAAGGTACTTAATAGCATTTTAATAAAGAGAATTTGATTTAACTGCTTAGACCTATTCCAACACCATTCAGCAGTTGATTGTCACAAAGTATTTGCTGTTACACACTCATCTCTTTCTTTCCCCCCCAAACATTCCCATATTGTCGGGATGTATTCTTCAGTGTAATATTACATGAGATGTAAAGTGAAACCTTGTAAAGCATAAGAATTTAAAACCTCATAAAATTCCACAATCTTATTGGTATCGTAACTATTTAGCAGGTTTTATATATTCTGGTAAACAGCACAGTCTGACATCTGATGGGTTTTGTCACCTCATGTTAGCAAACAGGAATTTTTGTTTGAACTCCAACAATTTCCCTTAACTTGATATGCCCATTTCAATGGCCACCACTGTGGCCATCAGCTCCATAAGAGAATTTAACTTTTTTTTACTGAAAAACATTGGGGAATTTTCAATTCTTTTAAAAATACTGTTTTCTTGACAGGAAGGCCACAGATAACCTGCACACCTGTAAACCATCCCCTGTGTTTTCTTTCTGTCTGTAAAGCAGCTCCAGAAGTGGAAAACAGAGGAAAGTGGATTTTACTTCTTTTTTATGGGTAATTTGTATTTTACACATACAAAAATATAGCATGCACTTTACTGTCTGCCTCCTATACACATTCACCCACAACAAACAGTCATACTTGACTTATGCCCATCTATCTGAATACAACATTTTGCTTCCCTTCAAAAAGAAAAAAAACCCACCCCTAGAGAGATGATTTGTAACATTTTCATCTTTACAGCTTACTTCCCATTTCATTACTTTGCTATCAAGTGAGGACAGAATTATTCTTTTTTTTTTTCCTATTTTTGCTTTGCCACCTTACATGTGATCTAATTTTAAGTAATTGAACAAACTGTGTCTAATTTCATGCAGCAAGCAATAATTACTAGACAGCCCCTAGCTATTGGAATTGAGAAGTCTGTCTCCATTAAGCAATTTTCAATTGTTCTGGACTTTTTTCCAAATAGACACGACTGGATAAAATTAGCCATCAGAATAATACAGTCACTGTAAAAATAATTGCTTTAAAACTCCCAACCCCCAAATTCTTCAAATTGCGGTATGTTTAAGGTCATCTGATTTTTTTTTTCATATCCTAGTACAGCATAAACTTTTAATTTCATGATAAATCTGTAATTGCCATAATCACATGACAGCCTGGGATTTCACATAGCTAATCCCTCTTAGCTAAAGGCTCACAATGCGGCAGGCTTTTTAACTATGATTTGGTGTGGTTTAAAGTAATCTTAAATGCTAGGCATCCTTATTATATAAGCTTTTTTGTGGATCGTACGAGTTGTTCCTCTGTAGGCTAAAAATAAAATAAATAAAATAATAAAAATGACTTGACAAAGAATCAGCATGCCACAGGCTAGGTTGCTATAAAAACATTCAAAGCCTTGTTGCATTCCCACCCACAGGGCTCAGAAGGCCTGTGCTACAGGCAAAGGCAGACATCACATTGCAACAGAGAGAAGGGGGGAAACCCTGAGAACTGCCATTTTATGAAGAAATAGGAAATTCAATTGAAACTGTTGCTGTTGGTCTTTATTCCACCTGTGCAAGAACGACAGGTGCCTTCTGAAAGCTTTCTAATGGTTGTTTAAAGGGATAAAGACACATGCACATAGATATGGGTATATATATTTATGTGGATATCTGCATATTATATTTGCATTAATATGTATAAAATACATATACAAATATATATTTATATATATATCTTAGACAAATGGTTTTGTTTAAGGTAGTCCTGCAAGGAGCAGAAAGTTGAATTGGATCCTTATGTGTCCCTTCCAACTTAAGATATTCTATGATTCTATGAAATATATAAATATTATATGGAAGTATGACTAAAAACACCACACTGACTCCAGTTGGCAAGTCCACCTATCGCTCTGAATCACTTTGGGATATCAAAGCAAACTGTTCAATAAACAGTGACTTGAGACCTTTACTTTGTTGTGTACATTAGCTCCTACCATTATCTCTTAAAAGCTTAATTATTTGCAAACAATTGATCAAGATGGGAATTGGAGAAAAGAGACACCGGACCACCGGGAGAGCTGCAATGCATTAGGAGAGCAAACAGAATTACCTTTAGGTCTTATAATCAGAATTAACGATTGGGACCTTATGTGGGGCAGCAAGAGAAGCTGTAACGCTCATGCTGGAGTGTTTTCCATTTGATCTGCATTAACACCTCGAGTGAAAGCCATAAAATGGTGATTACAGACGGGAAAGCCGACCCTCCTTCCCAGAACCAGCCCAGCTTGTGTATACTGGAAGACTGCAGACAGGCTTTCTTGCCAAGGCCAGAGGAAAAGGGCAAATCCAAGGGGAAAAACAAGTAGGAAGCAGGCAGGTTAAAAAAAAAAAAAAAAAGGCTGACAACAGATAAGGGCTCTGAATTTGGCTCTGATATTTTCTGATCAAGCCTGCTGCTGCTACAGCACTACAGAGCAGCATCCACCGAACGATATGAGACCTTGTGCTTTTCCCTTTCCATAAATCTAGCGCTGAAATGCGGATTGTTTGGCACCATTAATGTGTTTTTGAGGCTCTGTGGTATTACTTTTAATAATGACTTAGTACAAAAAGTGATTGCTTAATAACACCATCAAAGTCTGCATGCAAATGAAAATTATCCCTGGGGGATTTGCCCAGGGTAATATGAACAGTTAAGGAACATTTGAAAAGGTAAAAATAACTATGCAAAATATGAGTCAGAGCAGTCGTTTTAGCAGTAACAAAGAAATCAAAGTGACAGAGGGAAAAATGTAACTTTCCATCATATTTTCTCGTCACTGTTTTATGAATGGTATTTAGTGAGCAGTAGTCTTAATAAAAGCCCCTTTTTAATGCAGCTGAAAGCATTTTTAGCAAAAAAACCCAGTAAGACCCTTTTTTTTTATCACCTTTGACTACAGATAGTGGGTAAAGTCTCCAGTAGACATAGATGGAAAGCAGCCAAGTTTGTCTCTTAATGCTACACCTTGTCCAAATGTACTACTTTCCTCAAATTTTCCACCCTGGACAGCAAACGCTGGATGCCAGGACAGTGACAGACTTTATCTTATCTGTAACCCAGTACCAAACATTCCCTCCCACCCTCTCTGCCATAGCAGTGCATCCTAACGGTGGCAGAAAAAGAGGAAAATAATCCTGCCCAGAGTTTACTGCTGAGATAACGCGAGTCAAAAGCACCCCTTCTGACCCCCCAGGTTACTAATCCCTCGCTGCACTGAACCAGCCCAACACCAAGGCTGCCAGCCAGCACTACTGCAGCACTGAGGCAGGAGCAATGACCAAGCTAAAAGGTTGCATGCTACGCTAGAAGGCGTTTGTGGCAATCGTCCAGCGTCACCCTTATCGTGGCAGCGCCGTCGCTTGGCTGACCGCACGGGGAGAGCCATTTCGGAAGTCCTTTTATCCCCTTCCTCCAGCCCTCTGCCTTCCGCAGAGCTCAGAGTAATGCACCAAGGTGAGATGACCTTGAGCTAAACTCTGGTAGGTGATGGAGAAAAACTGCCCCTCTAAAATTTATGTTCTCAGGAGTGCTTATGAGCTGTTTTCTTACGTCAAAAGAAAAAAAAAGAAGAAAAAAGGAAAAAAAACCCCAACACTGTGTTTTTCTTGTTTCCAAAGAGAAATCCAGCCTAACTCAGTACCCAGAATAATGCCCAAGGTTCAGCCCTCCAGTGACAAACTGCACATTGATTTTATGCTGAACTCTAAATTCTTGCTTTATTTAAACTTGTCCAGGGTTAGCTAAGGTGGCAGCGCAGCCATCTGGGTCTCTCCCCTTCCCCTACCTCCTCCTGGTTTGCATTTGAACTGTTTACATTAGTGATCAAGTTGATCTATGAGAAATTACTATTTTTTTTAATATCCATAATGCTTTCCTATTGTCTCTCAGCTTTATGAATTAGTTTTACTGTTGCAGTGAATGCTTTTTTTGTCTCCTGACTGCACATTATCAAAGGGACACTTTGTGCCTGCCATTTGCATTACAAAAGCAGTGCATGGTGTAGTCTAAGAACAGAGCTTGAATTTATAGCAGTCGAGTCCTAGATCCTCACACATTCTGGCCTCCTGAAGAATAACAGGGGTTCCTGCACTTGCAAAGTAGCCAAAAAATGGTTGGATCACTATCCATAAAGTCATAAGACTGCAACCTCCTCTCTTCATCGGCCACTGGCGTGTTGAGAGGGAGTGATAAAAAGAACGTGTGGAGTCCCCTTGCCTGCTTTTCAGGCTGCCTGAATTGGTTTATAGACTATCTCTGGGACCTGCTTTATATTCATGCAAGGCTGTAAAAAGTTGCCAAGTTGAGGGGACCTGCTAGGGAGGGGGGAGAAGAAAAAAATTCAACTCGGAAGCTGCAAACTTGATCCTGTTTATCCCATGGGACTGGCTTGCACATTTGAGGAAATACTAAACACTGAGAAGGAAGTTGTTTTATTGGAAATGCATCTCTGAGGCTGGGGGGAAAAAAAGCCTGTGCAAAGTTTGCACAGTCTTTTCCTTGGCTGAGAGCAGTGAGTCAGCCTGATAATGCTGTTGAAGTGTGAGCTGGCTTTGGCATTTCAAACTCCTCGTTGCTTTTTCAGCGCAGCAAGAAAACACAGTCCATATGACACGGTCATGCTGCAGACAAAGCCAGCCTTTTCCTCTTTCAAAAGAAAATATTTCCTCAACTTATTGTAATAGTTTAATATCCCCGTGGTAAGGTTTTTTTCATAACATTACTGTTAATAAATCCTGGTGCTGCCAGAGCTATTGAACTGCAAACTATGAACACAAAATCAAAAGATGAGCTCGGTCTTTTAAAGTCAAAAATGCATCAAAATATGCAATCTGACAGGATGTGGTGCATTGCTATGACTCGCCTGTGTCACTATAGTGAGGCCACATGCTGCCGCTTGACTTCTGTATCAGCCCATTCCTATGAGATGGGGCTCTGAGACACTGCCTTACAAAAGGGTTTGCAGGCTGCTTTGGCAACCCTGCCAAAAAATAAAAGGTGAGGAAAGGAGGGAGAATCTGACTCTCCTAAGGCAAACACAGGGTGTAGAAGACAGAGCAAATGCTCCAGAAGTTTTAACTTTTGAACATGTGCTCACAGCACAACCTGATTAAACAGGGGCTGAGGTGGTTTAGGACGTTTTCTTTGTGGGGGTTTATGAGATGGGGAAAGAGGTACTGGCAACAGTGACCCTTTTTAATGACGTAAGGGATGCCTGGGTAAAAAAAAAAAAGCTTCTCTTTTTTTCCCATTTGCCCTTTTGTAAATAATTTTATTGCAAGAGTTGTCTGTGAACAAGTTTTGGCACTCACTAAAATAAATATCCTTTCCCAGGCTGATGGAGAGACATGGTATGGCTTGGGATGCGCTGCCAATACTTCTCTGGTGGCCTCATCAAATTACTCATAATGTGAGCACTCATTAAGGAAAAAAGTTCAGATCATCCCTTGCACAGGATATTACAGAAGTCAGAAAATGGAAAAACCTTTTAACTCATCTAATCCATCTCCTGGCTGCTACAATATTATTCCTTCCATACCACATATTATTACTTGCTGCCTTTTCCAGTTGAGCTTTAGCTAGTCCAAGGAATGGTGCTTCTGCTATTTCCTTTTGGAGACACTCTGATAGACCTCAGTGTCTGGAGCTTACTCTGGCTCCTACTGGTTTTCAGTTCAAGCTGAGTCTATGCAGACACTCCCACGCCATACCTGGGTAACTGAGTGGAGCTTTTCCCATGTTAAACATTCCTTTAGTGTCTCTATCTATGTGCACACAGAAACACACGGAGCTTGCACATACACATTAACTTCTCTTAATACACTTAAGAAGGGATTTTTTTGCTGTAGGATCAAGACTATTTGTGCTAATGTGACACAGGCAACACACTTTCCCATCCTCTGCCCTGTTTTTCTTCATTATTCATTATTGTTTTTCTATCACAGCCTAAAACTAACCAAGGACAGGGTAATTAAAAGAAAAATTGCATCCAAAAGATCAGCAAGGCTCTTTTCAGTACAGCACACAGCCAAAACCTGAGAAATGCTGCATCCAAGTGACACCAAAGGAACTGAGGAAATGCATCATCTGACATCCAACTGCCTTAGAGCTAAAATTCACATCCTTAAAACCCCAGCTTTTCAGTTAAGGCAACATCTTTATCAGGCAGCTGAGGAAAGGCAGGAAGGCAAACTCCAGCCTTCCCTAGGTGAGCAGCTTTTGGGAAGGAAGTAAAAATATCACCGTCACACCAAAGGAAATCTCGACTACCTGATAACTCCATAAAAGCACTGCTGTTGTTTTTAGAGCCAGCCTAAGACAGATTAGCTCAGGTAAATATCTCCTAACCAGAAGCCTTTTCTCAGCAATAAGTCACTGTCCTTATCTACCTCAAATGACTTTCTAAACAGGTGGGCTCGGAAATAACTCTACAATCTCTGGGAAACGCCAGCGCCAGCAGTTGTAATCCCAGAGAGTTAAGCCTAAAGCCTTTATTTGTGCTTTTTGCTCTCTTTCCCAGGCTGTCTTCAGTATATCAGGAGCTCCCTCTGTAAGTGAGGGATAAATATGCTTCCCTACTACTCAATCCCCTACCTACACACTGGTGGGATCAGGTTAATGAAGGGTTACTGCATTTAGCCAGGCCCTGATACGAACCTCAATCTTTTGGATGGAGCAGGAGCTTTATGCAGGTTTCCCAAGGTGGCAGCACCCTTAGGAGCAGCCACCAAGCAATTTGGGAAGACCTCTGCAAGGAACTTTGACACCTTTTTTCACAGAAGGACCAAGCAGTCATGCAAAGAGAGTTCAAGGCAACCAACACGACAAGGTGCCCATCTTGAACAGCAAGATGAGTGGGGTTACATTCTATTTTATGTTTTCTATTGGAAAAAAAAAAAAGAAAGAAAACTACCACCGAGGAAGGAAATGAAAAGATAGAGCTGCTATTTTGCAATGCTGCTTTGTTGGCATGGAAAGTCCTTGAACAGATGCCCCGTCCACCATTAAATATTCACAACATATCCTTGTAAAAGAATAAAGCCCACTCAACTTATAAGCAAAACCACAATGTGTTCTTCATAAAAAAAAAAATGCATTTAAAGATCTGGGAAGGAAAAAACCCCGAAATGAACAAAATGAGGAGGGAAAAGATAAAAAAAAAAAAGAAGCCAGGAAAACACTGCTGTTCTCCGAAGAAGCAGAGACTCTTGGAAGTAGCGCACATTCTCCGGCGTTAATTTTCCCACTTAAATTACAGTGATGCTGTAGCCTCATCTCATTAGAGATCATTGTCCCCAGTAGACAGTTGTGTTTATGGGGGATTCTTGCTGTTCCACACCTGCTGCTCAGGTTGCTACGTGATAAAGCCTGCATACAAACAGCAGTCTTGAGGTTGCTGGACTGCAACTGATGAGCCCAGGCTAATTCAGGGGTGATTATGTAGTTTACTGGACCACTAAACCTCTTTAAGCTTGTAATTACTGCCTATTTGAGTAAAGAACATTCAAAAGCAATTCACTGCATCATGCCTGCCACAGCTGGAAGCAGGCTGCCAGCAGTCTGTGGGGACATTAAAATCTACAGGGACTGGGATTCGAGCACAGCTCGTAGGCACTGACGGCGGCACAGCCAAGTGCGTTCACATTCCAGCTCACCTTTTCTGACCAGGCGTGCTATTAAAGGTGCAATGAAAACTATAGAAAAGCCATAAAGATGACAAATAATGGCACGTAATTGAAAGAACTGCATTTTAATGACTCTCCCCCTCTTCCCTCGCTCCTTATATTGGCTAAAAAAAATTAAGCCTTTTTGTCATGACAAGGGAAGGGAAAGAAAAGGCCTTTTGCAAGAGGGGAAATGCACTGCATACATGTGTTTCTGTTTTGGAGCTGGGGGTTTTCCTCATGTTTCAAAGCTTTAGAAAGAGTAAGTCCTTTTACATATTTGGCAGAAATGATAATGCAGAGGATCTTAATCCCTGAATCTTCATTAAATCCTTCTCACTGTCTTCATGAAACCCTCTAAGAGTATCTTCAGCCTTGGAACACATACAAACCTCCTCCTGACACTGCATCACTTGCAAGCACTGGGAAATGCCCCAAACCACCACTCTGCAAAAGAACTCCACCCTGTGCAGCATCACAAAAGTCAGGTTCTTACTATCAAGATGAGGTTTTGGGTTGGGGTTTTTTTCCGTTTTTTTTTTTTGTAATAATAAATAAATCTCTCTCTGATTCTATTTGCCTTTTGAGTTCTGACCCACTCTGCCCTTCCTTTTCAAGTCTGCCCCTGCAGCTCTCAATGAGCAGGAAGCTATTAAAAAAGGCACCTTGGTTTTTTGCATAATTAGCGGTTTGGGGAACTGGGGGAAGAAGAGCAGATCAAATGGGACCTGTGACACAGGCAGAAAGGTTGGTAATAGGGATTTTTACAAGTGAGTAAACAAAGGTCCAGAGAGGATTGCTCCAGCAGAGCTGGAGAACAGCACTGGCAAAACAGAGGGATGTTGCCAATATCAGTGCTGAGTCCCAACACAGTGTTGGCAACACTGGGAGCTCCAACAAGGTGGCAGCACCTGCCCATGGGGTTCTGGTTGAAGAGCTGGGTCCTCAGAGCCCTCCCATCCTCCAGCCACTCCACAACATGATCTCCCTGCTATTAGACTGTGTGAGGTCCACAGCAATGGGCCTAACGAGCCACCCGATTAACTAACGGCATGAAATGGGCTTTAAAGCCTCCTAGGACATTTGAAGATGCAGAATTCATCAGTGTCATTTCTCTGCCCCGCTAATAACTGCCACAGCTGCCTGGGAGAATGGGGTGTTGGAAAAGGAAAAAATAAACAAGGAAAATAAAATAAACCATTGCTATTGATACAATTAAGCCTGGACTGAAGTAAATTTAAGAGATGGGGCCACTTTCTCTCCTCATCGAATAAATTGCCTTGTTTCAAAAAACACAGACATGCCATATTACTCTCACTATATGTCTAGAAAGGGAAAGGGGGAAAAAAAAGCATGCATGCATGAGCATGCCACTGTGAACAAACATCAGCTTTTAAAAGGAGAATGTAAAAGCATTCAGGAAGTTTATTCTTAAAAAGCATGTAAATTCCCAGTCACAACAATCCTCCAACTAACCCCATCCAAGCTCCAAAGAGCCACAGACTTGTGTGTTATCCAGCCATCACTCTTATTAATATTCATTAGGCAGGTCTACTTGCATTTTCATAAGCTGCAAAGGTGGCAAAAGAAACAATCAGAATTCTTTAACACACAGGCATTATCAATTCAACATCTGCCAAAGAAGAGTGCATACAGATCTGAGGTTGAAATTCAAATGCAATTTACCTGGGCTAGAGCTGGGCTTCACTTTCCAACATCCAGTCGGCTATTTCAGGCGCTCTCATTTTATCCATCCCACCTTTTACATCCCCATAAGTTCACTCTCCATTATTTTTACCTTTAAAATGAGAGTCACTCATAAATTCCCTCCTTCATTCCTTAGGTCTAACAAGTTCCCTTCTGCTAAAATAATCCAAGTTCAGTGCGATTGCATATATGAATAATACAGTCAAGTTTTAACTCAGTAAACTTGACTAAGCAGTTCTGCTTTCTAGCTAGAGAATTCATTTGTCTACACCCATCTAGCGTGAGAAATCCCTTTGACTGCCTTCAGGGTGTGGGTCTGTAGAGAAATCCACTTTCTGACCAGCCCAGGCTTAAAATTTAACACCCAGAGATGAACTGAGAAGTCTCCAAAAGAAAACAACTGCTCTAATTAATTATGTAACCTACTTAGCAAAGAAACCCATCTGATAACGCTAACCAATTTCAGAATAAACCAAACGTATGTTCCCAGGACAATATTTATGTGAGCAAGGACGTGCAACAAAAAGGTGTGATTTAGATCTCCTGAGAGTTGGGAAAAAGCACATCGAAATCCTCCACCAAATCTCCAGATTCAACCCTAAATTAACATGTATTTGCCCACAAGTTCACTATGTATTGACTCCTGTCCTTAGAAAAAGATCATTAAAAAGGCTTGAACCAGGACGTGACTCTTGCCTCTTGGAAACCTGCTTGGACTGAGAGCACTCCCCCATAAAAAATAACCTTTTTCCCCCAAAGTCAATGCAGGTCTCCACCAATTTCACTTGGCTTTCAAAAGTCTCTAAAGACCTAATTCTACCCTCCCTCACAGAATTTTGCATTTCAGTGGGAATATTCATGGAGTGAAGCACTTCCCAGGGCCTGGCCTTGGCCGACATGTGGAGGACAAGCCCTGAAATGGCAAACCTGTCTTCACCTGGGTAACTAGATACGGCAAATATGGCCAAAGCCTGGATTGCCTGAAGGATATGTCCTTATCTTTGTAAGGCAAGACACTTGGAGGGCATCTTCTATGGGATGATGGATGGACAAGGCCAGGACAGGGGCTTTTGGAAGGGGCTTGCCAAAGACCCAGAGTCAACTACAAGCAGCCAGTGCCCACCCCGTACTCAGCCTGAGCATCTCCTTCATCCTCTGGTGCCTGGTCTCCTTCAACATCTGAACACATCAAGCACCACACACATGCAGATGCCTCCATCATTAAAGAGACAAACCACATATTAGGAAAACATTGAGATGGCGTGGTGCTTTCAGCACATTTATGATATGACTGCCATTAAAAATTTGCAATGATAGTAACAAGATATAATCAATTAATCTTTTCAATACCGAGCTAAAAAATCCCCCTCTGCTTTCCCCTCCTTTCTGAAAAAAACTAATTTCTTTTAGAACGACCTAAATGAAAGTATTTAAAGACCAAAAAAATGTCACTGTTAACAAGTTACAAAGTAAGAAAGAGCAACCAAGCACATTTGATCTTGTTCTATACACAAACCTTTCTAAGAGGACTGCTCCAATTAAAAAAAAAAAAGTTGAATTTATCATTTTGATTATAGGAAATTATGAACTTGACTATTATATGCATATATTTTGTTTAATGGCTTCATTTATTTTAATAACAAAGAGAAACTAGATCTTTACAGATGAAAGCTTTATTTCATGGCTTCAGTGCAACTGGGATTTTTAAAATCTGTGATGTTAACCAAAATGTGATAATGGATGTTCTCAAGGGCCCTATTTTTTAGCATTTTATGCAGAGCCAAACTGTACGCGAGACATTACAAACATGATGTTTAGCCCTATTTTAAGAAAGTAGAACTGACTCCAGTGTCAGAGGCCCCTGCAATTGTTTTCCATCTGCTTCTCGCGCCTCCGAACAGTTACTTGTGCAGAGAAGTCTGGCTGTAGAAATGCTGTGACAAAGGCATTAGCTCGCTGAAGATTTGTTATGAAATGATGTTGAAAGGCACCATTTGTGGGATTTTGGCTGGGAGGGGACAGAAGTGATTGCATTGTAACTACTTTATCTATGGCAGGCTGCCTTGAAGGGTCTGTTGACATGCAGAAGAAGAGAGATGCAAAAAACCTGCTAAAAAAAAAAAAAAGCCAATTCTGCTACCGTTTTTATGTCATTTAATTCCTAAGACAGAGATAATCAGAAACACCTCATCAAACTTGATCATGCTCTCAATCCTTCTGAAGAACTTCTCATCTATTCCACTTCCTTTTATTTTCACGTTAGTAGATTGAAAACAGTCTCTTCAGACAACGGCAGCACTTGTGCGTGTGCAGCATTAAGGATGCTTTTCTTTAATACCTTTTATACATATACATAAATCTTTGTGCACACAGAGGTGTGTGGACACCTGTGGGGGACAATGTAGTTTTGCAAACCATGCCCTCCACCCCCAAAAGCAGGGACCCAACCACTGTTTTTTGGGAAGGCAGCCCAAGATGGCAGCTCATGATTAATGGCTGTATCATCCCTGGCTCGGTGGCGGCAAGGCCCCGGGTCTAATCTGCCAAACATCCCCTTCGTCTGCAGCCGATCAGCAGATGTAAGCACATAGGCCCTGTCAGCTTGACATATCATTCCTACGACAATGTCAACGAGTATTAATGTTCAATTATCTGTCCTAGAAATAACCCTCGCCTTTATGCATTGTGTAACTGGGCGCGTGGCACTGCGGTAATCCGAACGACAAGGGCAGAGATGCCCGCACTCACCCGCTCACTGTGAGTTGGCTTCTCAACATCAGCATGACATTGCCTCGCGGTAGCGCGTGGATGCCTTCCCCCTCCTTCCTTTCCATGGTTGTGGTTTGGGGTTTTTTGTTTGTTTTTGTTTCTTGTGTTCTTTTTTTTAATATGGAAGGCATGTTGCAAAGACCCCAAAGACCTTTCTGCTCCTCTTTGCATGTTGTATGGTGCCCAACAGCACCCCAAGATACACTTGGAAAAGGTGTCTTTTGATTTCGCACCCCTGCAGAACCATGAGGAGTTTGGTTGGTTGCTTTCATGGAGGGCTACAAGCTGCCCATCACCTGGCAGCCACTCTTTATGTCCCCTGCTTGGATATATAAATGTATCATTTACCATCAAACATAAATATCAACAGTGTCTTCTTTCAGGGCTGCATCAAGATCTATTCATCCCTCAACTGCAGGGCTGGAGCAGTTTGGCCAAATAAAACATTACAGATTCCCTTTGTTAAAGAAGTTTAAAATAAGACTCCCATAGGAAAGATGATTTGAAGAACAAACTCGAGTTCATTCATGGCATACTTCTTTTTTTTGCTACTGTTCAAATATTAAAATTATCAATCAGGCTAAATTCAAATAGGAGCAAAAAACTTACCAAATACTTTTTCTTTTAAATCAGCATTATGATCAAATTACCATTCAATCCAATAGTCTTTGACAGAGTTTGCATAATTTCTTTTTTTTGTTGTTGTTACTATGGCACAGCTTCCTTGAACTAACATTCAAAGGTTATCAGCTCTAAGTTATGCTTGCTAAGTCTTCTTATACAACTCACAATCAGAGGGAGGGAGTGGGAGGAAGCAGTGTGATAACCAGTGCCAGCTTTGAGATAAAGCCCTCCACCTAATCTCTGTTTATTTAGACAACCATCTAACCGCAGCACTGGGCATAAAAACAAACCAGGTGTATGGCTAAGGGAATTTCTCTTGCCTTATCAGGATTACATTATATTTTTGGGCAAAGGGAAGCAGAGCTTTTTTCTTTTTTTAAGATAACTTTGAAAATTTAAATAAGCCGAAAGTCTGAGGTTTTCAAGTTTGGATTCCCTTGGCTGGGTGGACTTTTTTGCTTTGTTTCATAGGGAGGGGAGGTGACGGTAACAAAGCACATTGTATTCCATGCTTTTTCATTTCTTGAGGTTTTGGAGAGAAAGGTTTTGCCATATCACATTTACAAAATTAAGATCCTGCTTTGAAATATTTCCCACCAGAGAGGATTTGAGATGTTTGGAATAAATACAAATATCACGGCATCAAACTGGAGTAAACTGAGTAGCATTTTAAATGTGTTTCACCCTAAGGAGGTGACAGAGGGTTGAGTGCCCAGCACATCTCTGCAGCACCAGTGCTGGAGCTGCTTTTCCAGGGCTGAAGCTGCTTTTCCAACCCAGGTGCCAAAATAGAAAAGCTCTTGCAGGTCAGACCATGAGAAGCAGCACTGTAAGGTGTCTGGCTGAAGGATAACTGAGCCTCCCTCCTCCTTTAGCAGCAATATTAAACAGTGGTAGGGAGCTCCTGTGTTGGCTGATGGCTCTATTTCTTCTACCATATGAGCATGAAGTTGCCTCCAACATATTCAGGCTCAGGTTTCCCCCTTTTTTCCCTCTCTGATAATTCACCTCACCCTTTACTCAATCATTTTAGGTAGGGGGAAGTGATGAATATTGCTGAGTGCCAGTTTTTTTGGTGCAAGATGAATAACCCCAAGGAGCAACTTGCACTGAGTCCCAGGCTCCTGTCAGTCCTATAATTGATGATGTTTTCACTGTAAGGGGTGGGGACTGGGACACATTAAGGCTCAATAGGGGAAGTAAATGGAGTGAATTGACTCAGCAACTCTGCCTTTTACCACAGCTTCTAATAAGGATAAACTGATTACTGCCAAATGTACTTTAACATCACAGGGAAGGGGGTGAAATAAATTGATCTGCTCAAAGGAAATAAGTGCCATACCAGAAGTTTTTTAAAAGTGAACTTTTATATTCAGAAGTATAGAAGCATGTTTCAGCAGTATGCTGCTGCTTCTTTCTGAGTTGCCATTTGCCACTAAACCAAAAATGAATTTGCAGCCTTAAAATGCACCCTAAAGATGAACGCAGCAAAAACGATCTCTACAAAGCCATCTTATCATTTTTGTAATCTCACTCTCAAATGACTCCAGTGACAAAGAGGTACACAGCAATGCTCACAATGTATTTCAAATGCTGACATTATGTCAGCATCTTTTTTACAGTGACTGAGAGACCGGATGCTCCACTTCTGCGCCAGGCAGTGGGGAAGGAAAGCAGGCAGCAGCCCAAGTTGCCGGGGTTACTGTGGAGCTGACAACCCCAGGTTCCAGCAAAACCCGCCCTGACTGATGGCTTCTGGGTTCCTGCTGACCTTTGATCCCTTCTAGTTTGGTCAGGAACAAAAGAGTCTGTTAACCAGGGCCCCTCACACGTATATTTAACAAAAGCAGTCGTTGCCTATATGCTGATTAATATGTTTGCCTTACATGCAGCAGGAGGAGGACCATGGCCATCCCGTGCTGCTATGCAGGTAAACACCAGCTTACCTAGCTTGCATGTCACACAAAATAAATCAAGGAAATCCACCACGAGGCATATAAAGATGACTAAAACAGGTAAAGACAATTTTTGTCACCGCTGCAAGAAGATGCTGAGGCTGGCGATGGCGCCAGGAGCGACATCCCTGTGGACTCAAAAACCTGTGGAGAGTTTCTGTCATTAGAGATTTGATGCTGCTCTGACACCAAGGGCCATCAGCAGCTCGAACATGCTGTTGCAAAGATGCTGTCGGCTACGGCAACCATGGAGGATGCTGTCCAACCCTCCGTGGCAACTTTCATCACCGCATATTGTCACCATAGCAATGAAGCTGAATGTGGGCAAATGACAAGGGTCTGTCATCACTCAGCCCTGGCCTGACAGCCCTCAGCACTAGTCGCCTTCATCCAGCCTCAATGCACAAATAGGTCCCCAACAGGCCCAAAAGTAATAATCTGCCCATTCACAATGTCATCGTTTTGCTGGTGCTCCCAGTAGTAGCATGCAGCCCTCATACCCCCTGCAGATGGCTCTGTTTTATTCCCCAATGGGTTTTCATGCTTTAGGGAAAAGAAAGAGAAAAGTGAGAAAAAAAAGGAGCCAAAAGGGAGACAGTGGTAACCCAACATCAAATATCAGAGATAATCAAGGAGCGAAAAAAAAAATCTTGCACAAATGGAAGTAAAACATGAAAATTAATGTTTTGGAGGAAAACGACAACACTTGCCTTGTAACAGCTTCAGCACAGAATAGCAGTGTTACTGTGAAAGTCTAAAGCTCCCTTCTAATGTTAAACATGGTAGTTGTATATAAAATGCATCCGCTGCTCCGTTCACAGAAACAGGTGTTTGGGGTGAAGTCAGGATAACTGGCAAGGTATGCCAGGCTGTCACTGACAGCAAGCACGGCCAACACAGTGCTCTGCCTTCACGCCAACACCAAAATCAGGGTCCCAGCTATTTTCACGCTCTTGCTGCCAGAGATGCCACAAAGAGACAATTAACTTGGTCTACTTCCCTGCTGCCTGGGTGGAAGTACAGCAAGAAATGACAGAAATCAGAGATGGCAAACAGTATCTCATCTAGAGCTCGTCTGCATGCTTGGATTAATCAGAGAACCTCTATTTCAGGAGAATTGCTGCGTGGGGTCAGTTTTTACTCATTCTGCCCATGCAAACTCGCCCCCTTGCAATTGTGGCACGTGGGGAAGGTGGTGCGAAAGATCTGTCTTGGTGGTTACCTTACTTAGCTCATCTCGACCACGCACTTCGGATTTTACTTTGTGTTTAGTCACACAGAATAACCCAATTTAACAGCGACCCTATGTTATCACGCCAGCCTTCTCACCATTTTGAAAGCTGCCTTTTAATGATATTTAATTTAGACCCGCTTATATGCTACATTTGCTAGTGAACACATTGGCTGTGTGGCTCTTATTTAACACGATCACCATACAACACGCTCGCCCATCCACAGCAGCCCTGGAAAGACAATTCACTGCTTGAACATTTTTTAAACGTGATTTACCGTTCCAGAGAAACAACTCCACAACTAATCTTCCAGGACAAATGTAATGCCGAAAAGCAACTAAACTGAAACGTATAAATTCCATATATACTTAAAAATATTATTGTCTGTAATTTAATATAACAATATTTCTAGGCCTATAACCTTGCACGCAGAGGCAATTTCCCAAGCATTAATACTTAAATGGGTCATATGCACCACATCTGTCATTCTGTCCTGAAGTCTATGAGGCACAACCAAGACTCTGCAAGCCTATTGATTTTTCTAGCATTTGCTTTAATTTACTTAACCATTGAGAAATCCATCAGTACATAAAGGGCAACTGTCCATTACTGCCTCATTTGCAGACATTCTTTCCCCCTTTTTTTCTTTTTTTTTCTTTGGTAAATATTTCCCCTTAAATCGCTGGGTGTTTACAGTGTAAAAATGAATCCAGAAAGTGCTCACACCTGTTTCTGTTCAGTAACTGCTGCACTGAGGTATATGTAATGTGCTTAAAGATAGAATAAATATCTAGACATTATTACATCTGTGTGCAAAGGGTGGTAAATTAGATCCTAATTACATTAACAGGGATTCTGCCTCCCAGCTTAAATTTTACATGAGCACTCTGTAAAAATCCAAAAGCTCTGCTGTGGTTTCTTTACGAGCTGGTGATTACAGCTACTTCCTATGCGGTCACTAAATATTCTGTTTACAAATAAATGAAGAAGCTTTGAGCCAACTTGCCAGGGTAATAATCCGTGGTTTTTATTTTTTTTTTCCCCAGCAAACCTTTACCACATAAGCATGGCAACAATCAGAAGCCCTGGCTTCATCTAATTACTCTATCACATAATTTCACAAATTGCCTTTTCACTGGGGAGCCAAGTGCAAAACACGCTCACAGTGGGATTTCAGGCAGCAGCTTTCATTTACTACTCATTTCTTGTTAAATTAAACACAAAAACAGCAGTTGTGTGAAAGAAGTCAAAAAGAATGCTTGCAAATGAGCCAGACAAGTGTATCTTATATTTATACCATTTGCACAAAATAGCTCATTGGCAAGCTGGAGTTTTAATGGCACCATTATCATGTTTAACCCTTTTAAAGCCTGGCATGAGGCTGGTAACTGGATTATCCCGACCAAACTCAAGCCAGTGAAAGGGTACACTAGGCAGCACATCAGCTTTGTCCTTCTGTTAATAACAGGGCCCCAACTTTGCTTCCATGTAACTACTCTGGCTTATCAAGGATTTAGCAGGGAATGAACCAAGACAGAATTTGTTCCATGAATTTCTGAGTTCACACCCATCTAATGCAAGGGAGAGACAGTCCTACAAATAAATGAAGTGGGATTTGTAAGCACAGTTCCTATTTTGCCCAGGACATCCCTTTGAGGTGTGGGGTTCCTGCAAGATTCAGGGGCAGAGGGACCTGGAGGACCAGACCCCTGCTAATTACCTGAGTGCTAACAAGGCAGGATTGCACGCTGCCACCAAGGAACACAAATTATTTTGAAAATAATTGCAGCCAGTGTACCATTGCTGGTGGAAGTGAACCAGAGGTTACACCGCTCTAAGATGACATTTTGTACATCAACAAGTACAAAACCAAAACACGACCATTAGTAATTAAAGCTGTTCCTTTTGTAGCACCAGAGCCAGTAGGTCAGGTACTATTTTACATCAGAAACCGGCCTTGATGGCTGCAGATTTGCCAACATTATCTGCACAGGGAGAAAAAAAAACATTAGCAGCAGCTGTCTGTGTGCCTTGACATTGAAAATCCTATTCATACAGACAGGTGGAGTAATTTAAAAGCCAATGTGGTGCAATTTTGATGCAAGTAATGCCACTGTTTACTAAAACGCCACCATTACCGCTGTTTATGAAAACATTACTAAAATTGCATTTTATTCATAAGAATCCTAAGGTTCAGGTTATTACCAGTTTCAGAATTATTCCAACACCAACTGCAGCTTACAGCCCTCTGGGGTTTATAACCTGCTGCACTGACGGACCTGTGTTCAGCTTTCAACAACAAAAACAAGGGTTTATCCTCTTTGCCATTCCCACACAAGCCCAGTGCAGTTCCTGAATCAGCACAAAGTCCACGGCAAATAAGCAGGGTTCTGCCAATGCATCTACTAACTAGACAGATTATCTAGTATGGCATTTACCTTTCCAAAAATATCATGAGAGACGCCAAAAGTTCAGGCTCACATGAATAAGGATGGTCTATAGGGAGAAGAGTTTTACTTCAGAGCTGACTTTAGAACAATCAGTAGAGCAAGCCACCCAAGGCACAGTCCTATCATTCTCCCTCTGAGTTCAAATAAAGTCCCTGGAAAACATACTCATCACAAGCAGCCCCTTGGTTTTACTAGTGTGACTCAAGTAACCACATTAGTGCCACTAGCATGACTATCCTGCTTTTTGCATCACTGAGACAGCACACCATCATAAGAATAAGGTTTTTTTGTGGGTAGGGTTTTTTTAAAAGTACTTCCAAATGATGTACATTAATGATGTACAAGTTGGGTTACAAAAGGTCAACCAGTAGCCAAGTAAAGAATATTCATGCTACATCTAAAGTCTGAGAAGTATTTTCTGGACAGAAGTTTCTGGTTCATAAAGCAAAAGATGAAGTGGTAACTCTCCTAGACCTTGCCTTATTAAAATGATGGCCCACCACTGAAGTGAAACGAGCACTCCGCTAAATACTCGGGGTCTAAATCAGGCAATGATGCAAAAGGCGAGGTAAATGAGATAACTACATATTAACTTAAACTCTTTTCTGCCTACTTACCTTCTCTCTACACATATATTTAGCACTGCTGTAGCTTACAGGGTGAGGAGCTGGAAGTACAATGATGACTCTTATCAATAAGATAAGATCGGCTGGACTTGATGACCTTAAAGGTTTTTTCCAACCTTAATGATTCTATGAACATGTTTGTTCCATGAATGACTATTCTATGAATATTGAAACCTGGATTCTCAGCTGAGCATTTTGAGGGAAAGGATGGCATTACCCATGGAAAATTTTAACTTACACCAACAAAAAAGTTTTCCTTCCATAAGAAAAATTTTCTGTAGGTAATTTTGATGGGCAGACAGCAAACATGAGCAGTTAAGCTTAGGAATTAGGGCCTCTTGAATACACGCAAAAAAGAAAAAAACATGGAAGCTGTAGCAGTGCAGATTCTGTGTAGCAGAAGGTAAATGTGGAAAAAGCAGAACAAAACTTTTTTTAAATGGGTAAAAAAATGACTCGCTTCTCATGCCTATCCTGAAGCAACAAACAGACTGTATTCACCACAGTATCACTGCTTCAGTTCATCCAGACAAGGGTTAAGTTCATGCAAACAGATGTAAGATACTCTATGCCAGAGCAAGGGAATGCATCTTACACAACTTGATGTACTACTTCCAAATGTGACCCTATTTGAAAGGCAGCTTATCTTACACCACAGATTAACACATCTCATCAGATATGCGCCCAACTGGTTTGGTGCCTCATATTTTGGCACTTTACCTGATCTGATTAAGTCATTTGCTAGCACACTGGCATGCTGTGAAACTCCTTCAAGAGTTCAATTTCCAGTAAAAAATTAACGCTGGCACTTATATACATAAGCATATCTGAGAATCAACATAAGCTCTTTTGTAGCAACTGTGTTAGAGTACAAGCTAAACAAACAACTAATAATGAAGAACCAAGCCCATTAATTTATCCTCATTTCCTGTTCACCCACTGCTTGCCAAGATATTGTTGTTGTCTTTAGTGTACTTCATATTGCAAATTATTTGCCAAAATATTTCCAAGGATACTTCCAGATTTACAAATTAGTGGTCAGACTTTTTCCCTTCCCCTCTCTCCCCCTTCCATAGGTGATACTTGAATTTTGTATGTCTGCTTTGACTGCACATAGACAGTGCATCATGCAACACATTGCTGTGCCTTGACTGGAGAAGGCTAATTTCAAATAGGAGGCTGCACATGCAAAATATCACAGCTGCAAATATAAAAAGAAAGGAGAGGGTGGAGAAGAAAGCAAAGCATCTACTGCTGACTTAAAAATTCTTATTATTGCAAACATTCTTGCTGGTAAACTCATTTCCGAGAATATTTATGCAAACAAAAGGAGTTCTAGTACAACCAGAGCAAGTGCAATTTAACATCTGAATTAATGTTTATCATGTTTCAAATTTTCAGTATTCCCTCGCTTCTACTCTGTGTTTCTACTCTCTATACTAATGTGTTTCAGCAGCTTCCAAATAATACAAATTCTTTAATGAGCTGGTGGCTTCCACATGGGTACAACAGTGCCTCCAAGGTGGAAACTGGGGGAATTGGGAAAAAAGGTAAGATAGCCCTTTGGGAATAGACATTTTCTCTCTCTTTAAAATCTAGCCCAGGTTGTTGGCTACCTTTTGATTTCAACCAAAATACTTCCCTGGACCACTGCTGTTCCCAATATCTGTGAGGAGCCCAGGATGAGATGCCACGTGCCACACAGGTTAAGACATAATGGCTGTCTTCAACAGAAATGGGATTGAATCACAGATATGAAGAAAACAGATGCTGTAACTACACCACACTTCTGAACGTGAGAAGAGACTAAGTTCAGACCTGTTTTCCTTGAACTGACTAAAGCACCCTATACTTTTCCATTTCTGTTCTAAACCCAAAAGTTTGTAGCACAGCTCAGTGCTGACAACTTAAATAATCTACAAGATAGCCTGAGATCTCAGAGCACGAGATGTTTGCTTTCCAAGAAAGCATGAAACTCCAGGAACAGCAGCACTACCAATGGTATCCCCCCTCCCCAAAAAGGGCAAAATTCCCTCATGCTAGAAAAAAGACGAACGCTTGGAGGTTGGACAGCAGGTCAAAGCCACAAATTTGAGGAAGATGAAAGAAAATGCTGAAGATTTTGACAGTCACTATCCTCCATCAAAATCTGTGAGGGCTGAAGGGTTAAGAAGTTAATTTAAACCCAATTACCTAAGTGTTATTTTTCCTCCTTTCCAGGACTCTCAACTCAATTCAGACAGAGCCCCAAAATAACTATCTTCTCCAATAATAACATTTGCCATTTTCTACCATTGGAGATGAGTCTCACAGCACCTCCAGCAGCAGAAGGGAGCTGAAGACCCTCCTTGAGAGTTACTTGCACCAACCTGTGTTGGATGCTTTTGTCGATGCTCTGACAAGTTCTCCCACTGCCAGGAGCAGGAAGAGCCCTGGCTCCCACTTTCCCAGTCAAGGGGACGGTGGTGCACAAGTGACCCAAGGCAAGCTAAAAAGCCTGACTTTTCCCAGGAATTTGGGACAGCTGGCACTAAGAAGTCTTGCAGATGTGGAAGAAAGCTTTTTACAGCCTTGCCCACAATAAAATCAAGTGAAAGAGGAGACTTGCGTATTTGGGATAAAGCGGGCGGACACCCCCACCCATTCCAAGTCCAATATACGGAAATATGACCCCTGTTACGCAGATGAGCTCCAGGAGCCCTCTGGCATTTTTCAGAGCAAGTATCAGTTGGTGCAGGATGGAAGCTCATTGTATGTTGCACTTTTTTGGGGGGGTGAGGGAGAGGGAGGAGAGTTATTTCGTTTTATGCTTCCAAACCTCTCAAGAGGGGAACAAAAACCCCTGGTTTAGCCAGTAAGTTTCTTCTCTTTATGTTTTCAGTACCCTGGTTTTGTACACACCAACTCTCTTGCTATACTCCTTACCAAAACCAGACAAGAATCCCACATGGGAATAGGGGCAGGGAGCTAAATTAACCCCATCTTCCTCCCAAGATAAAATATCATGATGAGGGGGGGATGAGAAATTACATGAAATCCACCTTAAAAGCTTGATAGCCAGTAAAATATTCATACACAAAGAAAAGTTATAGAATTAAGTGGTATAATATAATTTTTCTATCACAATAACATCCTTGAAGGAATGGGAACTATTATTCTCAGCTAGAATTGGATATAAAGTATCCCCTTCAAATATTTTCTTCCAATAAATTCTTTTATACAAATAACAGCTTCACTAAATAGATTTCATTTTGCTTATTATAATTTTTCTTGTTTAATAGCATTGGTATCAAGCAATCAATAAAGGTTAAAAATCCAGATACATAATAGAAAAAATCTTACTATTTTAAAGTCAACATCTTTCAGCCATGTCTTTTACTTTCTGCTCAGTCTCCCATTTCACTAAGATTTAACCTCTTAAGGAAATTGTTTTAAAAGCAGTTAAAAATAATGATTAAATTATGGGATTTACATGAAAGAAATGATCGGCCCATTCATTTTTTTTTAAATCATAGCAATTTGTTTTTTAAAAGGTGTTTGAAGTCCTTGAATCTACCTCTTGGCACCATTAAAAAAGAGTAGTTTATAATCCCCTAATGTGCTTAAATAAAGCCTTCAATAGTTTAAATTGTTATTAAACATCTTTTGGGATTATAATTTTATGGCTTTTTTTGCTTGATTAGATGATGAACGTGAAGATCATCAAATACTCATCATATAACAAACCAATTACATCGTATAATCCCCAAAATGAGGTTTGAATACCAGCATTTTAAATTAAGCTGGATTTAAAGGATGCAGAAAATTCCCAATGAATGAAAAAAAACCACTTGAAACAAAACCCCACAAACTTCCTTCTTCTAGTTTTGAGCAAAAAGGAATTTATACCAATTACAAATACCAATTTATACCAAAACTATCAATGCTGGGACAAAAGTATAGGATGGGTTGAAGCAGAAACTATGTCACCACAATTAAATTTACACATTTAACTGTAAGCAAGATTATTTTTTTTCTTCCCCTTCCCATCCTCCAAGCTTTTCCCTTATTTTGCAATCCTTGCTGAGGCATATACATTACAGTAAGGAGATCCGCTTGAAAAATGGGGGGGAGAGGTCATCTCTGAATATTAAGTGATCCAACAAATAATTCTTTTTTAAAAAAAATTTCTAAAAGGCCCACAAAACATTGCTGGGCTGCAGCACACAGTGAAATTATCCTTAGGGTGACTTTCTGAAGCCCAGCACCAGCACAGAACTGGTTTGCCCTAGTCCTGCCTCCAGCCCCTGATGTGGCATTTGATGTTCATCTGATGCCACTCCACAACCCTTTCTTCAATTCTGACTCTCCTTTAACAGTTTGGGGATGTCCTCACCCCTCCATCAAATTATTAGTAGCTTTTTCTCCCTTTTTTTTCCTTTTTCCAATCCACATAGTAACAGGCTGCCATCTCCAATTTGTAGTAAAATCCTAAAACCAGATTTCATAAACCTCCAAATTTACCAGCTGGTGTCATAATCCACCAGCAAAAAATTCAAGGAGCTCCATAACTACATTTTGCCCAACTAACAGCCGACCTGAGCAGCTCTTCCAACCCACATGTTTAATCAAAATTAAGTCAGAATAGCAAAGAGTTAAAAAAAAAAAAAAAAAAGAAAATCCTGCAAAGTCCCAAGTATGAGTTTGGTCAGCACTTTTGCAATTGTTTTAGCTGATCGTTTTTGTTGTTGTTATTTCAAGAGGGGAAAAAAAAAGGCAATTTGGACAAATTTATCCCGTGAATTGCTTCAGAGCATAGTCTGCATCCGCAGAGGACGACGCTTGCCTACCCTTTGGGCATATGTCAACTCAGTTCTGCACATCAGTCAAAATACTGAGGGGGGCTGGAGCCTGACACGGAGTGGGAACTACTGCCCAAACACTTCAACATCCGGAGAGAAAAAAAAAGGATTTCCTCCTGAGTGAGAAACAAGAACTAGGAGACAAACCTTCGGAAATGAAGTCACTACACAGAGGAAGACATAATGCTCTCAGAGAGGGAATAACTGCATAGAAGGAATTGAACCAACCCATACACTTTTGAAAGATTGTTTTCGTCCAACATTTATTTTAAGTCATTCCAACCAGCAATCATTAGTATGACAGACACAGAAATTACTGTCTATTTTGTTTAATTTCGTGCTGATGATGTGTATTAATATTACAATTGCAAGGGAAAAAAGAATTTGTTTCTGAAAAGGAGGGCTCCCAACTAACACCTCAGTTAGGAAGCACCAGTGGTCAAGGGGATGCTGGATTTTGCACTTAAGTGCTGCTCATTTCTTCCCTGCCCTTTTTCAGATGGCAAAGTGAAGGCACATAAAGGGTTGGGGGCAAAAGGCAGGTATCCCTTGCCCTGACATATCCCCTGCCTGAATAGAACCACCTCCTTATCTTTCCTCACCTCCCACTTTAGGGGGGATTTTGTGTTCACCCTAGAAAGACCAAATCCACTGATAAATATATAGATGGATGAACAAATAAATAAATAAATGGTGTGGAATCTCTTGTTTTCCCAGGATGATCTCCCTCCTGCTGCAAGGAAACCAGCTGGGGACACTGCCATACCAGTGTGTAGGGTTTTAAGAGCAGTCATAAAGCCCAGATGCCCTCAAAAATGAACTGGAGTTTTAATTCCTCTGGTCTCTGCCTCTGCTGCTCTCAGGTCTGATGGCAACCATTATTTGGGCCTGGAGGTTTTTTTTTTTTCAGAGAAGACAACACCTCAAGCAGCCTGTCAAAATATTGTATTGCTCTAGCACTTGGAAGAGCCTACAATGTTCTCCAGACATGTCTTCATTTGAGGAAGCTGTCCAAGATCTCACCTAGAGTCTGTCTCCAGGTCCTACCTGAAGAAGGTTGGACTGCATAAACCAATTCTGTTTTACTGAATTGATCAGAGAAGCCTGGATCTACCATGCTGCCAGGAGAGGAGAAAGCTGCCCTGCAATAAAAACCTGCTTCACCTGGCTGGGCTGGATCTGCAAAGGGGATGGTGGATTTGCATAGGTTCTGGGGTGAATGGTGCTTCCTGTGTTTGAATCTTCCAGAAGAAGAGACCATCTTACAAGCAGATGTACAGATGATGTCTCCCAGGGGCTGCCAGGAGCCCTGCAGCAAGTTCTACAGGCACTCTCCTCTTCTGCACACTATTATTTCACAGGACAAGAGTGAAAAGCTACTACAACCCTGCATCTAACCCAAATGAAACAGTGAGGGGAGTCCATTCTCTGGTCCTGAGACTGTGCATGAAACTAGCTGCAGGGTCAGGTCAAGCCCATGTAGTTAAATGCTCAAAATAGGGTAGTTCCTGCCACAAAGACTTTTTGGAGACACCCTACAGCCTTTTGCCATGTTCCCAGGAATGGGTTTGGAGGGGGGTAGCTGGTCCAGGCTAAGAGAATGCTGAAGACTGCTTAAGCAGTTTACCAGGATAGACCTTCGCATTCCTGTGCTCAAGTCTGGGTGATGTTTTATTTACCTGCAAACACACAGCAACAGGGTGTTTTCAGGAAAAATATTTATACTACTTAATTTGCAATTCCTCACTGTAAACTACAGGGACTGACCTGCAGTTGCACAGTTTCCTGGTATCCTAGTCCTGACTGCAGAGCTTCCAGGGCATCTCCTCAATCCAGAACCTAAACCAGCTGTGCCAGGCTGGTATGAGCATTGCTGCTGGCACAGCATCCCTGGATTGTTTTAGAGGTGGATGTCCTTTACGCCACATCTACCTGCAGAGAGATGCCAGGTGTCAGCTCACCTTGGGTGAGGACCTAGTGATGAGAAGCTGCCAGCACCTAAAGGGATCTCAGCCTTTGGAAGTGATGGCACTGAATGCACCAGATGAGGATCAAGGAGCTGGCAAAGCTGAGGCATGACTGACATAGAGTCTGCCAGAGAGAGATTAACTTGGAGATATCTGAGGCCCTCTCTGGCCTCAGAGGAGTAGTGCTCCAACATGAAGGTTCATTCATAGCACCCCAGGACCGCGTGGGACAGGATTCCCTGCCTGATCCCTGTGCTGACAAGAGTCATGGCAGGTATCTGGTTTCTTGGCTCAGTGGAGGACAGAGGGGAGATGTGCATGGTACTTCCTCCCCTTTACAAGTATACCCTTGGCAGAGCTCCCACCAGGGCTGGGCAAGCTGGCCAGCCTCTAGTTTCATCCTGACCCTAACTACAGGCAGAGGAGAGAGACAACCACTGGGATTACAGGCAAGAGCCACTCTTCACTACCACCGGCAGACCCCCAGTATCACTCGCCTGACCTTTATCCTCCTGGCACAGAAAGGCTGAGACAGAAAACCTGAGTCTGAAAGCCCACATCCCCTCAGTGGATAAAAGCACAGTGACAGATCACCACAATTTGATGAAAAAGAATGACATTAGAAACACTTTTCTAAATGCTAACATTAGAAGGTGTGGTACACAATACAAAAGCCTTGAAAGCAGCTCCAGGATCCAGTTTAACCCCACACACCTGTCTAGAGCTTTGATTTCTAATCCCAGGAACAAAAAAAAAACCATACAGGTAGCTGTGCATCCTCCCACCACTTTCTAACATTAAATGCAGGGGTAACTTACACTCTGGGAATGAGAATGTCTCAAAGAAAAAAATTATACTTTGCTATTAAACCAGATACATTCAGACCTTTCATCATGAAGCTTCTGATGATCTCTGACAAACATCTGAATAAGGTCTTTGTTTGCTTTTGGCTTTGTTTTTAATCTCCCCAGTTGTTTTCTCCATTTCTCCGGAGCACAGAACCAGGGGTCGAATGCTACTCTAATGCTCCGAAGCAGCAATTCCCACATCAGCTGAGGGGAGCTGCAAAGCAGGACAGGTCTGCAGGGTTACATTAATATAAGTTTTAAATATAAATCACATTTTGCAGTGATGTCCTGTTAACAACTGTGTCTCAAACAAACAAACAAAAAATATCTACAAACAACACACACACACACAAAAAAACCCAAACCATAAAAACATACGCTCTGTGCTCTTCCCCTGGCATGTAGCAAATGAGGCAACAACAGCTCTGCTCAGAACAGTTCCTCAGCTGCCTGTCAGCAACATCATACGTATTTTTTGCTTTCTATGACTACTACAACTATGACATTATCCATGTTTTATTTTGCATATGTGATCTAGAGTTCACTTACTGTTAGATGCTGGAACAGCCATGCCCTCATGATATTTGTGGCTACTTTGGGAAAGATGCCACGCTTTTTATGTCGCTTTTTGTCCTTATCTGGATCATCATCATCACCTGTGCTGGGGGAAGCTACACTGTTGTCCAAGCCGTCACCTGTAAATATAGTGAATCAAATTTTGACTTATGCTACCTTTATATACTTCAGCCGAAGCCTGGCTTTGGGTATAAACTGCATGAATATTTAAATGAGGTATAAATTCTTTAACACCGTAATTCACATGGGGTTGAGGGGATGGGGTGGGGGGGGGAAGAGACATGGGGAGAGGAAGGGTCTCGGAACTGTGTCAGCCCCATCCTGGTTTATCCTGAAGGACAGTGTGGCCATTTCTGTCATTGTAACCCAAAACAAAAATTGCTTAAAAATGATTTAAAAATCTGCAAGCATCCAGCTTGCAAAGGTGGAAATGGTGGCTTTTCTTCACACTAAGTCACTTCCCAAAGATTTATCCCAATCGGGCACTTTGGCTGAGCTGACAATTGGAAAAGTATCAGCCATGTTCTGGGATGGGGATCATGACGTGTGTGAAGCTGTGGGTGCCTCGTCCCACTATGGGATGTGAAAAGTAGGGTAAGTGCAGCTCTCTTGCAACATCATATTCTCTCCACAAATTCAGAAATAACCAGATGATTGGGGCATCGCTTATACTAAGTCTTTTATAGATATTTGATGTCTCCTGACTCTTTGATGGGAGGTGGGTAGCTAACTGGTCTCCCCTTGTCCCAGCCCCAGCCAAAAAGAAATTCATAGTGGGATAAGCAGGCACCAGTTTGACACACACCATCAGGAATAAACACCCTGCTTTGTGCCAGTGTGCCATATCTGTAATAGGTGTCTGCTTCTGTTAAACAACAACTGATCCAGAATGAATTTCCTTAATGCAGAGAAGCTCTCAGACAGTTATCATCACATTAGCAACATGTCTACGGGAGGATGGAACTGCATAGAAGCCAACTTGGGTCTGGTCTGATGGGTTAGTGACCAAAGCAAAACAAAAGTTGCAGTGCCTGGCCAGTTTGCATGTAATTTTTGTTTCAAACCCTGGACACAGTTCATAAAGAAGTCCACAGAGCAAGACAGTCTTTGCATTCACTGCATGTGGACTGAACAGTGTATTCTGGCTTCCAAGGACACTGTATTTGTAGCAACATGGACTTGTGATGTTATTAGGCAAGTGTTTTTTACACCCCCGGGCAAGAATGATCAAGAAAGCCATCTGAATTGGGCTGAATACAAACTATCCCCATTAGGGACAAAAATAAAATATATATATAAAAAAAAGGGATGTAGACTGTCAAAATTATGATTTGTTAAACAGCTTTCAGCACCAAAAAATAAAAGCTATTATTAGTGTTTTATTTTTAGCATGTTACTGACCGTAGCAAATCTATAATTGTCCTTATGACTTGGCTTGTGTCTTTATTGAAACGGTAACCTTGTGTAGTTACAGAAACAAACAAGATTTTTATGAAGAAATTAGATATCCAACAAATTCTTTGAAAGCCCAGTATGTAAAAAAGGGCTTTTATACAGAGAAGCAATTCACCATATAAAATAATAATTCATAAAAGAAACATGAGCAAAGGAAACAACTCAACAGTATTTAAAATTCCACGGGCTAATCCACTTTCTGTCTGCGAGAGGCAAACAAGGAAAAGAAAAGTATTACGCATTCATTGATTAAAAATGAAAAGCTTCTAACCTAATGACACTGCCTTTCACCACCTCCCTGCCATCGTCCACCCACCCTCTCCCCCCACCCCATTTTTTTTAAAATACACTCATTTCAAAGCCTCTTCAGATTAATTTAGCAGGCATTGCCTCATGCCTGACGGGAGGAGGACTCATTGATAATTTATGGAAATATCTACTATAATCCAAGGGAGATGACTTTTTTTCCAGCTTTGTGCATCAATAGATAATCAAGGCCTTCAAGCAGCCTTAGCTTCCCATTACCTCGGGCAAGAGAATTCCTGAAAGCATGCCTCCAGGGCACCTGAATTATATCCTCCATTAGGGGAGGAAAAGCTTTCTGCATTCCACCTATAACACTCCCCAGAACCTTTCCTGTTTATTTCTGCAGTATGAAAGCAGAAGCATTAGGAACAGGATTTTTTAAGTGAAGACTTATGTAGATACAATGGAGAAACCTTTCAAGCGCGAGCCAGATCACCTCCTTCAATCCCGGGCAGTGACCTATCCCAAATAAAAGGTTTCTGTTACATCATTAGCTCAAGCCAAAAACAGCCTTGGCTTAATGCACAGTTTGTTCTTCCTACTGTTTTTAGGCAAATACTGCTACTTTACTCCCATCTGGGAGGGAAATTACACTGCTGGGCTGTAATCTAAGACAAGATTTTCATTGGAAGCAAATGCTTTCAATCCAGTGTAAATACTGGTGTATGTTCAGAAAAGCCTAAAACAATAAACTCTGGCCTCGACCGACACAAGTTAGAGAAAGTGAAAAGCGGGGAGAGGATAAGAAAGTGCCTGGCTATCCTTGGAGCAAATGCTCCGCTAGACTTCTGTAAATTGTTTAACCTCTTCCACTTTTTTTAAATGGAAAATTGATCCCGTAAAGACTGAAACCACAGAGAGAAGTCTAAATGGTCAATTGTGGATTTTAGTATTTCCATCTACTTTGCAACTCGATACACTCACCTCTGTGAGGTCTCCAGAGATTCCTCCCT
>JAOXXN010000446.1:10205681-10225215 GCA_026770055.1 Myrmophylax atrothorax | reverse complement strand
GCATAGAAAAATTGGTTTTTCTTGTGCTTCCCCCACTGCTCCTTGCTGCCCAGTATCCTAAATCCACTGCTCTTGTTCCTCCACAAAATCTGGTTGCTCTGGAACATCCATGACCTCCTTAGGAAGGAGGAGCAGAACCCAAAAGGAGTACATTTGACAGAGCCAAGCTCATTCAAAATGCTCTTCCACTTGACTGTCCCTCTCTCAACAAAAAAGGCAAATGTGCTCTGCCCCTACAGCAGAGCCTGAAAACTCAGAGGGATTGAAGAGCCCTTTGGATATGGGATGGCAAGGTGGTCTTGACCCTGATCCTCATGGTCAGTCATTGGCCTCCAGGCTCAGCACCAAAGCTGAGATCCCTTGATGGCCCCACCCAGGGGCAAGCAGGCAGTGATAGTCCTTTCAGACACTTCAGTCCTACTCAGTTAGCACATCCCCTTCAGCTACAGTTTAATGTATTCATGCCACTGCTATGTTTTTGGTTTCCTACAATTTTCTATCACAGCTTCTGGTGTTTTGATGTTTGATTTACAGTGTATTTACAGTTTAGGGTATGGGGTTTTTCCGAATTAAAACAAACAAACAACAAATCCAAATGCAAATCATCCAGGGACAAACAGTTGTCAGAGGCCAAAATATGCAACGAAGGTGAAAGAAAAGTCAGATCCATGCTGGACACTTAAAAATTTCCCCAGAATATCATCTACAGGCTCATGTGAGCCTTATTTTTACCTCTTTAATCTTTCATCACTACATATTCCTAGATATCATCTACCAAGAACTACTTTGAATAGGCAAAATGGTGGGAGGAAAGAGACAAACTTCTGGTGCACTCCAAAATTTGCTTATTTATGTCACTGCATCTAGTGGCAATAAAGACCCAACTGCAAGAGGAAGAAGTTAACTCAGCCATTTCCAGCTCATCTCTCTTTGACTCAGTTCATTCACAATAAGAGTGTTTATCCAAAATCCCACAGCTGGGTCACAGCAAAAAAGCCAGACAGTGTCTTAAGAAAAAAATAACCCCAATGCATACATCCTTCAAAAAGCAAGACAAAATTACTCCTGGTGCTTCTTTTTCAATTCACGGCATTTGTCATTATCTCTAAGAACAACAGCAGTAGAAATGTGTAGAAAGCAAAAACTGACTGCTTTCAGTAATTTGATGTACTTTAAATGACATGAATGAGTAACCAAGGAAGCTAAACAAAACCTCAGGTTCTGGCAGGCTGAAACCACAGACATCAGCTTCCCCATGGCAGGTGTAGACTACAGTGAAGAATAACCTTGCTCTTTTGATTAAACAACCTCATCCTTGTTGAATGGGCTGAGGACCTTGTCTCACCCTTTCCACCCAACAGCGATTGAAGAGGACTCTCCCCTGCCCAGCTTACCACTCAATCTGTCTCCTCTCGAGGCAGCCTCCAATGCCTACAGAATCACCAGCTTCACTTTCAAAACTGCCAAGTATCGTGGTACCCACTCACTTAAGGTTAACAAGGATTATATTTCTGCCGTGTACCCCATCTTTTTCACCTCAGCTTTCCAGACGTGCTTCTCAGTTGATGTGCAAGGACCACCATACACACAGACAGCCAGTGCTGTACCAGGTCAAACACCAGCAATGTCCCTGTGTCCTTCCTGTGCATGCAGATATCAAGAAAGGTTTTACAGAAATTGGTTGCCACCAAAAGGAAAAGACAGACTTTTCTAAGTATCCTCTAAATGCTGGGAAAAGCAAAGAATGGAAATGAAATGAAAGAGCAAGCTGGAAAGGAGAACGGAAAAGCAGGAGACCTTGGCTCAAAGGAGAGAGTTGACCACGGTCCTAGCCCTGCCTTCATCTATAGAAGATGTTTGCTCTTATTAATCTTGGAAAAAATGTGGTGCATGAGCTAAGTCAACCCCTGTGCAGATTCAACTTGGGTGACCTGAACTTACTCTGCAGATCACCATAGGTCTCTCTGACCTTGGCAGTGACACAGGGATCATATTTTCTCCTGGATTAATTACTCTGGAATAATTCTGCCAATGTATCAGGCATAAATAGCCTTTTATTTCAGACTGAGCAAATAACATTTTCTCTTTTTGCCTCTCACCTTCCCAAACAAAATCTATTTATTGGGATAAGGAAAACCCCACCCTTCATTAAGGCCTGGGTAGTCCTGAGAGCCAGGCAGAAGCTTGGCTGCTTCACACTCATGGCAATGTGTTTTCAGACACTGCCTTCAGCAGGACGCATTCTGGAGTTAACTGGTAATACTTGCTGCCTTTGATTGAAGTGGTCAGCCTGCACATCTGCAGATGAATATACAAATACCTTCAGACACAAAGGAGAAGCTATATATAGATCAATAGTGGGAACGTTCAGCTTCAATCACCAAAACAGAAAACACAATCTTCAACATCTACAAGCAAGTGAAGAGCAGGTCCACAAAAATCAGCCAAGCAGCACTGAGATAAGCAAAAAAAAAAAACCCAAACCCCACATCTCAGCCTTGCAGAAAATTGACCAATTTGGAAGGAACAGGTAAACAGTGTGTTCTTGGACAAGAGTCAGCACAGTTTGGATGATGTAGACCTTTCCGTTCAAGAGTTGCACTGGTTTTTGCGTCTGGTCACTTGAGGTCACACCGCAGAGTTCCGAGGCTCTGCAGAAGCTCTGCATGCTTCCTCCCCATGATGGAGGTGGCTAAAGTGGCTATTAAAATCAGTTGTTATTCTGATGCCACCTGAGTCTTAATTGCTCAAGAAATGGGGACTAAAACCACAGAAAGGGCTTTCTGGCACTGGCTAAGGAAGTATCAGTTTTTGAGGTCAGAATAACATCCCTTAAAAATATGAATCAGAGTGGTTCTTTCATGCTGAAACTTGATAAAGGCAAGCAAAATATTAGGAGAATATTTTGATGAAGGTCAGGATAGACTGAAGACACACTCAGATGTGCATAAAAAAGAAAGAAAATACTTGCAAACCTGTATTCAAATAATCCTTAGACAGTCAAATAAATCCTAGTACATACTAGTTGCCATTTCCACTCTGAATGAGTCTTCTCCAATAAACTCATTGTATGTTGAGCAAACACAATTTCCCAACTGTTTGTGAACTCCTTGCTTCCTCCATACACAACTTCTGCTGCACGGTTGATCCCTTAGAACCTGCATGCAAGTGTTTCCATTCTAAGAGTGGCTCACCAAGGCTACTCAGGCAGAAAAGCAAGTCTCTAGTCACAGATCTGCACTCTCTCCCATTGCAATTCTGGAGCAATACTCACTGATGTCAAAATGGGTGATTCTCTTGAGATTGGAAAAGGCTTTCACAAATACCTGCCAATTATCTGAACAGTCCCCAACAATGCCAGCCTCTAATAGGGCTGCTGGTTTCTATGCAAAGCAACTCTGAGTTTTGACATTTTAACTGCCTGACCAGTTAATTGCACCTGCAGTTTGTGGCTGAGGCAGATGAGAAGGGAAGAGAGATTTTCATCTGCAATCATGGGCTGAAACTCAAAGTTCAGCTAAAAAGCATTCTCACCTATGCTTAACAGTTTTCTATGGAAAAGACTTGGACATAAGCAACGTATTTGCAATGAATATGATCTCAGCAGTGACCTGAACAAGGGAATATTGACGTGGAGGGGGCAATTGCCTGCAAGACCATGTGGAAGATCCCTCTCATGCCCACCCCTCACCAGCCCAGATGACTTCCTGCATATTCAAGGTTGAACATGAACCTCATCCAAGACCACATAAGGAGATGCTCAAGACAACAGGTGCTGTACATGTCCACTCAAAGACAACACAAGTTGTAAATAAGGAGGTCACAGTCTCAAAGTACTCAACAAACATGCCGGAAGCTCAACTTTCCAAGGCACTGCAGGGATCTGTGCTGGTTACAACTCCTGCAGAGCAAGCAGAACAGCTCATGAGAAAGCCTCCGCTGGGACATCCCTGGAAACACCTCACTCAGCTCCCTTCCCTGGGTTTACCCTGGAGAGCCATCCCTCAAGATCCCAGATAAGGCATGCTGACAAGGTGCTGAATGAAAGCCCACACTGCTGCTGCCAGTAACCCGCCCTCCCTCCATGCCTGCAAACCTCCAGAACCATCCCTAGACTTTGTACTCACAGCCTCCCAAGGAAATAAGACCTGAATGTCATGTTTCTCGTGCACAGCAGGGTCACAGTGCACAATACAGAGACATTTTTTAGGACAGCATATAGACTTCAAAATGGAAATAAGAGTTCAATATTCTGCATTAAAAAATTATTAACCACTCACTCCTCAACCTCATCTGCTAGTGAGGATTGCTACAAATGTGACAATGATGAGGTGAGCAAATGAACCTTTTTGAATGTGTATTAGTGCACTTAAATGGACCAAGGTACATCTTGTTAGTTTGGAGTAGAAATAGGTTTAGCTCTGGTTTTACATTTAAAAGCAGATAAGGACCATGTGTGGAGAGAAGTCCCGACAGCTGCAGTGCCAGCTGCTAAAGGACCTCCTGCCCAAACAGCACAACAAAGCTAAGTATGGTCATTCCTGCCACCTCAACTCAGCAACAGGTTTTGTTTCAAGGCTTCCCTCATAGAGCCTTTCATCTCATGCAAGACCCCAACGCTGTTCTGTTGGAAGCTGAGCAAAATGTTGCTATAAAGTTTAACAAACCCCATCCATCAGGTTTTATATTTAATTCCTCAGCTCCCAGAGACATGTGAAAACATTAGACTAAAACCTCGTAAGCACTAATGAAAAAAGCAACATCCTGGTGGCAGAGAAAGTTGGAAACCTGGCTTCTTGACAGCTAGGCACAGGAATACAGACAATGCCTGCCATAAATAATATTTATTAAAAATTACATATATATATATACACATATATATACACATATATATTCACATATATACATATACATATATATATGTCTTCTTTTATAAATGCCAAGATTTCTGATCACTTATTACCCATATGTGTCTGCAAACACGACAAGTGTCATGAGATGCTCAGGCCAGTGTGCCTAGGAGCTGCAGAGGACACAGCCTCACCTACACATACAATGCCCAAGCCCACTCCTTTCATCTTCACTTGTACAAACCACTTTATTCTGTTTCTGCACACAGAGCAAACATTTCCTTCCTAAAGGAATGACATGACAAGTTTTAGCACAGACTCATCCCTCCTTACTCTGATCATTTAAGTCAGACAGCCCAGTAAAGTGTCTGAGCGAGGCCATTAGTCCTCTCTGAGTCCCTTCACAGTCAAGGAAAAAAAGAGAAACTCTCTGGAGGAAAATCATGATTTAGATGACTACAAGAATATGCACACTATTAGCTTTGAATACTGCACAGAACAGTAAAAACTTACAAGCAGTAAGGCTACTGCAAGAAAACTATGGCTAATGAAGCCTGAATGTGCCCATCTCTGTTTCAAAACAAGATCTGGACTTCAGGGCTCCTTCTAAAATTACTCAGGATCGAAAGGCTGAATTTAGCTCCCATCCATCACCTTATCACAAGGATACAACCTCATGCTTCCTGCCAATGAGAATCCGGGAAAATGCAAAAATCTACTTCTTATCAACAAATCATAATTAATTTCTTCTTCCTATTTTGCCTTACTTCAGGAAAAAGAAAAAAAGGGAAAAAAAAGAAAAGCCCTCCTTGATAGATATCTAAATTTATGTCTTACCAAACTGAATGTAAAGGCAAGAAACAGGAAGCTTTTACTTGAAAACTGGAATTTCAAGCACTCAGTGGCAAACAATGAAGCAGAGAGATAAAGATGCAATGGCAATGGTGGGGGACAGACCTGCCAAGCTTCCTGCCCACGCTGACTCAAGAGCATGTGTCCCACCATGATATGGACTGGCCGCACCGCTGGCTTTTATTTTGGTAATTGGTATTTATTCCTGTGAAAACCCCTATAAAAACAAGTCAGAAGACCAGACAATAGTAGACCTGCCATCTCTTATAGCCAGATCTTTTACTTAACACTTTAGCAAAAGATGTAATCAGCGATCTTTGTCCATTTATACAATTCTCTCTGCTGTGACGAGGATTGTATTACACTCTCCAGCACCCGCCAGATCAGAGCATCCAGTCTTCTCCATCACTTCAAGAGATTGATCTGATACTTGAAAGCACATTAGCTACTATCTACTCCAGCCCTTTGGAAATGACATTACGCAGATACGGGGGGCAGGAAAATATTGCCGCTCTTTTATTATTCCTGATGTTCCCTCGCTTGTAATATCTGAGAAGTTCCCAGGTCAATGGGATTACTTTATCTTCCTCCCCCTTCCTTTATCTCCTTCCTCACCCCACAGGTATCCATGTCCAAATGGGACACTTCAGTGGGGGGTTTGCTTGACCCAGGTCACTCGAAGGTCAAGCTTTTCACCACTTGCTAATGCAAAGCTTCCCCCCAGCCCTACTAACCCCAGGGGTCCAGGGCACTCCCTCTCCACGAACCCCTCTCCAGGCCACAGGCGCAGATGGAGAAGGCAAATGCTCCTCACTGAAGTTACAGAAGCAGAATCCTCCCCATATGGAAAGTCGAATATGTTTTGAGTTTTTAAATAAACAAAGCAAAAGGAGAAGCTCCTGAAAAATCAGCTCAGCAGAGACTTTCTTCCTGTACTAAACTTGAAGGATGGGAGGCTTAACTAGTTAGGAGCAACTCAGACTATATTTTTGCCTACCAGAACAAAGATCGATTTTTATTTAGATTGATTTTAAGATTTACATGCAAGAAATGGATAAAATTGGATCAAATATATACTAAAACAAATTGTTGACTCCCATGAAAGCCAATAAAACCAAAACAAATTTCACAGATCTCATCTATCAGCATTTGAGAATTGCTTTATTTCATTATTTTGTATATATTTACAGAGCAGAAATTTGCTTAACTCTTTTCCACTTTTCTTTTAGTGAAACAATAAGACTCTCTGCAGAATATTTTCAACTTGAATATTATCACCAGGATAGCATATGGCAAACTAGCAGCAGGCAGTTTATCTTCATCCTCTTTGTAAGCTAAAATTAGCACAATGCTTCTGCAACAGCATATGATGTATTCAGACCAGTACGATATACCTAATACAACTTCAGATCCATCCCTGGCTAACCTCCAATAGTCAAGTAAATTGACTGCTAATTTTAACAGAGTATTAATGTGTTTAGTATCAAGTTGGTATTTATCAACTTGAGAGGTACTTTTAAGTTTAATACTGTCATTTCACCTACACCAACTGTAAATAAAATTTGTGTATTGGTAACACATAGAATTTCAATTCATCTGTACAAAGCAATTCTAGTTTACATTAAAACATTAGGTATGGAAAGCCATGCTGTAAAATTGCGTAATGTGCATACTCTGCTTTTCAGACTAACATGCTCCTCCTGTAGCCTGTTAGGTGGTTACTGTATTGGGATTAAATTCAACCAAGTCACCAACATTATTTGGATTAAATTAAACCAAGTCACCAACTTCACGTTTCCTGAAGAGGTGGCTTAAATTAAACCAAGTCACCAACTTCACGTTTCCTGAAGAGGTGGCTCTGCCAGCCCTTTCTACTTGGCAGTCTGCTGTTCAACTTGGTAAATTACAGCCACCTCAGGGGTTTTTTAGCTGGATTAAATATGTGGTGAGATGCTAATGTTAGCACTGCTTCCTAATTTGTTTCTTGTAGCTGTAATGCCAAGGAACTTAGCACAATGCTCTTTGTAAAAGAAATTTGAAAGGTTCTAAAAAAGCCCTCTACTTCATATGGGTGGTTGTTTTACCACCTTTCTTGCCAGGTTCACAGAATAAAAATGTGTAATAGTGGGAAGTAGTCACATCCAAGCATGTATAGGAACAAATACACACACAAACTATAAATATTTATACACTGACATTCAAAGATTTTGTGGCTCAGCCTGCTCACCAACTGACAGAACAGCCCTCTGCTGTCCTACAGTCCATCACAGAACTAGAACAACATAAAACTGCACCAAGTATGTCCAATAGTTATACTGAATTAACGTCACAACTATTCTTGCTTTTATACAGATGACCTCATGCAGAATTTGCATGGGTTAGTCCAGACAGATACCAAAAAAAGAAAACAGGCAGAATCCTGTGCAAAAGCCTCTTCTGGGACATCCTCACTACCACAGGCAGGATGAGGGGACAGGAGAGGATAAATAGAGGCTCCACTAAGTGAGGAAGGGAAGAGGAGTACAGGATGAACATGTTTCAACTCCACTTTGTTGTTGCTTTTCCCCACTGCTGCAATTTGCCTGCACCTTATCCCCCTTCTCTTTAGCTGCTACACTCTGATGTTACAGTGCCCTGAAACTGTAACCCCATTTCAAATGATGACACTTTACTTCGAGCTGATCAGTTAATGCTGATGCCATTCTCTCTTTCCCCTGCTTCAAGAAGGTAGTTGATGCAGAAGTACACATGCTATATCCAGAGCCCCAGGCAGGAGCTCCACAGCGGAGTTTCTCCCTCAGTGCTGCACCAGTGAGGGAGAAAGGGAGAAGATCCTCTTGGCACAGCAACGAGACCAGTGAAAGGTTCTGCATCCTACAAGCCTTGTTTCCATGACCTTCACTCGCCAACCAGAGAGCTAAGATATGCCTTCTTTGAGGTCCATTGGGACACTACAGACTCCAGAATATATTTAGCTTGCATCCATGTGACACTGCTATTCAGAGCAGTAGAGGAAGATTTTAAGAAGCAGTTAGGTTACATTCTCTACCATTAGCTCTTTTCCAAGGACCTAAGTGGTGTCTCCTAGTAGGTTTTCTCCTGCCTTTTCTGCAAAAGATGAACTTATAACCTTGAGAGAATACACAATATCGGGGTTGCAAGGGCCATCTTTCTGCCGTGGCACAGAATCACTCACAGGAAAACAAACGACTAAGGGACTAGTTGAAAAGTCTGTCCCCACTGTATTATTTACTCACATGCCATTTCATCTTTCCCACATTTCCATATCACACTTCTGCAAAGAGCAACCACAAAAAACTGACTGCATACTCTGTGTGAGATTTTAAACACTCAAGAGGAAGAACATAAAACATATAAACAAATACTTACAACAGAGTAATACTTATATAAATAAATTATATGTATAATCCATGGCTATGAGATGCCAGCGGTACTGCCTGGTGATGAGGAAGTTCTCAAGCTGTAGAAGGAGAGAGGGTGGCAGAGAGCCCCAGGGTGTTACTGCCTGCCCTGATGTGACACTGTTCCCACTGCACATCACAGGCCTAGTCACACTCTTCCATGTCTTTCCCACCTTCCAGGATCGACTAGCAAAAGTTCAAGCATGTCAAACCAAAGGCTGCATGGAGGAGGTAACGTGGCTAAAGAGCCAAGCCAGAACAGTGGAAGGTTTCACCAACAGCACCCACTCTCAAAGACCTGCCAGAGCAATGTCAGGCATCTGCTTAGTCACAGCTTTACAATCGCACACCAGCTTAGGTAGAAGAGACATCAGGCTTCTCCCTCTGCTATTTCACATGGCACCAACTACTGGGTCACCAGGCCAGTGAGAAGCAGTCCCTGATGAATTATATGGTGACAGGTGGCTCTGACGCTGCCATCGCTGCAGGGGCTGCCCTGATTGCCCAAAGTCACTATCTCATTCATGAATTTAAAATTAAATTTAAAAAAAAAAAAGAATAAAAGCCCGTGCGCATCAATGTGCTTAGAAAAAATTATGTCAGCATCTTACAGCGTTGATCCTATTAATTAATCCCTTGAAGAATGGCCCCTCGCCCACAAATATATAATGTAATGCCAGCTTAATCTTACCTAAAAAAAAAAAATACAATGCAATAAGATTACTAGTCTGACTCTGCTAACTGTTACAGCACTGCTTAATCCTGCATTTCGGTGCTTTAACAAGCTCCTACAATACTGCACAGAGTTTATCAGAGCAGTTGCCAAGAGAAGGACTTATATTTTAAAGAATTTAATTCCACTGTCTTTTGTGCTTTTTATGCATTATGTTTATACAATGACTTTCATCCTGGAAGATCTCAAAGCCTATTGCCTGCTTCTGTTTCCATTGAAGCCTTCCTTTCAGGGTTTGTATTGGAGCAGGATTAGAAATAAATATATATAAATATATATATAGGAGGTTATAGCAGGAAGATTTGCTGCAGCAGGAGCTCATCCCTCCCATTCCCCAGATGCAGCTGGGAGAGGTGCCACCAAATTGGCCCCCTCATCCGAAAACCCTAAAAAGGAACCCCTGTAGGACCTTGCCTAAAAAAGTGGGTGCAAATATGGCCTGTGAAAGTGTCATTCCCCGATCCCTGCAATCACTTTGCCTTCATCCCCAGGCTGTCCTCCCACTGGCACAGTCCCACTCCAGCAATGTGCACCCGCAGCCACACATTTCCCAGCCTTTGCTGGTTATAGACATATTAAGCTTCCCATGGAACAGGAGAAGAAAGCTCTGCTCCCTCCCTGTAATTATCAAATCAGCCCGAAAATGAGGAAGAATTGAGAATCCTCATTATAGCACATCATAAAACACGGCGAGGTCTCGTGCTCGCTGTATGTTATTGGCACAGTCTGCCAACAAAACTTTACAAAGAGCACAGGAATTCATGTTTGCAGAGATATTAAAGTCATAAAAGGGGAAATTTGTATTTTATTTTCCCACAGCCTAAATGAAGGTGAACCAAGCAAATTTGGCAAAGAGTGCTAGTCAGATGCCATTTCCCACAGCAGTGTGGTATTTTCCTCTGGGAATAAAACATTTTCCTTCAACTACTGTTTATAACTCTTATCAGTTCAACAGCAATAGAGCCATCAAGTCCAATATCTTGTGGAAAAAAGTCAAGGTCAACAAGTACTTGCATTTTCGTTTATCTTTAGCTGCAATTGCTACTGACATTCAATTGGGTAATAAACATGAGGACTGTCAAATGCTCTCAGCAAACAGGTGATCCAAAAGCTATCAGAGAGAAAGAGGCTACCGCCAGGTAATCAAACAATTCTGTTGCAACAATTATGATTTGAGTGCATTCATTTACAGAAGCAATCACCTGTCAAATTTGAATGAATACCGTCAAACCATTCCCACCACTGGGGTAATAAGGGCAAGAAAATACAAGCTTATGTCTACTTTCTTCCCAACAAAAGCAAGCTGGCATTAGCAAGAGCCATCAAAAAAAAAAAGAGAAATAAAAAAATCCAGCATCTTATTTTCTGAATTGAACTATAAAAAAATATTTTAACATAAAAACTAGAAGAGATGTGTCCAAGTAACTTGATCTCATGTTGGTGTCTCCCATGAACAATAATGGGTGTTTAGGAAAACCCTATAGCAAGGTGGGAGGACACATAAATGTGTCTGTGCCATGGCTCTGACAATCAGCATTTGGGCAGCTTCCCGAGCCAGTGGTTGCATCTGGACCAGGGTTTTTAATAGCTACAGAAGGACCTATTTTTCCATGAATTGGTCTAATCTCGTTTTGTCCCCTGCTGACCTCCTCAGCACACTGTAGCAATAAATTTAACCCAACCCAGTTTTTGTTTGTTTTAAACCTACTAACACTCTGGAAAGCTCCTGTGCCATGAACTCCCACCCTTAGTTCCTGTGTTATAGGACAAGCACCCACTTTCTCCATACACAAATTATTTTAAAGACTTCTCTTCCAACCTTAGTCATCTTTTTGTTTCCCCCTCACAGCATTTCATGTCAGAGAGAAGAAAATGGTTTGTGCCAAGAAGCCTGATGGCACACCCTGTTGCACCACTAATCCAGACACACAGAGTGTTTATGAGTTTATACTCCTTGTGATAAAATGTTTCTCAAAAGAAACTTCTCAAGATCACAACTTTTGTTTTTATAATCTCCAGTTTAAAGAGGTCAATGACATACACCTTAAAGTCTCACTCTGCCTGCAGCATATAGCAAAAGACTCAGATGAAGCCGCAAAGACCTGAGATGTAAATGGGGATAGGGCTGATGCCCTTAACATGGGAGTATTAAGATGGCCTATACTATGGGCCATATGGGAAGCTCATTGGTTCTGAGCCACCATAACCTAAGTGAAAATACCCAGGATGTGTAGGACAAAAAAACCCCACATCAGAATAAAGGAACAATGCTTCTAAATCAAATCATATCAGCAAGTTTGAAAACACACGACTCAGGTACTGCTAAAACAGAGCATCTTGGACCCTAAAAACTTGAAACCCATTTCTGCAACTTCTAACAACCAAAACTCTCGCTGCCCCATTCAAGGAGGAAAGCAAGATGCCCTTCAGTCCTACACTGGAGTTTTTCAGGTAACAGCCCAAGATGTGATTTAACAACATGGTATTTTCCACTGCTGTTCCCTGATCGGCATGTCCAAGGCTCCTGCCCTCAGTAAGATACATTTTGTGCAGACACACTTTGGGGGCTGCAAAAGCCCTGCATCACTGATGGGATGGTCAGTTCAGGGTCAGGGTCATGTTCTTAAATACACATCTATGTATACATCAGCTTGCGTACAGCCACACAGATGTTTAATGGGCTAGACATTTCTAAGTTTAGAAAAACTTGCCAAGAAAATCGAAAAAAAAGGAAAAACAAGGACTCCAGCACATGGCTTTTGCTGCTGGATTACAGATGGGCCGAGAAGTCAGGAATATTTGTATTTCCATAGCCACTTTAAAGGTAAACAGTTTCCAAAGTCTTTTTCCCTCCTTCTGCTCTGCCAGCAATGGCAATAGCTTCATCCTGAAGGATCTGCCTCCTGACGTGATCGCCTCTCTGCTCCCCTCCCAGCTGGAAGCTTTTCCTAAGCAAAGACTGGAAGTCACATTAAACCGTGCTGAAACGGTTGTGCTGGTTTTGAACTGCTTATTATCTCTGGGGGCTGACCTGAAAAACAAGTTGGTGCTTAGAGAAATTCAGGTTTCCCCTGAAAGGCAAAAGGGAGGAAGGAAGGTTTTTTACAAGGAAAATAATTCGTTTACAATGATGTGACCTACAATTTAGGCAAAACAAGCAACATTTATAAGTATTTAAGTTAGCTTTGCCAAGGCAAAAAGAAAAATGCCTGTTAATAACAGACATTTAAGCTAATGTGAGCAACTGAAATAAATCCTGACACTGGGAATAGATTAAATCACGACAGACACCCACTTCCAAGAAAGGACTCATTCCCATACAGCATACTGGAACCATAACCCTGCTTAGCTGAGGCACAGAGACTTAATGCTGCTGAAATTTAACAGCTGAATAAGGCTGATGAGACCCCAAAAAAAAAAAAAAAAACCACCAAAAACCTAAACCAGAAGGAGGAAAAAAACAGTTTCACGCCCCCCGGCTTTAGAGCAGAATGATAAATTGACATCATGTTGTTATGAGCATAATCCTTAACTACTCAATCACTGTTAAAAAATAAAACATGATTCTGGGGAGATAAAAATAATTAATGCTGGTGCTGCTGAAGAGTATGCACCTACATGAAGAGTTTCAGATAAATATGGGCCTGGTTTAAATCTCATATCTCGCTTCAAAGGAAGAGGGTACAGGTGCTCACGCTGATTTAAAGCAAACCGAGCGCTGCCTGCTTGATGGAAAAGCAAGAAAAGAAAAGGGGATGGCAGAGCCTCAGCAAGAAAACTGATACTGCTCCGTTTCCAAACAAGCCTATTATGCTTAATTCGGGATTCACAATACATAAAGCACCAGAAAAAACACAGGGAGCAGCCCCTGTTGACTAATGCCCTGTCTTTTCTAATCGAGGGTCACATCCAGTCTAACCGATCGCATGATAATGGCATCAGAAAAGGTCAATCAAAGACAAGCCGAAGCTTCCACTGCCTGGCTGACCTTCGGAGCTTGTGACAAATTGCTATCAGTCAATGTCAACTAATGACAGCGGCTCTTTGGCTAATCAATTGTTCTAAAAATGATCAAGAAAACTACTCGCAGGACAGCTCATTTTCACATCAATGCCTGTGAAGTATGAAAAGCTCATTTTTTTTTGAGTTTTTAATAAGCTCATAAGTAAAGCAGTTACTTGGTAACAGGGGTCACCTTAGTGAAAAGACAGAACCTTTGTCTGCCTTTTACATATTCTTTTATTACCATATTATAGTAAAAATATGCCATGCCATTACTATGCCAGAGGGCTACATAATAAAGTAGGTAATACTTCATACTTCTTTTTTTTTTGAGATAAATACTTCTGTGGTTTAGGGGCCTCTGTTTGGATGTAAATAATTGTCAATATAGTCTCTGTGTATTTAAATGTAAAGCAATCACCACTGGCACACGGGTGACATGTCCACTCATTACTCACCCAAACTTCATGTGACGGAGCCAGTAGTGAAAATCACACTGCAAAATCCAGTGGTGCTGCTGGGAAGTGAAGGTCTAACAGCAGCTATTTTGTTCTTAAACCCACCCACCCCATGCGAGCGCAACTTATTCCAACTATTTCCGACAGAATTCACATTTGGTAGGAAAACCGCATGCTCCGAAACCCCCTAAGCCCTGCAAAAGCAAACAGACATTTCCGCCCTGGAAGGATTCTGCGTGTAAAAGCCAACGTGGAAATGCACACAGGCCTCAGCAGTAGGAGATAGATCATGATTCCCTGTATAGCAAAATGGTGACTGAGGATTTGCCCATCTCTTCATTCTACCTGCCTCTCCCAGCATCATTTTCAGCCACTTCTCAAAACTTCACAGCCAGGCCACACTCAAATCTGCATTCACATATTAAATATTACCAAAACAACAAACCCACACTAGTCTAAGGCTTGAGAAGTGCAAGCACAATGATGCTTTGTTTTTCCATAAGAAGAGTGTCCAGCAAAGGATATTGCAGGGCATCACACCACAAGAAGGCATTTGAGAAGATACCACATTGAGAGGGAACAAGGAGCCATCACTCAAGCACAGAACTGCTTTTTACTTGGGTTTACCTCTTTACTTGGGTGACTCCCACCCATGACACCTGTACTACCAGAAAAGATTTACCTCGAGGAAAACATCCCTCGCCAACCCAATCACTCCCAAAGCGACCAGCCACCTCAACACGGAGAAGGAGAGGGGGGGTGGAGGGAAAGCACTAAACAAGAAACATTAAAACTTTTGTTTTCATCGGAGAAACTGCCAAGTGACAGCAGTTTCAGGTTACACCCTAAACCTGCCTCGCTACGGTAGTTTTTCAAATTAAAATATCTTCTGTGGCCTCAGCCACTCTCAAGCCATCCATAGGCAAGAAAGAAAGGAGGCAGGGCAACACTTAAGCTCAGCCATAATTGGAAGTATGTGAAAAATGAAGTGTCAGTTCGGTCAATAAAGGGCAAAGGTGAAGGGGAACTGCAGCCCAAACTCGGTGCGAAATGTGCTCATTAAGACACCCAATCCGCGGGCTCCTGCCCACCTATCCCATTAGTCATCGGCCATCTGACCGCTTCAAATGCCCCCCCGCTCTTATTACTTTTCTTCCCCCATTTTAAAAAAAAAAAAAAAGGCAAAAAAAAAAAAAAGGCGAGCTGGTATATAAATCCTTGCTCAGTCATCTGGAACATAATGTGGCCCTTCTCTCCCCCTCTTCCCGGCTCTGCCGCCTGCCTTTGCAGCCTCCAAACAACCGCCTGGAGATTCCCAGCAATAATAAACCCGATTGCCTTTTTGCCTATAGGTTGCTCGAACTCCTACAAAAGCCTTGAAAAAAACCCAGCCATTGATACATTTTTATAAAGAAATATCACTGCTTTCTACTCCTGGCTTGAAGGAGCAACAATTATTTGGAGGTTAAAAAAATGTTTTGAACCCAGGTTGAGGCCTGGACAAAAAAAAAAGAAAAATGGGAAAGAAACAATACACACAAATAGGTGACACTGATGGATTATTTTTCTTTTTCTTTTAAGCCATGTAGAAGAGCTAAACATGGGAAATAAAGAGCTACACTCTGGATTAAAAGTGACTGTATCAGGGCTTTGTTCAGCATCTTCCTGGCCTCACTATTTGAAAAACAAAACAGATCTCTCAATACACCGAATCTTTTCAAGTCAGAAGATGCAATAAGATAGTGTTGCCATGAGCTCAGCATCACCTGCCTATACATAAGAATTTGTTTCTCTTCTTTTAAATAGAATTTAGTAAGTAATTTTTCCACTGTGTAAATTCAGATCTCTTTGCACCATTTGGAGACAGACCTCCAAAGGCCCTTCCCGTTAAGTTCAGAGCAATGGGAAAACTTTTTCATAATATTATTCTGCATTCCTGTACTATAACTATCCCCTATGATGACACAATACCGGGCCTTTAGAAGAGGTTGTGTCAACGTACCATGCAATAACATATCCTGCTGTTCAGTGGCACGAGACCCCAGAACAGCTTCCTAGCAGTTAAATATGGATTTCTACAATAGATTGAAGCAGCTGGGAGTCATTACTATTTACTAAGTAAATAAATTTACATGTTCAAAAGACTTCAAAATGTTTACAGGAAAGAGCACCTCTCCTATTTTCAAAGGCAATCATTTGATGTGCGTTGGACATAAATAGGATAAAAATACACTTTGTAATGATTTTCAGTGATGAGGGAGGTAAAGAAGAAAAATCTTCAAAAAGTCCAAAAATAGACCTTAACATAGCCTGGATTAAGAACTAAGGGAGAAAAGTCTTGCTAAATTTCTTAAGCTTTCCAGTCCGTGTGCCTCTCTGAAAATGCAAAGCTCACACTTATATCCTTGCAATACTTTCAGACAGGTTGGAAACCTGGCCCAGAATGTGCTTTTACCTACCCGACCAAGGGAAGTAGGTTGTGAGAACAACCTAAAACCAGACAGTTTTAGAGGGTTTTATTTCTGGTGATCAGATTTGCCTTTTTTTTTTTTTTTTAAATGGCAAACGTGCTCTTGACAGATGGAACCAAAAGGAACTTTTACAAACTCCTAAAAATAGGGAAGCCCATAATATACTGAATATATGTCACGCAACACATGCATCTTGAGTTAACTCCTATGCTCTCAAGCACAAGCATGGGGTCCCCAGCCTTTCGCTGCCACCCTTCCACAGCACATGGTTGCTGTGGCAGTGCCATGCTGGCTCCTTCTGCTGCCAAGAAAAGCATACAGCAGAGGTGAATACAGGAGTTTAACCACAGTGCTGCAGTCCTAACATCAGGCCACAGGAGAAAAACCACCAAATCACAGCATTTGGAACTTAAATGCAGTTGGGGGAACACAGGACATCTGTTATCTTTTTGTTCTCTTCCATTTTGGTCCTTCAGGGTCATGGTTTTTGACTTCTTCCCCATAGGAAAAGCCTAAAATCATGCTTTGTTTTTTCTTTACAGAAGGTGTACATGTAGGTGTGGGTGTGCTTAAACAAATGAGATTCCCCCATAGTCTCAACCTTCGGAGCATTTCACCTAAACAAGACATAAGCAAGGCTCAGCAAGACCGCTGCTCCCCTTCCCACATTGCCGCTCCTCAAAAACAATACCATTTCCACAGGTGGCAAGCAGCCTGAAGGCAAGTGTTAGCAACAGAGAACTCCTGGACAGGGTCTCCTTTCCAAAACTCCTTTTCCAAATTTGGCCTGAGAGCTCCAGTTAGCAAATCCACTCTTTCTTTTGACTCTTTTCTAAAGTTTGAATGCAATGAGCCTTCTACCCAAAACAAATCTATCAGCACTGGCACCAATTCTAGCCTCAATAAACCAATGGGTTCTGGGCAAAAGTTTCAGAACTGCTTGACGCATCACTGACAAGCCCCTCTGCAGATATTTAATAGGACTCAGGCTTGAAACTCACTTTAGAAAACCCTTCCTGACTGAGGTTACAGCATGCACCTTGCTAGGAGCCAATCAGGATGGCAGTGATAAGACATCAGATATGACCGGCACTCCAGACTGCTAAAATGCCACAGTTAGGAGAAAATGAAGCCTGAAAAACCTTTAAAAGTACACCAGGAACTGAGTAGCTCGATTTCCAAAGCAGTCTAGGAGTATGCTGGCAAGCCTTCCCACTGCTGTTTTGTCCACGCACATATTCACATAAACACACGCACATCCGTCTAATAAAAGAACAGCCCTATCCGAATACAAAAACCCTCTCAAAACACCATGTTTTAGTTCAAAGCCTACTTTTTGCAGCAGCTTTTTCACCCTTAAAAAACCCCATGGATTTAAACTTTGCTCCAAAGCAAGAGGCTCTAATGAACATGTTGACACCACTTCAACTACAGCATTGTGAACAGCACCACTAGAATATATATGTATACATACTTGAAAGAAAAAAGGCCCCCTGAATTTATGTTGCATATCATTTTCCAGTAAAAGTCAGAGGTCAGAAGGTTACCAGTTTCTGCCTCAGCTCTGCAACAGTTTACTATTCCAGGCCCCATTTTTACTAGACTGTACTTGCGATGAAGTCAGCAACTTTTCTTTAAACAATAACGAGTCTCAAATACTTAAAATTCTATAAAGAGATGTACGTTAGGTCCACGCATATAAAAAATTAAAATATACTGGTTTAGTTTAAAAACTAATCTTGTTAAATGCAGACTTTGCAATGCTAATCAGTACTGCTCAACCTTTTTTTGGAAACACAATTCCTTTGTTGTCTAACAGCGCTTGAATGAAACATGATCATAAAACCAAGATTTAAAAGTATATACCTATTGTGAGTTCAGAGTCAACTTCAATAAAGCTCTCTCTTTTATATTCAGATTAAGGATCCTTTTTAAATTTTAATTGCATTAAATTAACACTAAATCCACTACAGTTGGTCTCTTCAGAAAAAGTATGAAGCATTCAAACAGCTTCTCAGAAAAAAAAAAAATCCAGAAATTCAGCTTTTTAGACTTCAGAGTTTCTGAGACAGCACTGATTATTTGTAGTATGTCCCACTTCCATTGCACCAAGCTCATTTCATACTCGCCGTGCTAAATCAGCTACTCTGGTCTGACACTCAAACAAAATGTTTTTGCATCCAATTAAATTGGAATTGAGTAAAAAAAAGTAAATAAAAGCCTTGCTCAGGATTTTGTAAAATGGGCCAGCTAACAACTCTTCTTTATATGCAGCAAAGTTTCGATGGCATCTTTGAAATATTAGCATGCATTTCTTCAATCTTAATTAAATTTGGTTTTGAAGATTTCATCTTCTAACCCATTTGAATGAAGAAAATAAAAACAAAAAAACTTCTCAATTCTTATATTTATTAAGCATACTGCAAATTTGGTACATATGTTGCTCTAACATGTGCCTGCTGGCAGGGCCAAAGAAACAAAGATGCCAATTCCTTTACTAGCAGAAGATGGAGAAGAAAGTGTCAAAAAATAAAAAGGAAGATTTTCAACACAAACCCCCTGGTGCCCGAGCACATTTCAACATTGGAAAGAGAGTAACGGGTCCCTGAGCACATCAGTGACCATTTGCCAGCTAGGAAAGCATGAGGGTTCTGTTCCTACCTTGCTCACTGCTGTTGTCCCCGCTGTGCGATGTGTGTCCTCCGCTGGAGGGTCCGGGAGTTCCCCCGGAGCGCGTTGATGCCGT
>JAOXXN010000446.1:10188181-10200681 GCA_026770055.1 Myrmophylax atrothorax | reverse complement strand
CAGCAATTTGTCAACATAATTTGGGTTTATTATTCTCATTGTGAAGTTTTTTCTTATTTTATTTTTCTAAATGAAATACTTATTCATTAAGGGGGAAAAAATAGTTGTGCTATGTTTGAAAAGTTCTTCAGATTTTTCATAACTCCTACCTTTTAAAAACCTTCAACTGCATAACCCATAGCACTGATGCTGGAGCTAGAGCTACGTGATAGACAGACCTGGTCTTTACAATTCACAAGCTTTATCCCACCTCACTTCTGGAGGACACAGCTAGTAATAACCCTCAGGTAGCCTGTTCCCCATCCAGCATATAAGAAAGTTTCTGATTTTACTCTGAACTGGAATCCTCAAAAAATACAAATTGACATAGAGGATTAAAAATACACTTTGATAATGTCAAAGATATAATGCCATGTATTTCTTAGATTCCACACACATACATTGTTTACAGAAACAGAATTATAGAATGGTTTGGGTTGGAAGGGACCTGAAATACCATCTAGTTACAAGTCCCACTAGACCACTTGACTCAAGTGTGGGCTTTTGGGGACCATGAGATCCATAGTCATGACTATCTTGATTTTCTGAGAGAACCCACTCATGGATTTACCACCTGAACATCTCCTTGTGGGACTAACAGAGACTGACAGCCAAAAATCATCCTCCCAGCCTGCCAAAAGCAAGCAGGGACATCACACCAAATGCGACCAAAACCAAGAAGGTCAGAATAAATGATACATGCAGAAACTTCAAAGTGCTGAAAAATAGATGCTTTTTACTGCCAACAACTCTTCCACAATCTGCTTTGTGCAACTTTGATTCAAAGGCGAGTTATTTTTAATAGAAAAACAACAAAGGCACAAAGATCAGGTTGGGATAGAAAAAAAAAAGGTGCTCCAAGTCTAGAGAAATAAGGTCGTTGAAATGACAGGCAGGCGATAACTCTGCCTGCAACTAAGCAGAACAGCGAGGGCGACTTGTGCACAGATGGAAACCTTTGCAGCGTTAGAGGGGGCCAGGCCTGGCGAACTAAAAAGCAGAAAATATTCTACATGGAAGTCTCAGCTCTGACCTGGATTCCCTTCCTAGTCCCAGAAAAGTCATAAGCTTTCTATCTTTAGTTTCCCCTTATTGCACATGAGGGTAAGACTCTTCTCTGACTCTTCACAGTCGCACAGGAAAAATAAGATATAAGCTGTTTTTATGCATGCAACACAGGATGGTTTCTGAGACAAACAGATAAAAGGAAGTGAGAACAGGTATCAACATGAATACCACAGAGGATAGAAAACTGGAAATAAACAGGACGTCTGCCACTGATTTTCACAAGGCCACGCTTTCACCTGAAGGGACCAGAGCACAACTAACACTGCACACTGTCAAATATCATCACACCAACATCCACCAAACAAGGCTGGCACTCTCTATAGCTCTGCTATCATAACTCAGTGCTGAGCCTACCCAGGTGTGCGTGGCACAACGCTGGCTGTGTATCCACGTAGGTACCCCTAGTACAGCAGAGCCTTCTGATCCTCTCCATACACTCAGAGCATGGAGGAGAAGAGGGCATGGCAGGGAGAGGAGAGGAAGGCCCTGAGAGTCCTAAACAGGATGAATGGAAAACACAAGTGCAAAAAGACAGGGTGATAGTGCTTTCCAAAGGAAAAAGAATAATTAGAAGCAGCAAGCACAAACCACAAAAAATAAAGGAGAATGAAATGGAGATCATCAGACTGGGTGGGACATAAAGACAAAGAGGAAGGAGAAAAACCACAGCTCTTCTCTTCCAGAAGGCACCAAAGCCCTGTCAACTCTGCAGGGGCAAGACTTTAAAAACCCCATTTGTGCAAGTTTGTGTGCACACAGGGTTGCACGTGTTCATCGCTATGGAGAGCACCCCCCTCGCTTGGATTGAATTCTGTCAGAAGCACAGCTCCACCACCTTCTGCCCATGCTTAAATCAACCCAGGGAATCATCTCCAAAGTCCTCTTATGGGGGACAGCATGGGCAGAGGGACTTTTCTTTGAGAAAAGACTCCAGAGCCCCCCAGAACCACCTCTGGCAACAACAAAAGCAAACTTCTCTTAGACAGTTAGACTTCAGGTTTTGCTTCTTGCGGTGGAGGTTGCTCCATGTGATAGCTGTGATGGACACCCGTGAAGCCTGAGCAGCTACAGCCTCAATCACAGTGTGCCTTAAAATCTGACTGAACTTACTCCATTCCTCTTTTTTGTTTTTAATCTCAGCTTGACGGTAAACACTGCCAGCCCAGCCAGGTTAACTGAGCCAGCTGATGGTGATGCAGGGTTTTTGTCTCCCACACAACAAACATTGACTAGTACTTTCTATTTAGAGCCACCCCTAATTCTAAACTCGTCTCCTCCCTTTGATAAGAGACATATCATTAGATAGCATTAATCCCTGGAACTTTCCTGACACAAGGAAACACAGCTTCGTGGTCAGGGTAGACAAAAATCACAGCTCCACATAGATTTTTTTTTTAAGCTTAATATCATGTAGGAACATGCATAATGTCAGCCCCAGACAACACTGCTACTTCCCAAAGGCTGAGGTACGCTAGTCCTCCTTGGATCCTACTAAATTTAGTAGGACTGGAGTATTTTCCACATCTTTCTAGACCAGGAAAAAGGTCTTCAGAGACAAGTGAGAGTTTCCTGTTCAATATTTCATGTAATGATTCCTCCAAAGGTGTAAACAGGAAAAATGCCTTGCCACTTAGACTGAAAATGAGAGTCTGCCATCCCTTCCTTTTATTGTGTTTATGTGTTAAAAGTCATTTAGAAGGGGATCTGCCAGATGCTCAGGTACGAATGAGACAGCACAGGCTGTCAGATGGCTGGCGGAGGTCCCGAAACTGACCTGCCCAGGCAGATTTGGGTGAGAGGGAGACCTCAATCTTAACCTCTCCCACTCTGTCCCTTCTCTCCCACCAGGGGCCCCGCAGGCAGCCTCAGTGGGAGTCAGTGCTGCACTTCACCTTGAATACCTGGGCTCAGACAAACAGCAAAGGTTTATTTACAGCAAAACCCACATCTCTAAACATTCCCTTTACAGATTTTTGGGGGTGATACTTTTGGGGAAGACAAACATTAACCCTTTGGGGCACCCATTGCAAATAGTTTTCCACATGCTTAAATGCAGACTCTTGACTTCCAGCATCCCATTGGCCCAGCCAGGGCTTCTTGGGGATGGAAGGCATAAGCGCAGCCCTCATTCTGCAACTGCCATCCTTCATTCCAGCTCCATCGCAAGCGAAAACTCTGGGCATGAGTCACAACTATCAAATGGTCTTTTTAGCTAGCTGACAACAGACGCCATTCGGAGTCAGCATATTTTGATTACGGCACATTGTTCACAGGATTCAAGAGCCTGCTCGCCTTGCATTGTTCTACACCAAAACTAAATGGCAGTATAATTAGCTTCTCTCTAGCTACACCTTTCTGTCTGGATGGATGTGATACCTGCAAAGCCTGTGCTGGGTATAAAATGTGTTCCTGATTATAAAACGTTTGCTTAATCTTGAGGGCACCGCCTTGTTTTTTAAGGCCCTCTACAAGTCACGCACTCCAGTACGTGCTGCCCGTTATCTCCAGAAGGCTTAAAACTGGAATCCCCGTGATTCACATTTTCCAACACTCATGGCCAAACCGTTCTGCAGATCAGCTCCTCCACTTTCTACCATTTCACAACAAGCCAAATCTGTAACGAGGCAGAAGTGGCCACACGGCTTGGCTCTGCAAGCCGCACGTTGGTGAGCCAGTGGCCACAGAACACACCAATCCCAGGCTGCAGGAGCTGGAAGACGGTGAGCTCCAGAGGTGGTTTCCCAGGCTGAGGTGGCCGTGGCTCCCCAACGCCTCCACCCGCTCATTGAGGGGTGGCTTGCAAGAACGACTAGCTGCCAGAGTCACCAAAAAACGTTGAGCTGTGTGGCCTCAATGCACCTCCCTCGGAGGTTTTGGTGTACCCAGTGGTGCTTGTAGCATTGTAGGGTTCATGGCATGGCCCCACATGGACCCGTGCCTCGAGACAGGCGGACCTCAGGATGGGCAGACTAGCCACCACCTCACAAATGTTTCCAGTCAACCCCAGAGCCCTGCTCCTTCTGCAGAAGTTACTGGCAGCACTGCTACCTACTCCATCCAGTGTTTCAGTTTACCCCTTCCTTCCTTTAAATACTGTTTAAAATGGTAATTAAGTGGAAAATAGCAAAAGGAGCCAAAACCAAAGCATAAAGCCACCAAAAGCAATGTTTACCATCAGCCTTTTGATTCAGCATAGTGCTTCCCCGTGACACCAAATGGAAATGTTTTGCTTTCTTTGCAATATTTTCTTCAAATTACCCACAGAGTGAAATAATTACTACAACACATCACTTCTGATTCTTATATATCTCCTATATATACCTTGCTATCACTACATGACATGTAAATTAAGATATCAACCCTGCATATAATAAAGAAAAAGGAGAAGTAGAAAATCTCAGCTCACAAGTACCTGATCGTCTCACTCCAAAACCTCGGTGACAGACCTGGGAAGAGGATCCACATCTTCCCTTCTGTCTTGTGCTGTCAGCAGAGCAGCATTCCCCAGCCCTGCCCCTCCAACATTGCTGTATCACTTCTCACCCAAAGGATCTCTCAAACACTTGTCACTGAGGACCAAACTCCGGCTCGACACAAACATGTGCATTTAAGAACAAAATGAATCCTCTCTGCACATACTAGTCATGTGCACACCCTCACTCTGGTTTTAAGGAAAAACAGTAATAGAAAAGAGATCCCTCACCGGAATCAGATGAATGCAGCAAGACACGTCTGTACATACCATGTTTTTTCTACATAGCCGTGCCACAAAGCACTGCCAAGGGCCTCACAGACATGGGAAAAGCAGAATGACACTCCCCTAGTAGGTGGAAGGCACGCCAGTAAAACTAGTTTGCACAACACAACAGGGAGGAGGGCCAGGAGCCTCCATGGGTAACCACAGCTGCAAACTCCTCTGGGCAGAGAGGGGCAAAGGAGGGAATGGTTTGAGCATAGTGCCCAACACTCTCACCAGTGTGCATAGGCATCTCTTCCCAAGCATCTATGCAAACACAGGAGCTCCTCTTCCTGAGCATTCCCACAAACATCGGGAAAGGCTGGGAAGCTGCCTGCCCCTGACTCACATATATGATTGAAAGGCTTCTCTCCCTGTCGCCATCACCCTCCTGTCACGGTGATGCCCAGTGGTGTCACTCAGCTGCGGAGCCCCTGTTCGTGTCAAGTGCTGCCCAAAAAGCCTGTGTGAATGTGAGCAAAGGGGCGAGCAAAGTTGTGACTTCAAATGCCCTTGTGGTGGCACAGCTGTACCCATCTCTGAAACACAGCAGCGACGCTACTTCCCCCTAACACTGCACAACAGCACACAAGAGAAACTTTATAACAAGCCACAGGGAAATTTCCTCTCAACAAAATATCCAACTCTACCTGCACAAGGCACCTCCACAGCACAGGAATGAGTGGAGGAGCTCAGAGGCCAAGGCCACTGTAGCACAGTGTATCCCTATGCCTGTACCCCAAGGAGAAGGGTCCTCTGCACAGGCTCAAGCCTAAAACCAAATGCCACCTACTGAGTCTACAGCATTTGCATCCTCCCAGGGTTTCTAGCAAGGGCTTGGCCATGGATTAGCTCACCAGATTAATACAAATATCAGCAAGCAGTCACTGAGTGAGAGCTCACACTTCGGGTTGCTGCCAAAAATCAGCAAGCAGGTGATATCCCACCTGAGACCAGAGACATCTCTGCACACCCCTCCCCAACATAACCTGTGGCACCAGCCAAGCCAGGGTCACGACTTCCATATCCATGGATAAAACACAGCTTGTACTGACAGAGCTTGTCCTGGTTCAGAGCAGGGTAAAACATCAATGAGAATCCTTGTGCACCAGGCTTCAGACATTTGGTTCTACCATTTCTATTTGCACAGAGAGTTGTAGTCCTGCACCCTGGCAAACGGGACAGACAAAGACACAGGGTTTTTCATCTGCTCTTACTCCCTGCTCCTGAGAGCTGTGCAGATTTAAATGGAGCTGTTTAAAGCCTGCGTTAAAAACACCAGTGATGATCTGACCTTCTCAGGAACAAAACTGGACCAAAACCTAAAGGCCAAATGGATGAAAAGAAAATTACAGGGTAAAGTTTGCCTTCCGTGAACCTGTGCCAGCTGCAAGAATCTTAGGCTACACCAATGCAGCTTTCCAAACTCTAAATACAATAATTTTCTGTATTAAGGGCCCAGTCACCCTAATGGAGGCATAATTAGGCATTGATGCCATGCCCATATGAGAGAAGCTTGAAAAACTTAAATCAACTGTGAATGGCAGGATTAATACTGGAGCTTTGCGTTTTGTACAGCTGTTTGAATACAGTGCACTGCCTGTGATGGCATCAGCTGTTGCTTTACTCTGGTTCAGTATTTCTGAAGTTAAAACAGGCAGTCCTTTAAAGTAAATGAAGAATTACCCTTCTTATTGTTGGCCAGTTTATTTCAGCAAATAAGGGCTGGACATGTATCTGCTTTATACTTAAAAAAAAAAAAAAAAAAAAAATAAGAAGAAAAAGAAAAGGCCAAGCTGCAAACAAAATTATCTGGCCAAATTCGAAGTCTGGTGATGCTAATAAGAGAATTTTAATTTACTGCAATGGCTCTTCAGGATGGAGAAGTAGGTAATACAGTTTTGGAGATGATCTGCCCATGTGGGAATATCATATAAATGCCTTGAGAGTCCTTGAGAAAATAGCTCACCTCAGCCCTGATTGAAGAGGAAAGACAATACTTCAGTGAAATAGAATTCTGTATTTCTAGGAAAGGCTCCAATAGCAAATTGCTTACTAATGCAAGCAGCCTTGTAAATTTTATTATGAATGGAAGGGGCAATGGCAAGCGTGTGACATGGCACAGCAGTTGCACACATGGCTTAGCCAGTAAAAAGTAAATAAATAGGTTACTTATAAGCTCTAGAAGACACTCGAAAACACCTCTAACAAAAACTCAAGCTCAGTGAACTTCAAGCAAGAATATAGAACAGCTTCCAAAACTATTTTACCATTATTTTTTTTCCACCAGGTAAATTAGTTCTCCTGCAGGCTAATATTAAATCTTGGCTTTCTGGTTGGAAATATCAGCCGAAAAAAGTTAATCTAGATTTCCTCACTGTCTTTAAAAAATGACTTATCAGTGGACACGGAAGAAACTACCTAAACAGGGAGCGTGTCAGGACTGCAAATCACCATAGAAAAATAAAATGCTCAAGTTATCGGAAGGAGGACTGACACCAGCAGCAGCCTGATGCCAAATTCACCTGGGATATCTCCAATGCCCAAACCACAGCTGCCCCTGATCCTGAGTGCAGTCAGCTCCCTCCCCACCTCACAGCCCAGCTGAGCCCTTGTCCCCACCGCCTTGGCTGAACCCCTTCCCAAAACCCCGCCACCATAAAGCTTTCCAATTTTTTTTTTCCCAGGCAGCACTAAAAAACAATATCGCTCTTGAGCTGCAGGGGCAAGAGGAGGGTGAGGAGTCCTGGTTGGGGCGATGACGAACGCCAGTGGTTAAGTGCTGCTGCAGAGATGAAATATGCCTAATGAAAAGCTTACCTAAAGCTCGTGGGGAGCCAGCGCCCGGCCGGCCAAGCCTCTCCAGAGTGGCAGGCACGAGGCCGCCAGGACGCTCGGGAAAGACGAATTAACTAAAAGTTAATGTGGATGTTCTCATTCAAAAGAAAAGTGGCCTACTCCAAAGGGGATTAGGCTAAAGTGAACTAAGGCCACTTTACTTCTGAATGAGAGCATCCACACAATAGTGCAATGCACTTTAACTAATGCACTTTAATTTTACACCCAATCAATTTGTCTTACCTCTCCTGAGTGTCCTTGTGTGGACAAATCCAGAGATTCATCGAGTTTTGAGGCCAGGCGGGGAACATTAGATCAACACATCCCACTCCCTCTGCATTATGGACCATTGCATTTCACAGTTATCCCTTTATTGATCCCCCAAACTTATGGATGACTAAAGTAAAACCTCCAACGGGGGCAGGGGGAAGACATTTTTTCAATGGGGCACCTAGCCTGGATTTGAAGATGCTTGCAAAATAAGAAGCCACTTGCAAAACAAGAAGCCACCATGACTTTCAGCAGTCAATCTCACTGCCAACAAAAGAACAGCCAAATTTGGGCACAAATCCATTTCTTTCTGTCCTACCTTGCCTCCGCCCTGCACGTTCGCAAGAAAATGGCAGTCTCTGTACTACAATTCTTCAATCTCTTTTGCTTTTTAAATTGCAAACAGACCCTTTGCTTGTAAGAGAAACTCAGATATTTTCTTTTTTTAAATTCGCCTCACCAAGGTTTAAATTTTCAGTATTTGTCCAGACTTATACTGATGAATCTCAATCCCCCGTTTCCAAAACGCAGTAACTTCCAGAAACCACGCACCGCCGGCGCTATGACTCACGTAAGTCTGAAATCTCCACGCCGCCCTTCACCTCTCGGATACAACTCCCAAAAATAAATAAATGAACCCATGAGAGCAACAACCAGTGAAACAACAAGTTGAGCCTGCAGAGATGATGGTGTTCCCCTGTGCCAGCAGCCCTCTTGCTAACAGAGACCAGCCCCTCACCACTGTCGCTCAGGGACTGAAGCTTTCCACGGATTTCATCTAAATTAGAAAAAGGAATTCTAAGGACACTGGTCTGAAGGGATTCTGCTTTCACCTATGCTCCAGGGCTGGGTTACATCTCATTTTTGCTTTTTGAAGGTGGTAAAAGGGAAAAGGCAACCACACTACGCAGGCTGAAGAAGAGCTGAAGCAACTGCCGACAAGTTGTCTTTGAGACATGTTACAGAGTACCGGCGGTGGGTTAGATATGGAGCCATTAATCAAGGACAGAAATACACTCAAAGAAGACTAAACACAAAATGTGCTTTCTCAGAGTCACCCTTCCCAAATATTGCTGCAACTGCAGGAAAAAATACAAATATAACCACTAATTTCCAATTTCACCATGTAAGTCTAAGCAACAGAGCATCAGGACTGGGAGACAGTATGTTGAGGACACGAGGTGACACCCTGGTCTCTCCTTCTCCTATACAACCCCTACCAGGAAACAATTCCAGCAACCTTCAAAAATGTTCACGACCAGAAACAACCCTCCTCTTTAGTTTCTTAAACTTGTTTAGATTACACAAGATAGATCCTAACTGCATGTTCATGTGACCAAAAAACCCCAAACACAGAAATGCAAAACAAAGCAAAAAAAAATTCCCTAATTTAAAGAAGCTGTGCTGGATTTTCACTTCTTTTTACAGCAGTATTTATCAGCACGACCTACACGTACTCATTTTGATCAAGCACAGTATAATCTGATTTTTTTTTAAGGTCTAACATTGCCCACACAGAGCTGCAGTAACCCTTCCACATGCAGAGCCCATTACCTTTATTGTTATCTGTGGACGAGAAGCCAGGGAAGACTCAAACCCTCAGCCATAAAGGTTAAACTTAAGGTACAACTTATTTTTTCACAACTTTCAAACCTCCAAGCTGCCCCAAAATAAGAACCTGCAGTACCTAATGCGAAGACACGGCAAGCTCCGGCTTACAGGAATGCCTTAGAAAACACTCACAAATGTTTAGGTTACCTGGGATTTCAACTCAGGTCTGTCAGGTTTGACGTTGAAAAGAATTCCAAAAAATCTGTGAATTAAACTATCCTTTGCAACAAAAGGTAACACCAGTTTGGAAAACTTTACATGGAAGTTAGGCCTGAGCACGCAACTTAAGGAAAGCAGCAAATCTTACACCCAGCTGTTAGGATGGCTGCTTTGGGGCTTTTGAATGTTAAAAAAATCCTAAAAATCCCCAAAGATTCTTGAATTGGGAACATAAATTAAAGAAAATATATTCAATCCTATACCTATTTAACAAAGTATTTACTTGTTTAAGGAAACAGAGAGCAAAGAAAACCTTATTTTGTTCATACAATTTCAGCCACAGTGTATCAGATAACATGTCTAGAATAGAAATTACGTATTCTATCTTTACATTAAATAGTCTGCCAAGCTGTGGCCTGGTAACAGCTTCTAAATATCACAGAAAAAAAAAGTTACTCAAAACCAAACAAAAAATAGACTCCCGGGCTCAAGGTGACATAAAATCAGAGGAAGAAAATTAAATTTTGAGTCTTTTAAACATTATTTTATTGGTCCTCCTCAGAGTCCTACTTCACTGTAACTCTGTTGTTATGCAGAAATGAATTCTACCTTGCACCCTCTACACTGCATCCATTATTTTGATGCCTGTTCCTCCAATATGGGAGTACATATCCTGAAGGGAGCAATATTCTTACTCTTCCTCTTATAACTATACATGGCTTGGAAATACCTGTGAAGAAGTCCCCAAGTAAAATACTATTTCTCAGTAATTTTTTTCCCCAAGGCATTATTTCTGTATTGATGACACAGTACAGCTGATATATTTGAGAATTTGGGAAAGTTAAGTCTAGTCGTAACTGGTCGGTGCCCTGAACAACTCTACCACCTTTAGCTATGCTATATATTGGATTCCAGTTTATGATACTTTCTTCGTAAAGAATATACTTTAAGTAATTTTCTCATTTAAAAAAAAAGCTGCTGTCTATCCGCATTTTGGTTAGAGCAACTCTGCAACTGCGCGCATTAAAATAAAATCTATTGCAACATAAATAGAGGTGTTGCTTTATTATATACGTATATATATGTGATATATTATCACCCAAGAAGGGCCGTCTAAAACGCCACAGTTGCAAACATTTAAGACTGTAACAAAAATGACTGAGACTCTAGTATCAGTTTACTATCCTTCAACAATTTCCCTGACAGTGGAGTCAAATAATGTTGAATTATGGACCTTCTTGCAGGAAGTCTTATTTCATGTTCATTTTTTGATCATTTCCCTCCTAGTCCCTACAGGAATTTGACCCTTTGCTGATTTCCCTTTAAAAGTTTCTGGGTCTGTAATTGGCTTGTGCGTTATTAAATTGTAATTTTTGTCAAATAACACCACTATGGATGTGCTCAGTAAGTTTATTTGCCATAAGAAAAATACTGGTTTGTCTGTATAAAATCTATCTTATGCTGCTAATGTACTTGAATTGGATGTGGTGGGTACTTTGTAGCTTGTTTTCTTAAAAGGACTTTCTAAAGGCTTTGTGTAGACACGGTCTTGTAAGGGAATTTAATAGTTCAGGCTAGAGCACCTGGGTGCCAGTGTGAAGTGGCTTCAAGAAAACAGCCCCAAGGTGACAGTTTAGGATTACCTAAATTTTGCTATCAGACTACAGACAGTAATCTGGGCTTTTTTTCTTTTTTTAATCAGAGGGAGTTTTACCAGACTCATCAAACAACAGCTGTGTTCTAAATCTTTCCGGACTCTGATAAACATTTGAAAATTTAAACATGCAAATGTTTGAAAAGCTAATGATTAAAAAAGGTTTATTTTGAAACTTTTGAGGATGGCTGCGATTCTTCAGCTAGTGTTTTTAAAGTCCTGGGGTCTGGTTGATCTCGAGTTCAATTATCACCACCAAAAAGCCCAAACTCCTGCCTTGTACTTGAGGAGCCGTGATGGTAAATACCAGCTCTGCAGGTCCCACCCTGGCAGGCAGCGGGGTCGAGCCCGTGGGAGAAGGATGCTATTTTAGTGACCTAGTGCCACTGAGCTGGTTAAATCACTGAACAATGGTTAGTGTTATAAGGCTTTACTTTGCAAAATCTAGCATTAGTGTCATTGCTTTCCATTAACTGGGGGGACTTAAAGGCAATGGCATTGAGGGGCCTATAAGGAAAGAATAAATAAGGGGAAACCAATAAATTAAAAGAAAAAAAACACCCTGTTAACTGTAACCTTTACTACCACAATATACGAAAATGTAATTAAATCCATAATAAAAGCTTTTACATACTTACTCTTTTACTACTCTCCCAAGCAGAGCCGTGGGCAGGCGGGGGGCCCCACGCCCGGAGCCGGTCCCTCGCTCCCACCGCCCGGCCCTGCGCGCCCGCGCATCCCAGGGCCGCGCAGCCATAAACGCGCCCTGCGCAGCCACATCCTAATTAGCCGCCCCGGCGACCAGCACTCAACACCTTATTATTGAACCATTAGGGCCGAGATACTGCCGGCCGCGCCGGGGCCGGGCTTGGCACCAGAGTTTACCGGAGGGCGCGGGCGACTGCGCATCCCCCGGTAAACCCCCCCCCGCGCAATCCCCGCGCCATCTCCGCGGGTTTGATCCGCCGCCTCATCGGCCAGGAGACTGGGGGAAAAGAGGGAAGGCGCGGTTTTGCACGTTCTCCCTTCAGCGGGGAAAGCAAAGTCCCGCTCCCCGCGCAGCTCCGCGGGTGCGGGCGGGCAGCGGCGAGGCTGCCCGGCGAGCAGCCAGAGCGCCCCGGGGAG
>JAOXXN010000446.1:10162107-10174128 GCA_026770055.1 Myrmophylax atrothorax | reverse complement strand
GATTTTGATTAATTAAATAGGGGGCTTCATAAAATACTTCCCAATAAAATTTACGGTTGTCTTAAAACTTTCTAAATGCCACTGTATCTATATAAATATATTTTTTTAAAAAATAAAATTAACTGGGAAATTAGTTACTGGCCGGGATTTTTGTGACTTCAACAGTGACAGCGGTGCCGGCGGCAGGAGTGAGGGCACCCTCAAACAAAAGGAGCCTTTCAGGGACAAAAGTTACGGCGGCTGCCAGGTTCCCCCCGCCGTGGCACCTCAGAGTAGTCCGGGCAAGGCAACGCACAACCGACCTGAGCCTTGCCTTTCCTATCTTACACTACAAATAGGCAATTTCAGCCTAAAATCTCCAGAATAGTCCCAGAGCCGACTACACCATAGTGTTGGGACTGTTTAGGTTTTTTTTCTTTCATGATTTGGGCGCTGCAAGTTCATTTGGGTTAATTTGGAAGCGCTTCTCCGCGCCCGGGTTCGCGACGATTCCTGCCTTTAGCCCATCTGCTCCCCTCACTTCTGTACTCCCTTCCTATGCCAAGCCTCCTCTCTTTCCTGCTGATATTCCTAAATTTCTCGTTGAATTAAATAATAATAACAATAAAAGACATTGCTGGGTAAAACTGGCTGCTTAATTAAAAAAAAAAAAAAAAGAAAAGCCGCTGGGCTGTTCTGCATCCCAAGGATTGAGCTGTTGTGCCGTCTACTGGGAGACGGGAAAACTACAGGCAGAAACGCTTCCAAATTATCTGTGAGAAAAAAGTCCAGTTTTCGGCAGTTTCGAGGGGCCGAAGGCGTCCAATTGCTGTGTAGAAGAAGAAGAAGAAGAAAAGAGACTCTGGACAGAAAGGCCGTAGAGACAATTATTTTTTTCCTTCGGCTACACCTGTATAATTGTATAAAACCTCCACTTTTAAGTGTTCAGGACTTTATTGACTGCAGAGTGCAAAGCGATGATATGGTAAAGATAGTTTGAGTTTACCCGTGCGAGACAGTTGGACATCAGCTAAATATGGTGGAAAAGGGGGAAATCTTTTTTTTTTTTTTTAAAAAAAGGGAAAATACTTGCGAATGTTTTAAAAACTTCATCGGCCAGCTGCAGCCCGTGAGCAGAGGGAGAGATCCCAATCCGGGCAGCTTCCACTCCAAGGATGCTCTCGGAGGGCAGCGAAGGCAATCACTTTGATGCCGCTGTTTGGCTGGGTATCAGGAGGGCAGTTCACGCCGGCCCAGCTTTAGTCTCGGTTTAGAGGAAACAATTACGTTGCTGTTTTAGGTTCCCGAACCTTTACCCGTGCCCGAGACGCGGGTGCTCTTATGCAGATACAACCGAGCTGGGTAATTGCCCTCTCTTCTCTCCCTGCCCACTAGGATCTCCGCTCCTGTAGCGCCTGGGATGCTCTCCTCAAAAATACGAAGTTCAAGAAGAGATTAAAAAAAAAAGGTTTTGTTTCTGTTTTTAAAAAACTCGCCTTTTTAACAAAACCCTCAAACCCTTGACTTTTGCCAGGAGAGAGACGCAGAGGGGCTGTGAAACGCAAAGCCTCTGTCGTATTTACAGAGAGTGTCAGCAGCCGACTGGACAGGCAGATAAAAATCTAGTGATCTACTTGAGCTCCGAGGAGTTTTCTAAAGCAAAGATCTCTAAGCGCCTATTCTCAGTCCACGTAGCCTAAAAAGCCGGAGACACCCACGTAGCTGAACAATAGTGGGTTTTTCTTCAATATGTTAAATAAAGGTATAAGCAAACCCTCCTGCCACTTGTAGCAGACCAACTCCGACAGCTCTTTGCCTTCAGAGCCACTTGCCAGAGTTCAACAGAGGGTGACATTAGCCTAAAATATTCGATAACTTTTTTTTCTTCTGAAAACTTTTCCCATTTCTGCTGGGCTAAATTCAGCTCCCAGTTCGTTTCTGCGGGTAAAATTGGTATCTTTGAAGGAAACAACAACCTGTCTGATTGTTTTGGTTTGGTTTTTGTTGATTGGTTGGGTTTTTTTATCAAGAATGTGTTACGTGTGTTTTCTTCAGAGTACGAAAAGTAGAAATTAAATGATCGCGTGTCCCTGGTATAAGAAGTCGAACGCCACATTTCTAAAAAGTTGAACGAAGCATTTTACCCTTTCAAAAAAGTCTGAAAATACTTGCAACACTGTACAAGAAGCAAATTAGCTAGTAACAAAATAAAATGTCAGTTTAAAGCCACAGGGAATTGAATATTCGTGTATGACAGTACCTCAACTGAACTAGAGCAAAGCGGAGTTTTGTCGGAGCTTTTCAGTTTGATGTTTTCCTCCAAACTAATTTTCACTATTGCTCCATTCCTATTACCTAAGCCCGTCTGCAGCTCGGCTAATGAGCCCATTACATTATTTCGGCGTGCCTCTGATGCCGATCGCAGAGGATGGGCAGTAATCAGAGCGGGGATCTGGGGCTATTCAGCTTGGTGGGATGGGAGGGCACCTGGGGCTCTCTGCAGGCTCGGCACTCGAGGAGAGGGAGCTTCCCGCAAACGATACGGTCTAAGAAAATTTGAATGCAAATCACTTAATTCTTTATAAATTAGAAAACTAAAGGAAAATAAAGAGCAAAGCTCTGTGCCCAGCAGCGCGGTGCGGGACGGGGCTCGCAGAGCTCCCGAAATCCCCAGTGCCGTCAGGCCGCCTGTGCAGCCGGGAACCGACCTGTGCCTCGGGCAGCAAGGGGCTGGGCGATCATGTCAGGGTCCCGGCAACTCCCCACCCCAAGAGTTACCAGCTCCCCGCGCCTCCCCCAGGACAGCCCAGCCCGCTGTTATCTGCATCTGGGGGTGCATTATCACAGGCTTTTGCATAATTGCATATTGACTTTACTAAATGGATCTGCGGAGCTATTTAAACATCCCTCTCTTCAAACCCGCAAACAATTCTCTCGGCAAGAAAGAATAAAAAAGGGAGGGCGAGGGGGGAGCTGCAAAAGAGCTTCTAGTTGCTCTTTCTCCTTCGTTTTTTAGCATTTCTTTGGGCACAAGTGGCTCATCTTTAAGCGGTTTGGATCCAACTTGGTGCACGTGAGTGCAGACAAGCGGAGGGGATCTGCAGTAGCACGGGTGACAACGGGATGGGTGGCTGTCATTCACTTCGGGGTCTTAGAGGTGAGTACATGGCTGTACATGTCTCTCTAGGCTCTCCTGGATAATTTTTGGCCAGCTATGAAGGCTGTGAGAAAGCTTTTATGGGCACGTATGTGTGCATGGTGATGAAGGACTGCTCTAAGGACAACTTAGGCAAAAAAACTCCTCATTAGCCATGTTTAAAACCTCCCTTGGAGAAGAGACACTCAAACGCGACGTTCCCCTTTCCCTATGCCTCCCCACTCGAAGCAGTGCCACACAAGCCACATCAGCCCCAAACCACAGAGCCGGGCTTTGCGTCCAAAGACAGGAGCGCTCATCCTCTGCCCCCGCCCCTGCCACCCCTCTCCATCCTGCAGAGGCAGCTGCCCTCTCCCTTGAGCCTCTCAGGGGAAGGCGGCTTCCTCCTCACCAGGGCTGGGTCCCCAAGGCAGCAGCTGCGAGAAGCAGGCAGAGAGGGGGGGAAAAAGGCGAAGGAGAAAAGGAAGGGGACCAGGGAGGGAGGCAGTGAAAGCTGCATTTTCCTCCGAGCAGAACAAGCATCCCCTCGGAGGGGCCCCAGATCCAGGAACTGCCTCCCGAGCCCTGGGCCTCCCACAAGGCAGCAGCACCATTGCCTCCTCGGCAGCCCTGCAGCCATGGGGAGGGCAGCCCTGCATCCTGGCTTGTCCCCTGACTGCTTCATCCCGGCCTTGCAGGTCTGAGGGGCGGGGCCAGTGAAATACACAGAGACCGAGCCAGGCTCACGTGCTGGTTTCAGATGGGAAACTTCAATGGTCTGGGGATTCAGAGCCTCCTTCATGATGACATGATGCTAATGGTTTCTGTGGCTTGGTTAAAGGGTTCATATAAAAGATCTGCAGGGATCTGCAGTTGTCAAAGGCAAACCACAGTCAGAAGAACCCACCAAGATGCATTGAGAAAATGTTTGCTTCCAACTTGCCCAACTGAGAACCCTTTCTTACCTTGAGGATGCTAGCTTTGCCTGAAAAGCTGTAATTACACTTTAAAGAAATTGCTTTTCTGCACTTACCCTCAACTTCACTGTGGGAACAAGACAAGAAATCAGAGAGACACCTAAACTCTGGAAAGGGAGTACTTTATGCATGATTCCAGAGAAACATGTTGTAGAGCCATCAGCTCAGCTCTCCTGCAATGCTATTTCCTTGCATTTAGCAGTATTTAGATCAATCAAGTACTCTCTATTCTAAGAGGGCTCTTAGCATGCTTTGAGGAGGACTATCCCATATTCAACTTTTCAGTTCAGATTTCCAAAGATATTTTGTTTCTTCTCTCAACACTACAGTGACCATAGTCCACAGAAAATTTTGCACCTCATTTCTGCCAGAGATATAAACCCTCTTTAGCAAATGTGAACATTGAACAAAACTAGGAGTTGCCTACCAGCCCACTCTTACTGAAAGTCACTGGAATTAAGGGCCTAAGTCACCTTTGGAAAAGGGCTATACTTTTCTGAAGGCATATATGCATCACAGTGTACATAGACATGACCAAAGTAGCTCTGAACCTCTCTGTGTTGGAGGCAACGGAAGCATGTCAGCAGACTCTACCCATCTAAGCAATTCCAGGGGATAGGGGGGACACCGAATTCTTGTCCTCACCCCTCTTCTTGCCTCATAACATTACTTTTTTTGACTCTCTAGATGCAAACGTGGATAGAAAAGATCAAAGTTTACACCATACAGATGCACTAACCTATCTATGGCTTCGGTCCCCCTCTCCATTTCTGCCATTCCTTTAATTTTTGTCTTCCTCAAGTGCATCCCCTGAAATGGGACCACTCACCCAAATGCTATGTGACAGCTTGTGGCATGGGCGGGGGGTGTGTGTGGGGGTGTGCCACTGTAGCAGCTGAACATTGTATGAGCATTTGTGCCCGACAGGAAATCCTTGTTCCCCAGCCAGAGCTCTTGCAGTACAGAAAGTTTTTGAGGGAATTGACCAAGAAACTACGTGGTGGCACAGGAAGCAGAGCCAAGATGCTTTGCCTCTTGGGTCTCTACTTGAAGACAAGCTGTTCCCACCCCTTTCTTCACTAACTCACAAATAGCAACTTTGGACCTTGCCCAGATCTCTCTCTCCCCCCACCAGAGTATCTTGCTTAAATTATTTTTCCGATATCATCCAAGATCATATTTTTCCTTTTATGATTCCAAGTTGAAGTTTATTATAGTTTATTATAGTTGTCTGCATTGCTGATCATTTGTAACCCTTTCTATTATTTTCCTGCCCTTGCTAGTACTTGAAATGCTTCTTACTTTAGTCCTCTTCAAATATTTTTACTATACTGCTTGCTTCATTTTTACACCAACCCTGTTCTGCTTCACTTTTATTCTCACCAAACTTGAGGACACTGCTCTCCTTTGCTGTACAGCGCCATCAGATCCAATTGTTTTCATCCTTTTCCATACAGTTTCACTCTCTGCTGATGAAGAGACCCTCACTGGGTTTAACCAATGCCAGCCACATTGTCCTTACCATTAGCATTACATTTCTAGTTATTCTTGCTTCTTCTCAAAGCCTTTGAAGTCATGTAGACACAATTTGATTCATTAGTACACTCAGCCTTGCAGTAACTTTAGCTTCTGCTTTATTTTCTGTATTAGAAGCACATGTTGGGTCTATAAGTTAGGGGAAAGCTCCACCATCTGTCTTCCCCACAGAGTTCACATTCTGCTTTGCCTCACTGAACTTGACTAGCTGGTGTCTTTCTGCTCTGGGTTTCCATACCTGGCAATGCCACCTCCTCCTCCCTCCCTACTGGTATTGACAAGCTCTTGTGAGCAATATGTTTTCTCTTTCTGTGTGTTTCCAGACTAGAAGCCTTTACGACAGTTGCATGTGTTTGTAGTTCTCTTCACAGTTTTTCAGAAGAGCTGCTGTTATCCCAAGTATTTCCTCGTATTTTCCCAAGTATTTCATGTAGGTTGAGATCCATCACCAGCACTTCACCAGACATCTTTGTGTCACCTTCATTGGCTTTGTTGTGTCAGGAGGCAGATAACTACCTTATTTCTTCTGGATGCTGGGCCAGGCTCCTCCATGAGGGGCCTCCCAAAAACATTTCGACTTCTTGACTCAGGTGGCTCCTCCCAGAGCTCTGTGCCACACATTGTTCTCAAAAAGAGACAGCATTGGCGTCAAAAATCTAAAATGTGGTTTGACACACATTCCTTGACCAGTCTTTTTGTCTGTCCTGCTGCTGTACTTTGTCTCCACAGAGTGTAGCTCCTGGGTCTTCACCTCCACTGATTGCTTTTTCACTGCCTGGTGGGTTTGTGTGTTCCTCCAAACACACCATGAGACCATCACAAACAGCCACTAACTCAGAGGAACTTTACCTCATGGTAAACCCCCTAGAGTTTCAAGAGACCTCCTAAGAAAACTCCATCGTGGGACCACTTGCTGCCATGGGCATGTAGTTTATTCCATTCCTTCTTTCCACTTTCCAGTGCTTTTTATTAAGTTCTTTTTACCTGCCTGTCTCTTAATATAGATTTTAGGATGCCAAGCCGGCCTGCCTCATGTTTTCCCTTGGATCTGTTCCCTGTTCCTAGCCAAAGTTGCCTATAGATCCTGCTTTGAAGTTCTTCTTGACATGTTGGCTGCAGTCAGTGACTCTTCCCTTGGCTGACGTCACCTCAGGGGTCCCTCTCCAGTGGTCTGGGAATCACATTGCCTCCACTTGCTTTGATCAAAATGAAATCCATTTACAAGCACCCAAAGAGCCGGCACAAACAGGCCTGTAGGTTTCTAGACAAAACTAACCAACACTAAAATATGCCAGCTTTAACTTCATTGAGTCCTTAAACTAGCTAAGTTGATGGAAAGCCCAGAATAACAAAAAAAAAATTAATTTCAAATTACAAGCACTTTCTGTTTGTTTAACTCAAATGAATCTGTCGTCATCAAAATCAATGTAAAATCGAGTTAAATCAAGGTAAGTGTCCATATAGGGGTTTACCTCTGTATTTTAGAAAGTGAATTTAAAATTGCACTTCAAATCACTTTCCTACTTGGAAAAGACCCTTTTCTAGAGACCATCTGGGCCCTGATTATGAATGGTGTTCAGCCCCAGCAGGTCTGGGTGAAGGCAGTAGAAGCAGATGGATCTCAGTGATGCTGGAAATCAGACTCAGTCTCAGCACCTACGGCGATTCAGCCTGCACATCCTTCAAGCCCAAATAAAAACTGGCTTTTGATGGCTGTTCCAAGGAGCTAAAATGGGTGGTCTTTATGTCAGAAAAGTTAATTTTTCTCTGTGATTACATTGTGAGACTCTGCCTGTCTTTGCAAAGTTGTTTTCCCAAACCCAATAAGCACAGCGGTTGCCGATGTGTAAAAATAAGAGGTTTCAGCCCAAAAGATTACCTCTACTTTATTAAGTTTTTCTCCTTCAAGTATTTATAACTATTGAGGGCTATGTCAAGTCACCTTCAAAGGAAGGAAGGAAAGAAGAAGGAGGGGTTGTGCAGCCAGAATTCATATTTTCTTTAAAACTTCAAGTCCTACCACAAGGACAGTTCCAACCTCAGACAAGTTGTAGAAAACAGTTTGAAATAAAATATATTTGAAGAAGTAGGAAAGTACCTTCTCTATATGCTCAGTTCTTTGCTTCCAATCCATTTCCCAAACAGTTTGCTCTGGTGTTCTGAATCCATGTGTACGCCAGATGTGCACTGGCACTTCTACATGAGCCACCTGTGCACTGACATGCATCCTCCTTCCTACGTAAAGCCATCTATCACCTCACCAGCTTCTCACCTGCAGGAGAGGATAGCTTGAATTTATTTTGATACTTCCTTCTTTCAATTGGTTTTCTTTGGTGTTGAGCCTGTAATTTAGTTTTGCTGCCACAAATAGTTAACCCCAGAGTGGGAAGCTATGAAAAAAATCCCTGAAGGTATTTGGCTGTATCAACACAGCAAACAGGTTTTGACATCCAGGGGGGGTTTCTCACCCAAGACCTTGAGAAATGATGGGTTATCAAATACAACTGGGATCACTTGTAGAACTGTTACCTTGCTGAAAAGAGGATGCAGGCTTTCACGATGGGAAGAAAGGTCTGGAATAAAGAGAATTTGAGCTTCAGCATCACAAGGCATCAGATAACCAACCTGGTCCCTTCCCTTTCCCATCCAGTGGGATCTTATTCCCAGCCTGGTTTTATGTCAGCACAGGGACACAAAGGCAGAATTTATATCCACTAGTGTGCATTAACTCCTGTCCTAACCAGTACTAATTACTGCTAATTATGTAGGCCAGTGTTAATTCTTCTAGCAGCATTACTGCTGGCCTTACACTTCTGAAAGTGCCTTTGGGTGAGGCAGCTCACTTTGAAAAGATATTTATGTGTGGAATAAATATAGAGTAGCTAATACACTGTAAATTTACACGACTGGATAGCAGGCTTTAAAGTCTCTGAAACACGGAGGTCTCTGGGCATGAAGACAGACAAACCCTTGAGTAAGAACTACTCAATAGAAAAGGTGGCAGGATCACCCTGTGTGATCTTGGGAAGGTAATTTTGATCTGGCACTTCTATTCTGTAACATTGGAAAGATAATATGTCCCTAACACTCCCAGGGATATAATATTTATTTTCTCTGCCTTGCCAGTCATTCTCTTTGCTTTTAAAAAATATTCTCCAAACCCTAATTGTTTTTATGTGTTTGAAGTATAAGACATAAAAGACATAAAACCATCATATTTTTCTATACTATATTTTCCCCATTGTGCTGTACTGTTAACATGAACACTTTGCTGTGCAGAGGCTTGGCTATTTGATGAAAGGATGAATTAAGACATCTAAAATGCTTCTGCATCTTGGCTGAGTGGCACCACAGAGCTGGAAGGTATCATTAGACCAAATGGCTCTTTTCTGCAGGAGTGAGAAGCCCAGACATTTTTCAATGGATTAAGGAAAACTGTTTCACATTCCTCTGTGACCCCCATCCTGCAAATATAGGGCGGAAGGCCACAGCTCTTAATCACCAAATTCCCTCCATTCCTTTTAGTTTGGGTCTTTCTCTCCTGACTGTGATGTCAGGGTTCATCTTGGGAAGTCAGGAGATATCAGATGACCCCAGTTCCCACTGGCATAAGCATCTCTGCACTTTAGGTCGCTGGTTCTTCTTCCGGAGTCATCAGTCTTCATGAGGACTCAGCAACATGGTCCTGGATGGTTTTGTTGACATAATCATCTCCTTCAACAAGACCACTAAGTCAGGAGGCTTTGCTGTTAGACCACTAACGTCTGGTCCTTTTGACCCCGGCAAGGGGCTGGTGCCCACCAGTCTGTCAGATCCATGGAGAAAGGCCAAAAATCATAGCAGAGGATCTGGCTTGTTCATTGGCAAAAAATCAAAATCCTTGATGATTCCCAGCTCTTGCAAACTTTCCTTAGTGGCAAATCACTGTGTGGTGGTGTCAGGGGTGTGCTGGTGCTGACAGATGAATAATGTTTCAAAATCTGATGGTTAAAGCCTGACTTGATGCCCTTCCAGGCAGCACAAACTGTCGCTCCTCCACATAACCAGTGTGAGCACCAAACCAGGCTGTCTCTGCCTCTGAGGATTTCCCATCTTTGGTTGGGCCATTTGTCCACAGGTCTCTCCCTCAGTCTCACTGGGAGTTGGTGAGGTTTTGTCACCTTCCCCTATCACTGGAATTTCATTGCTGTCGGCTTTTCCCTGGCTATTGAGTAGATGGTCCAGGAAGACATGGCAGTGCCTGAGAGCCTGCTCCTGGAGTGTTGGTGCACTGATGATCTCCAGGGCTTCTAAGAGATGATCTCCATGTCCATATTTCCTTAAGACAACCCAAAGAGATGCTTTTCCTCTTCCCTTCCAGAAGGTTAGGACACCCTTTCCACCCGTCACACTAGAAAGAGTTTTTCTAGCCTTTTTCATAGCAATGCCTATGTCAGTCTTGGGGGTCTCCAACCTCAGGGAAAATGCCTCTTCCCCAGGCTCCTTTCTCCAGGACCTGTGTACTGTATTTGGGGTTGGTTCCATCCTCTTCCTGACCATTCAGCTATTTGGACGTATTTTTCTAACTGTTTCTCTCAACAAAATGTCTAGTAAGCTGGAATCAGATGTACCACAAATGGGTTTTTAAGTAAGTTATCTTTATATCTGTAGATGGATGCCAAGGTTCTTGACCTGGCATAAAGCAATTATCCATCTGCTTTTTGGTTTTAAGTTGAAAGAACAGGAGTCTTGTTTGTCCAAATACAGCAGTATGGAAACATGCATCAGTACTTGGCCTGGATGTTTGGCTGTCTCCTTCTCTGCCCTCCCCTCCTATTTTTACAAATAAAAGGCAACATTCGGCCTTTGCAATTCAATTGAACTTTTGCACTCACTTCTCTCTCAATTCCTTAAAAAAATAAGGAGGGAGGTCGCATTTTCAGCAAGTTACTTTCCTTTTCCGTATTTGCCCATGATACTTTCTCATAGCGGTTCCTGTAAACCAGCACCTGCAAAGGCTCAGGGAAGGGAAACAGGATGGCTTATTCTCTCACTTCCTCCAGTTTTAACTCACAACTGCACTGACTTCAGCAGAGTTACTCTGATTTATAGAGCTGTAAGCAGTGGGACAGACCTCTGTCCTTCCCTACTCCCTGCTGGAGAGTCAGGGAGAGACAAGACTTCTGAGAGTCTTGTTGGTTTGTGTTCATTAACAGCAGCTGTCAGATAGCTCTCGCTGAAGCTTCCCATCCTTTCAAAATCATCACAGCTTTCTACTTCACATAGAAATATGCAGCAGTTTCATTTGTATAAAACCTGCATGAATAAAAATTTAATCTAAGGCTATCACTGCTCTAACAGCAATAATTCCTCTTAAAGGCTCAATACAAAGAATACTAAATACTGTCTATAAATAAGTTTGTATTTAATAGAGGAGAGAAGCAATTTAATAAGCTTACTAGTAAAATCTTCCCTGCCACTTTCAACCCCAATACAGGTCTTTTTTCCTGAGCAAAACTGGCTTGTTACAAGGAAAACTCAGGCCCCAGTGAACTGTGATTTTTTTTAAGGTGAAGTCATTCAATTCTAGCTTTCCTGTTCAAAAGGAAGAGAAGAAGTATCTACTTAAAGGAAATATTAGTTAATCAGAGGACATCCCTTTCATAATAGAAGCTACTAGGGGACTTTAAAGCACATTCTAATTATAATAGTTCCCTAATTATCTGCCTAACATCTCATTTTTCTGTCTAATACCACTTTTAATTATATAGTACCTTTTTTTGCCCATCACACAACTGAAGTACTCTATTTTACTGAAAATAAATCCTTTTAACTGGTGATGTCAGAGAAGAAATATTGTCATTGCACCCTGGAACGTGCACACTGTCTGGGAGGGAAATGCCTTGCCAGTGGTTTTGGATAAAATACCTGGATGTGCCCTTTAGAAACAATTTCATTTAAAGCTTTCCAGGTTTTCCCAAGTAAAAGAAAATGCTCTAAACCACCTGGCACTCAGCAACTGTGTCCGGTTGCAAAAGTTTGCACATATTTAGCTTTGTTTTCCAAACTCTGACAGCTTGGTCTCCCTTTCACTGATGGTCAATGGGATCCCTGCCACTGGCTGATGGTGGAATAGGATTTGGCCTTTGAACCATGCCAGCATGCAATTTGCAGAAGGGAAGCAATATTTGAGCTGTGTTATCTATGAGCATCTGGTCATCAAGATCTTGCTTAGCGATTAGTGAGCAAAGAGGAAACCCTGTGGAGGGGGGAGAGGAAATCCCGCACACGGGGTTCCCATTTCCAGCCCTGCCATGAGTTTCCTGCCCTATCGTTGAGCAAATCCCAGCTCTACACTCCCCGGAGAATAAAAAAAAAAAAAAAAAAAAAAAGAATTACCCTAAAGGGAAGTTG
>JAOXXN010000446.1:10115005-10146681 GCA_026770055.1 Myrmophylax atrothorax | reverse complement strand
TGCAAAGCGAGTGAAGCTTTTAGTCCTTGCAAAAAACTTCAGTGTATAAAATATTAAAAGCAATGCTAAACTAATCTAAGAGAACATTGTGGTTTCATTTGCAGATGAATCACTTTGTTGTGATTTATTCACTTTGTAAACGGGTCTGATTTATTTTCCCTGGGGATTTCAGAGATTTTTTTAGTAAAGCAAGGTATCAGGCTGGCTTACAACCAGAGGCAACATAATTGCACCAAAATGCTTGAAGAAGATCAAGTTAGGGTGTCACCTGCTAGAACATTTTGGCAACAAAATAGAACAAAATACAAGAACATAAACAAAAAAGCAAATAGTTCCCAAACAAACTGATATACATATACCAAAAAAAAAGAAAACAAAAAAGAAAACTAGAATTTCGACAAACCAGATCTGCCAGTTGTTAAAAGACCCTTTAAAAGAATATCCTCCTTTGGAGCACTCTGTTCCAGTACACTTTAATACCAATTTTGCCAGAGCAATTAAATCGTTTAATAATCGAACCTGGATCTCATTTATACATCATTTGAACATTGTAAAACAGAACGTATGGAAAGCGTGTGGGGTTTATTTCATATCACAAGTTTACTGGTAATTAGACCGTTGATATCACAGGAAAAAACATTAACACCTACCAAAGAGAATATATACAGCCAGTGGATTTGCCAGCTTCCATAATTTTCCTACACCCACATTATTTATTTATTTATTTATTAATTTTCCATTCCCACAACATGGAAGTTGTTTCAAATCTCAAGTCTTAGCGGAAAGATGCTCCAGGAGCTCATATACCTGGCTGTAGAAGAAAGCTTTCCAAAGATGTAATGATTATACTTAAACCTATGTACAGACTCTATCATTCTGGCAGCAGTTTTAAACTAGAGGTGGTCCTCTCTAGACAGAATTTTTCTCAGGACTTTCTACCTAAAGAGCATTTTGCTTCCCTTACACTTGTAGCAAATGAACTGAGTACGGTGGTTTTCAGCATCACTGTCATAAGAAAGATGCAAAGTTTTGCCATTTATTCTCTGGGTAGGAAGTACTCTCTTCAAAACACCCATCACACCAGATGAAGCCCATGCAACCAAACACAACTGTACAAACCATCTCCCATTATCAGAAATGTTTTTGTTATGAAGAGGCTTTCATTTTCAGCACAGAGGAATGGAACAATGGTCAGCTATCTGTCAGAGGAGAATTGTTTTGGAAAATGTGGCCATGTCTCCTGGCAGAAGGGGTCTCAAAGTTTATTTTAGAAGCAAGTGGAACACCTCCCACTTAGAAAGTTAGTCTTCCTACAGCAGGTTGGAAAGAGTTTACAATAGGCTTTGATGCCTTTGCTCAGCCACATTTCCTCTTCCAGGATTTGTTGGGAAGAGGGGGAGGGCAAAAACGGAATAGGTTCCAAACCCTTTACTATCTCCTCTGAGCTTGTTGTCTTTTGTAAGCCACAAAGAACAGATTTTCTTTTGTAAATCCTTAGTAATTAAACGAGTACTTCACTGGCTATATTCTTCAATGGTCTTGTTTCCTAGGTTTTGCCTTTGACAGTCATATTTTGCAAAGGCTACTAAGATGACTAGGCACCTTACCCTACTTAACACTAAACCAATTGATGCCCGTACACACTGCATGAAGGAGGAAAAGTTTCATTAATGGCACTTCATTAAAGAACTGCACTGGAAAGCCCTAAATGTGACCGAACCAACCAAAATCCAGAGCGAGCTGTCTATTAGGAAAGCAACAAAGACAGTTTCGGAAACTGAACTCTGGCTCCACTGCAGCGGATTAGGAAGAGTGATGGGATTAGTGTTTAATGACCTGGGGCAAGAGACAAAGGGAATTTCGACAAAGAGGCTTAGATATGGAAGAATTAACACTCTCTATCCCAGCCATGCCTCTGATGACTTCCAGCATTCTTTCCTAGCTCTGCTGAGGTCTGGGGAGGGGAAGGGAGGGGGAAAAAAAAAAAGAAAAAAAGACTAGCAGGGCTTTAATACATCCTTACCCCTTTTCTTATCACAGTTCTTTCTCTTTTTAAAGATAGAAAAGATCTTTTAATTTTTCCTAATCAACGCAATGAGCAAAGGTGCTAAGGGCTCGTGCTTCAGCACACTGCAGATGATTGCATCCTTAACCACACATTCTTGAGTGATATTCATGGATGCTACAGACCTCTATCCTTCTACATGTATTTTTATACATAGACATATTTATATATACACATATGTATTTATTTATGCAGATAAAGCACATACTCTTAAAATTATTTAGCAGAGAGTGGAATTTGCTTGTAATTGCATGGACTTGAGAAATACTCCTTGATTCAATGTTGTCTTGCATAATGGGGAGCAGGGTGAAACAGGCAGGCATTTGCTCATAGAGCTAACCACAGGCTTTCCCCAAATGACACAATTCAGGGCGGAACATGCACTAACAATCGATGGAGTCTGAGAGCCTGACTTTGCATACAGAAGGTGTAACTCCATTGGAGCAATTAGTGAATTACCTTAGTATAAGGGACAGAGAAGGCAAACTAAGCAGGAATTGCTTAGCAGAGAAATCCTCTTGAAGCTAAAAACAATTAATTAAATAAATTCCTGTAAGGAAGTTGATACCCCTCAATTATAATACAGAGACGTTAGCATATTGGAGTTCTAAGCAGCACTGCAGACTCTGACCCTTTGGGCACTAATGTCAAGGAGACATTGCTTAAATAAATACAGTGCAAGCACCAAACACCCATGAGGAATGAGCTTGGGGGGACCTCTCCTGAGAAGCGGTGTGCTCCTATTCTGCTCCAGAAGCCTTCCCAGCCTGCTGAGTCAAGGGAAGAATCTGCACTTCTCTGAACCAGGGCCCTTCATAGCTGCTGGTCTTTCACAGATGGAGAGGCACCATCCTACAACTGTACAAAATTTTCCTGCACTGTAAACCAAATTGACATGTCGTTATTCTTTTTTTATTTTATTTTTTTCTAAACCAACCCAAAGTGGTCACAGAAAAGCTAGGTATTCATTTCACATGTTAGCCAATATGAAATGCTCCCAGAGCAGCTTTAGACTCCAAAGTATTATTTAACCAGTGTGGTTTAGTAGGACAATGGCAGCCCCCTGCCGTAATCCATTCAGGGGCAATACCATCAGTCAGTGTGAAATTAAATACATTACAGGGTAAGAGCTTAATGCGTTTTATAGGCAGTTGTTCATCCACATCAAACTTTAGCTTTTAAAATCCTAACATTTGATCCCACAACAGGAACCATGGCTTGAGAATGAGATTGGCACATTTGCACTGCCAGCAGGGCAGGAAAAGCAGAGCACAGCGTTTAGTGGGAAATGCAATTGCCTGAGAGGGGAAAATGCTCAGATCGAGAGAGCTCTGCAAAGCCACATCACTTGTAATACATTCCAGGACTGCAAAGAGCAAATACAAATCCAAGTCTGGCTGGCTACGGGTTATTAGCATCAGTACTCCTACCACTGCGCATATGTGTTTCACTTAAATGGTAATAACAACAACAACAAGAAGTTTTTAAAAAATTCATCCATACAAATTCTGCTTCTAAAAACATAGGCTGGGAAAGATGGTAAATATGGTTATGGGTTATTATAATCAGTGCTTCCTACCATGGTGCATGTCAGTTTCACTTACATATCTATACATACTATAAAAATAATATTAGGAAGTTTTTTAGTTCATCTATACAAATTTTAGTCCCACAAACTCTTATAAGTGTAACCCTTAAGTAGCCATGGAGCTTGGTTGAACTTCTAGCTTTAGCAGGCAGTATACTCATATTGGAGCCCACAGACTTATGCCTAAGTGCACTTCCTTGACCCAGCTGCCAGGTCTTGCATCGATGTTGTCACCACCCATGTTCTAAAATCTAAGTTCTCTGGCCTTCCCTTGCCACTGAAACAGCCTGAGTTGCAAAAATAGTTTGTAAGGGAGACATACAGAAAATGCCAAACAGAGGAGCCTGTTATATTCTGCTCTTGGTTACACTTGCTCAATGCAGGAGTGAATTCCATTTGCTTCAGCCGAGTTACTCTGGATATAAATAGGGGTAAGTGAGATCAGAACTAGGTCCTTAGAGAGCCCTTTGCCTTCTGTGATGCTGCTTCTTAAAATGAAGCGCTGATAAGCCCCAGCGGTAAAAAAATTATTATTATTTAAAATATCTTCAGAGCTATCTGTTGCCCAAAATGGCTTTTAACTGTTGAAAGAACATCAAACATTTAAAAACGCATAATCTGCTCTCAGCACCAGCACACAGTGCCAGGAATATTCGTCAGCCTTATGTTTTTGGATCATATGTCACAGCGGATTATCTGACACTCCATGAACATTGCCTGCTTCCTCCAGTTACGGCTAAAAACTTGTTCTCAGGCATGTCACTGGATGCTACAAGCACCATGAAGTGGACCCTGCCCTCCCAGAAATGTTATTGTACCTCACCAGCCTACCAGCAAAACTACCCCTTACATCCTGATAATGCCTTCCCCCTTTGAACAGAAAACCCCAAGAGCAACTTTGCTGACTTTCCTTTAGTGATGAACATTTAGATAACTCTTTTAAAATATTCCAGGGCTCCAGATGCTATTTATCCAGTTGCAAGTCATAAGCCCCTCACCTAAAGAAGGCTTTATTGCCTGGGGTGAGGGGGTGGGAAACTCTTTAGGCTCTGATGGGGTCAGTGAAGCTCCAGGCGAGCACTGCAGCTGACTCTGAAGACAATGGGGGAGAGGCACAAAAAAAGAGGATGCAGGGAAATCAAAAGGAAGAATTGAATTTATTTGTAGGCTTGTGTTGTGTAGCTAAATGGGGACAAGAAAGGGAAGTCTGGAGTCCTCCTTTGCTAAACGTTTCAGCTAGTCAGAAATATTTTCATTCACAAAAAAAAAAAGGTCCCATTTGTTTTTACTCTCCCCTCCTGATGACAAGATTAGTATTTTAAAATACACTCCTTTGGTCTCTACTTTTCCTTTCAACTGTGCCTTATATGCTTTTTCTGGGACAACAGGGAATCATGTTGAAGAGAGGAGAGGAAGAAAACCTCTCTGCCATATAGCCACCTGCCTCATCTCTTGCATGATTCCTCTTTTCTTTCCATTTTTTCCTGTTCTTCACTCTGCATGCTCATTAAGCCACTTAAGGCTCAGTCCACTCCCCACCCTGAAGCTCTGGAGGAATGGGAAACTCATATATCCCATATGCTTTCCCAGAAGACATCCTGCTTCTCTGACACCCACCAGCAACCTCCAGATGTGCATTGCACTCCCTGTCAATGCATTGGGCAGCCCAGATTCAAAGGTTTTGAATCTCCTTTCTTTCACTGGGAAATTGCAAGGTTAAATCTGCCTGTTAAAATGCCACCAGTTCGCTTTGCTTATGTCCTCTCCCAACTGCATGTTCTCAAAATGATGCCACAGAACACAGTGGCACTGCAGCTCATGAAAAGCTCCTTGAAAGGCACTTGTGGACCAATCAGAACATGGAAGACACTACTGCAAAAGCACCCAGACCTCCCAACCCTGGGCATTACTTGCATTGCTGCCAAGAAGAACCAAAGGGATTGGCTGCTTCTTGAATGGCTCACAGCCAAAAAATATACAGTTGTTCTTTGGGTTCTCTGTTCAACTGCAGAGCAGGGTGACCCAGAGACTTCATGTGGGCACCCCCAGTCACCACAGCAGGTTTGGCTCTCCCAGCAGTGACTGGGAAGCCCAGCTCCAGCTGAGACAGGTTTCACAAGAGCCTAATAGGCAACTCCTTGGCTGAACCCTACATTGCTGCATGGCAGGGAGGAAGTCATGTCCTGACCCTGTATGTCTGTTTTTCAGGGTGTGAGATTAAACTCTTAAATTTTCTTCCCTTAAACTATATTTTGCCAAAGAGTCCAGTTTTGGTGTCTGGACTCCCAATAGGCTGGATCAGCACTAGCCACTGATCATTAGCAGGGCCAGTGGCTCAGAGGCATTGGCTGTAAAGACACAGAAAATGCAATTTGTTTGCTTTCTCTTCAGTGAAATGTGATAATTAAAAATAAAATTAAAAAAATGAGAAAGAACAATCAAGATACTCTATGGCAACTACTTTTTTTTTTTCTCCCCATGAAGGACGAAAACTGCCCCAGACTTATTTGATAATAAAAATTTCAAACATGGAACTTTTCTACTGGGGGAAAAAAAGAGTCACCAAAAATTAATTGGCAGTTTTATCTCCAGCTCTACCACACTTTTGTCTCCAGTATCTGTAATGCCTGATCATCCAGTACAATTTCTAATAGAAGAGAAATCTGCAAGTTCTAGTCAAAGGTGGGGTTTTCTCAGCTGCAGGCTCAGAGCACTGAGGAATTCCTAGGAGAAGGGAAATGGCCTCAGGCACTCACACTAATTCTCCTGCCTCCCACCCCAAATTGCCATCCCCACTCTTAACCTTGCCCCCTCAGCATTTCTGGGTGGGTCCTGAAAACACACACATACTTTCTTTGCCACTCCTTGTCTCAGCTGAAACCCATGTCTGTCTATACCATTACCTCACCCCAACACAGGTGCACCTCAGGGCTTTTTGGGAAAACCTATATTTCTCACAAAACAGGTGTCTGTACCTGCAGAAGGGTAAGTGGAAATGCACCACAGAGTGATCTGGGTTTTCCAGACCCAGCAGCATTATTTGTTCTCCATGGGTTTACTAGCTGATATCCTGACAGCATCGTTTCAATGAATAGGACTTACAGAGCTCTTCAGTAACTGCTTTCAAGTCATCAGAGCGCAAGTCTTCTCCCAGTCCTAAGACACCACTCACCCCCAAGAAGTTACAATCCCTTTTGGGTTTGGGTGCAAGCCTCAAAGCATAATCCAGAGAGTCACAAATGAGAAGACAAATGAAATAAACTCAACACTTTTATCACAATGATGCTGGGGACTGTGGCTCCTGATTTTACCCACTAATACCTAATACACCGTACATACAATTTACCCTGGGACTGTGTCAGCAGCACTAGGCTTCCTCCTGACTTACTGTAGAGGTGACCAGACTTACAGCTGTTAAAAACACCCAAAATTATTCTGGCTTGCTAGTGGTGAAACCGAGAAGGTGATCCAGCCCTGAATTAAACCTGGCAAAAATCCAGAAAGCTTGGGTTTACTCTGTAATTTTCATCCTCAGACAGAGACAACAGAGAAGGTGACATTACTCCAGCTCTATGTGCTTCTCTTCCTTTTAAAAAAAATCCTTTGTGACTTGTCCATTGACAGAAATTGTCAAGATGTTTCTAGCCAATTTTTGGTATCTTCTTAAACCTGGAAATCACAGCTATGGGGCTCAACTACTTTCTATCATCCAGAAAAAACCTCAAACCTCTGAATGTCTTTTGTTGTTCTCTCTAGTCAAAGAATTACCTGATTTCACCAAACTGCAACAAAGTTTATAACTCATCTCCATGACAGTCCTGTCTGGATATTTTCTTTAGGTGAGGATGCTTTCAAAAATGGATAATACATTGGCTGGCGAATACATTGGATGGATAAAATAAATGGATACCTTAAAAATAAAGATTTTGGGGGGTCTTTTTGTAGTTTTGTTTGTTTGTTTGTTGGTTGGGGTTTTTTGTTATTGATAAGAACCATAAAAATACAGACATCTGTGAAAAGAAAAGCTGAAATGCTACAATACTCTTGACCAGGTCTCCCACTACCCCTACAAATGCAGCAGTTTCAATGTTTAAATATCTCCAGCTTTCCTAGAGTCCCCAGAGGGGGAATATTGCTTTCTGGGGCAGACAGCCAGGTCCAAGGCCAAATAAATGATACCAAAGCCTCCCAACAAGAGTTAAGCACTGTCTGTGACTTGTGTGGCCCTTCGGAAGCTTCAGAACATCAGATATTATTGGGTTCAGCTACGTTTAAACATCTCCTCTTCCCTACATGTTTCCCCCACTTATTTCATCTGACAGATGCTCAGACTCCCAGCAGCTGGTTGAAATGCCAGAACAAGGTTCTCTCTTCCCAGAAATGCTTATCTGCAAAGAACAAAGCAGCAGCTTGTCGGTCACATTTGGTGACACCTTGAGGTGCTCTCTTAAGCAAGAAGTCACCAAATATACCCGTGGTTTCCTTAGTCCAGGGCATCACCCTCTATTACTGTATTTGTCTTTTCCCATAATAAAATATTTGGGAATGAGCAAGACTGAGCACCAATGCTCGTGTGGAAGGCAGACTGATACGCCATGTGGAAGGGTATTTTTTTCCACCCCTTTATGAATTGCTGTCTTTGATCCATTTTTCATATGTTTCCCTGTGCAAGTGCACAAAGACAAATATTCATTGTAATATTTATGAATGCAGCCTGATAGTTACTATGGTTTCAAAGAAAACAGGAAAAGCGGATACAAAACTGGATGTGCTTCACGTTAGGTGGCTATAGGTACGTATGGCACATGTTATAAATTCTGTTCAAACTGACTCACCTCTCTCAATGAGGTAAGTGTTGATGTTAGACAATTTGGTGGGCAGCATTTATTTCTTCATTTATTAAAATGTCAGTAACAGCAGGAGTAACACCTCCTAAAAGGCTTGCAGGTGCTTGTCTTCAAAAATTCAACATTTGAAGAGGATAGAAAGGCTGGGAGAGAATAGATATGTTTGGGTGTTTAATTAATGTATGTGATGCACAGTTGACGTGGCTCAAATCCAGGGGACTGCCCAAACTGCTTAATTGCAGCATGTCCAAAACGCTCTGCAGAATCAAAGTGGAAAAGAAGGATTTGTGCAGATCTCAATGTGTTGCCAAAACAACACGTTTAATTTATTCAAGGGCCATGCTTTCAACATGCCCAAATGCAGGTGAGCACTACCTCTGAAATGTAAAGTACTCAAGTAGAAAGGAAGGGGATGAAAAATAAATCAGTAAAAATGCATTCAAAATGTAAAAATAGCTCTGCAGAGGTCAGGGCGTTAAGCAGTGGAAGACAATGTCTAATGGCTACAGATGAAGCATCAGGCTGGTACAATAGCACAACAATTTTTTTATTCTCTCTCTCTGAAAACCTTTCAGGAGGCTGCTTGGATCCGTCTTTGCTCAGCTCTCCAAAGAATTTGGTAAGGCTGGAATAAGACATCGGCTTGTTCACTTCAGAAGGAAATATAAACTGAGGTCAAGGAAACCACAACATCTGGAATGTGAGAAAAGGATTTACTGTTAAGGGCTTAATGAACTCTGAAAATAAAGTTCTCAACTTTGCTAATTTGTTTGGGCTTCAAAGAGGAATAAAACATGAATTTGGAAGAAGGTTTTATGGCTCTCCTGAAGAAAAAAGAAGTACATCTGTGCTAAAATTAGCAAATGCCAATGACAGCAGAGAGAGTGTCACTATTATTTAGCTGATGCTAGGAGAAAAGGCTAAATTGTAACTGCTAGCTGTTTATGTGCAAATTATTGCGGGAAAAGAGGAATTATGGACTCTGGCTTTGCAGCTCAGAGACAGAGTATACCTGAGCTGATGGGGGGGCAGGGCTGGGTGGGGATATGCAGCTTCTTGCAGGTAATAAGGATCTGCCTGATGCCATTTACTCGGGACTGGATGGTTGAAATGATGCGTGTGTCCCATTACTTTAGTTTGAATTAGGGATGGGTACTACTATAGCACTTTGGTTCAAACTGTGAGGTGTTTTCATGGTGTGTAAAACAGAGACCCATTCAGATAAAACAAAACATAGATGATACACATTTAATGCATTCCAGGCACTACACCAGGCCCTCAGTCTGGGAGAACCAAATGAGAACTAAGGAAAACCCAGGGAAACCCACAGTGCCTGCATAGGGAAGGTGGCAGATCTTCAGCATTGATGATTTTGCTCTGTACATCCACTGCAACTTTGCTGTCCTGTGTGCTAAAGTAAACAATAGCAAAGTGTAGCCATTTGGGAAGCTGACCTCATCTACTTCTGAGGCTATTTCTGTGCAGCATCTCATACCTGCAGGCATCAGTTCTTTCATTCCTTCAGAAAACATTTATTCCTCCAAGAGGCCAGGGACAAGAAGCTGGATGAGGAAACAGGTCCAGATTGTTCCCAGGGCAGCTTTACTGCAGTGATGTGTCCAACAAACAAGAATTAAAAAATCCATTTGAGATTTTATAGCTCGCTTCCACAGGGTAGTGAATGCACTTGTCTTGCTACTGTCAACCAGAGGAGCAAATGCTTCTCCTGAAAAAATGCCACAGACTTGATTCCAAGCCTCCTCACCGTGCAAATCAGATTGAATTCTGCTTCATTCAGGGGCTTTTGTCTGTAAAGGGACTGGAAATGAGAGGAGCATTAGGCCCCCAGGAGCAAGATCTAACTAGGATCGACACACACTTCCCTGCTTCCAGAAAGGGGTCATCCACTGCTGGATAATTGAAGCTGTAATAGTTATAGTGGTCCAGGCCAGGAGGTTAGTGGAAGGAGAGCACATAGAGCAGCAACTGGGTGGTTTCCCTGACACAGTACTTTGGCAAGATTTTGATGGCATTTATGACCCTTTTACCTTCAACCATCAATACAGCTGGGGTTCATTCACCACACAGATCTGCAGGCTGAAAACTGGGCATAAAAAGGGAAGTTGACACATAACCAAACACAGTTATCATTCTGCTTCTACCTGGGAGATCTTGGTTTTCCTGTAATTAGCAAGTGTCTTGGGCTTGGGATATTTTGATCAAGCAATGCAAGACAAGCCTGAGCAAGGGAGGAAACAGCAGCTGTTCTCCATAGGATGAACTTTGAAGGATTTTCACCTAAATCGTGGTTTTGCAGACTGGAGTGAGCAATAGAAGAGTAACAGTGTTTGGAGTAGCATTCTTCAGAAAACTGCCAGCTTCTCCCCAGCATGTACACATCTCTGCATTGCTGATGTCAGCTCACCTACTGCTGGCTCAGCCACTGAGGAGCTGTACATTTATAGAGACACATTTTCCCTGGTGTTTCCATGTACATGTGCTCAGCTTATGAAGGCATGGTGGGACAGAGTGCTCTGCTCTCCCCTCTGGAAAATCACATTGGTGTTGGCTTTGTGAGACAGCATAGAAGACATTGTGATTTCCTCACTCCCTCAGTTTGCTTCTGTCCTTCAAGGGCAACATACTAAATTGCCACTTACAAAAACACCAATATGGCATTTTATCCTTTCCTACATGAAGTAAACAAACATTTCCCTGTACATCCATTGTGTTGACACATTGAGGAAGCTCATTGCAGGGAGCTTCCTCAACTGCATGGAACATACATAGCAAAATAAATGCACTAAACCAGTCTATAAATATTCCATCTTTGTGGTACTCATTGGAGGTATCGGTTGGGGAGGCAGGTGTCCACACCATCTCTTCACCACTCCAGAGGGCAGTAAATGCCCTTTATCTCCATGCTCCTGCCTGAGAGGTGCAATCTCATACATACCCTTATTTTCTCTTTTCCAAATCACAGTCCCAGTTACACAGTCTCCTACCTGCAAGGATTTCTAAGGATGTTACCAATACTAACAACTTATGGCTTGGGGCATCCCCAGGCAAGAGCATCTTTTCTACCTTTTCAAGGATAAAATACCTCAAAAATACCACATGCCCAGGGCAGATACCAAAAACCTACAGAAAGGATGAGAAAAGAACCTGAACCTCCAGGAAGACAAATTGATCAAGGTTACCATGCCTGTATGCAGGCATGTGCAAAACAAGGACTTCTCAGGAGCTCAACCAGACACCAGACAGTCCCACCAGTGGAGACACAAACCCACTACACATCAGCAGCTGTTTCTATAACTGACCACAATGAGCAATAATTTCATCTCAAAGAGAAGTACAGGGGGCGGGTTTCACTTATTCCTTTTCTTGAGGCTTCCCCCATGGAAAGCACTCTCCGAAGAGCAGAAACTCGTAGGTGGCATGTGGGATGGAGACACTGTGGGACAAGGCAGCCTCCACTACAAGAACAATCAAAGGGAATTTCACACAGAGCAATCCAAGGACTTTCTGTGACAGCAGGCGTAGAGGCAGGCCACTTCTATCTCTGCAAGTATTAATTATAAAATAATGATTTCCTCAAGAAAGAGCTTAAATTCTTCAAGTTCACAGTACACTTACATCTGTCGGCAGTAACTATTTCAAAGTGACTTCAGGGGAAAAAATAAATCCCCCACCACCCAAACTTATGTGAGTTTAAGTACAATTATTTCCAATCATATAATCATAAAATATTATTTTGGGAAGATTGAAGCACTGATGTAAACGTAGTATTTGTGATACTAAGCTAACTCAGAGCACTAGAACCTCAAGTGATTCCCTTTTGTTCCTGCACTAAAAAGGCACTGGGCTGAACAGAAGCAGGTTTCCCACCCTCCTCACTTAGAAAGAAACAGCAAAAATTGACCATTAGCTGGGGATTAGCTCATACATTATATAAAGTTGTAAAATATTTTTATGGTGCTACTTCTAGGAGTTTTAAAAATTACTATTCAGGACATCGAAAGCTCAGGGTAAAAGAGATATATGCATGTTTTTTTTTTTTTTTGTAACAGGAGCATTATCTTTAAACTGAAGATTACAATTGATTGTAAAAGGCAAAACATTGACCTTTACAGTGAAATTGTTCTTCTCTACTAAATACAAAATATCCTAAGTATAATCACCTCATAATAATTACCTAATCCTTATTATTTTCCTTCTAGAATATTTATTTAGGCTTGGGTTACTAAAATTTCAAATAAAACGGGGTCTGCTGTCATGGCTTTTTATCCAAATGACTCGTAGTCTCTTGTAAACAGTTCTGTGATCTGATTTCCACTGGGACACGAGTTGTAAAAGACCAGGGATTTGCAATGGATTTACACGTATACTGTTTCAGTTAAGTTACCAAGGTCGACTTAACAGCCCTTTTCCTCAGAATCTTAAATACATTTGCCACCCAGCCTCTCTAGCCCACATTCAAGGAAAAGGGTGATGTGATTGTAAAGGGTGCTTGAACTTCACTGGAAACTCCAATTTGCATTCTTTCAATCAGCAGTGGGATGTATTTATTCATTTATTTTTAGAACAATCTTTGTGAAGTTGCTAGAAAACCAATTCTTGCAAATGGGCACGATATGTTTTTTGGAGTTTTGAAAAGGTCATTCAGGTTTAGGAGCACAACAGAGACTAATACTCACAGCTCAATTGTATTACAGATATTAGCCTAGCCCTCTGAAGTCCAAGGCAGGGAAAATGTATCAGATTACTGACCCACGTTAATAGGACGTTTTTTAAAAGCAAAGCTCCTCCAGACTAAATACCAAACAAACAAACATTAACCCCCTTTGATGGCTCACTACTTTCTCAGTAAGGTTCAAACAGTCTGACTTGTGATTGCACAGAAATGTACTGATAATAAAGGTAAACAAAATTCATGGTTAATTCTGAGTGCTGAATGACTGGTCTGATTGTCTCGTTCACTTGGCAAACAATTTCTTTTCTATACATTATTGCAGCCACAGATACAATTTCTCCAGCACTGTAGAAAGAATCAGATTAAAATATAGTACAGAAGCAGGACTTACCTTGGGCTGATTAATATGTTTAAGCTGTTACCATGCCACCATGCTTAAAAGCATATGCCTTTCTACCCCAGTCTATATATATTGATACCTCCCATGTGCCAGGAAACCCTCTTTGATTAGTCACACTAAACCACTTCTTAAGTGGTAGGAATTTCTCAGGCCTGCACTTTCAATAATCAAGTAATAAATTCTTGGACTAATCATGAGCTGTGCTGTCTCTCCTAGGTGACGTGCAAGGAGTTTCATCAAGAGTTTCTTTAACCAGAAAAAAAAACCCTAGAATGCCTTAAGTAGTTAAAAATGCATTCTACAATTTGGAGCAAAATTCATCTCGGAGAACAAATGTAGACCGTGTGCCACACAACATTTCATGGTGAGAACCTGACTCTCTGTTTTGTAAAGGATTTCTGCTTGAGCATGACCTCCTTCTACATCCTAGTGGGACCAGCCTGTGAGAAAAAGAGCCGGTTCAGCAGGTAAAACCTAAGTGCTATTGAAATGAAGATAGCTGGGTTTTCCTTTTCGTCTTTCACAGACTGACAGCAACAGCCCAAGGAGGTATATATATGGTGATCTTCTGCAACTCAGAAGCTTTCCTCTACCTGTGTGCCAACTCTCGGAGCTGTTAATAACCAGGTTTGAGCAAGGGGGACATCTGAGCTGGGCTTCTGAATGTGAATATATGAATATATGAAACCCTAAGACCTACAGAGCACTCTTAGCACTCTGCTGCTCTAAATGACAACATTCTTTAAAACTGTGCATGAAATTTAATCTAATTTTTTTGTACTCGTGTTACCATTCACTTGGCTTAAACATTGTGTTTTTAAGCCAAAATGCAAAGTTAATCTATCATAATGCTCCTCCAGGTGAGATTTATTATAGATCACTTTCTAAAACCCGTGTGTTCTATGTGTATGTGCATACCATATTCATCTTATTATTATCCAGTCGAAAAATTCCCAGTGTGTGCAACGCCTCAGATATAATAGCAGGCATGCCAACAGAATATGACACTTATGCTAATCTGCACCCCGCTGTGGAAAAACATACACAAGGATTCCATTACCACATTCATTAGGCTGCAGTGCACTTCATCTTGAATAGGGATTATGAACTATAATAGAGTGAAAACAGTTGATTGAATCCACTTAGCCAAATCTATGATATTAACCAAATATTTCGGTGTGAGGAAGAGGAGGGCTTGAACCTTCCGCTGGCGGAATGTGTTGCCTTCACCTTCTCTCCCCGATACTTCAGTTTGGAAGGGGAAACTTTTGAGAAGGCCAAGGTCACAATGAAACTTTTTGTTGAGACAGTGTTTTAAATATTCAAAGTGCTGCCCAAGAACGAGGAAAGAGCAACGTGACATGGATGCTGTTGGGCCAGATGGGGACTTTCCAAACATATGCACTCTTTCTTGTTTAGCACAAGTTCTTCAGAGCACATTAGCAAATTCTCCATGCACCTGTTATAGGGTTTTTTTGCAGCAATGGAGATTTCCAAGCTGACCATACGTGCAGCAAAAACAGTGATGACATTAGAGTGCTTAAATGGTAATCACATTCAGGTGAAAAAAAGATGTTTTCCTGTTCTGTGTTCAAGTTTCCCAAATATGCTTTGAGTGTACATTCAATTTTTTTGGTTCTACACAATTTGGTTCTGCCTTTCTTGGCAGAAAATTCAACTCCAACTATTTAAAATGTTGTCAAAAATAATAAAGACTGGAATACAAGTTACCATTCAAGAAATGTTTTGGAATTTAATTGTGCCCAGGGAAACAAAAAGAGAAAGGAAAATGGAAAAAGAAGGAATAATGTCTTCCCCATATACAAGACTCAAAAGATGAAAATAAAAACCTTCTGTGCTTAGTATTTAGTAATTTCTGTGAATCTCTTGTTTATATACATCCTTTTTAATGCAGCAACTAAACAGGAAGTTCCTGCTAGCAGCAGCGCAATGGAACTGAAAGGAGAATTGCTGAAACTCATGATAGAGACTCTGCTGGGCTCTTTTCAGTTAAGAAGCCAAAGAAAAGGAAAAGAATAGAAAAACATGGAAAGCATCATCAAGCATCCAGATACATCCAGCATGTCTAAAACTTGTTTTCCTTCCGTACATCTGACCTGCATTGCACAGTACTTACTCAGGGGCATTTGCTGAGCTCAGTTATCCCCTCCAAGTTGTTCCTGCTACTACTGCACTGTCAGCTGTTTATTCCACCCAGGTTTTGGCAAAACTGGAGGTACCTCCAGCTGGGACAGATGAATCCAGCAGCAACCAGCACCAGCCTGGAGACAGGACAACCCCCATGCCTGTCAGTCTCATGAGCTAAACCCAGCATGGGCTGGCAAGAATGACTGCTGAGTGCTTCCCTCCTAAAAACACCGGGCTGTGAAACTGGAGGATGAACAGCACATGCAGGTGCTCCTTTCTGCACTTTCTCTTGACTGATGGTGGTGAAGAAACCAAGGAAGAATAAAAATAAAATTATGAGTATTGAAAAAAAATGAAAGATGGATGGAGTTAATGGGAAGGTTGGACAAATGTAGGATTCTATGGCAGAATTCACGTAAAGAGAAAGGTGAAAGAGATCAGGTGCAACTTGGCAGTGGGAAAGCTGGAAGGGACTAGTTTGCTGGTGGTGTGGGGCAAAATACTGAATGGATTTGGAGTCTAGGGACAAAGAATTTTTTCTAAAAATAAGCAGTTTATATGAGGGTAAATCATTCAACATCACGTTAATCAATGTGATTGGGAGAGAAGGTAACTAATCTTCACATAGGCATTGAGTACAGGCTGCAGGGGTTCAGGGCTAAAATCATCTGTCATGGGCAAGCAAGGCTTACTGCTGATGTTATTACACTTGTGCTTTTAAAAATAATATGTGCTGTGTGGAATTTCTGAGCCTGTAAAGTTAACAATACCGTCAGTAGAAATGGTAGCAGGGTCCAGCCAGCTTCATAAATCCCCTGTTGGATTCTGTATCTGGCATTAATCTCTGCAGGTGAAGTCTTTTGATGGCATTACTTACCCAGTTTTCAAGTCTTACCTAAAACCAAAAAATTTGCTTTCTGTGTACATACAGGTACTCATGCCAGGAAGATGCTGAGTTCTGTCTGAAAGGGTGATTTCAGCAGAAACTAAGGTAAATTGTTATTTTATGGCATCAGATATTTTGACTATAGGCCCAGTCTTCGTGGAGAAAGTTTTATTGCTAACTTCAGAGGGAACAAATCTGTAGCCTGTAAAAAAATATCCAGGAGAAGAAGCAGCACCCTATAAACTCCTGAAGGAAATGCGACTCCCAGGAATGGCAAGACGGTAATAGAAATTTTACTAAATACATAAACCCACTTAATTAACCAGAGAGAAGGAACACACTCTTGAGATAATGTTTTTCTCTTTTTTCTTCAGTTGAGGTCCAGTTTCTGTTTTTCAAATTTGAAAGGTAAGTGGGAGCATCAAACAGGTTGAACGAGGCACTGTTTTCTTGCTACGGGAACATGGCCCTTTGCACTGAGATTGTAATACAATCCATCCTCTCTGGGACTGCAAATGCTACAGTGCAAAACTGTGTTTGAAAACCTCTTTTATCATTCATCGTCTCCAGACTGAAATCATTTTTGACAACCTCTGCAGAAAACAAGCAGCTTTCTGGCTACTGGCGAGCCGATTAAAGGGAGGAAACACATGTTCACTGTCAGACAGAGCCCCTGGAGAAAGCATTGACAACCTTTTAACCTCCTTTCCCAGTGAAAGTGCCCAAATGTTTCTCTGGAACAAAACCCCATCATTGTTTTAAGCATCTTTTCATTTAATGCGCTATATTTTTCAAGATATGTTACGAGTCAGAGGAATTCCATTTTAATGTGGAGGTTTCACAATCAGTTCAATTCCCATGCAAATGGTCATATAAACAATTATTAAGGAGAATTTCTTTTCATGAACTTTTTTCTTCCCTTTCTTATATTTTTTTCCTTTTCTTTTCTTCTTTTGCCTTTTTTTCCCCTTCACTGTCTGACCACAGTTTAAATACCAACACATTGAAAAGTTCACTAACCTCTACAGTGATTTCTCAAAGCAAGCCAAAAAGCCACAGGAGTGAAATTTTCTAAGCAGTAGGAAGGCTGACTAGCAGACATTATTAGCACTTTGAGTATTCAAATCTGGCCATGGAAACTTTTGTGAGTTACAAGATGCTGGGGCAGGAAGCACCACACGTTACTGATATATTTGTTATCAAGGGAACTACTTTCCACTGTATTTAATCATCAGCAATGGGGGAAAATAAATTTTCTTTCGAGAAGTAAAACGAGATTTTTCTCTTTTTTTTAATGGAAAGTGCTTTCAGGGCAACTGCTCTGGCTTTCTTTGTAGTTATAAAAGTCCACTCAGAGGTTGTTTAACATTTAACCTTGCTATTTTTACCTTAATATCAGCAGCTGGAATAGTTCTGTCTGTTTTGATAAAAACGAGACTTTTTTCCATGTTGCATATTTGCTTTTACAGCTGAAAGGAACTGTTCCAGCTGAAGTAGGTAACTATAAAACTGCAGTGGGCTGAGCTGCCTGGCAGAAGATTATTTGATTAAATGTTCCTGTAAGTAACTGCACAAGGTACTGTCCAATAACGCACGATATTTGCTAATGAAAGATAAAAGGTCGCAAGCTCTGCAGGAACAAAATCCCACGGGGATTTGCTCTTCCTTCTTCAAAGGCCTTGTTCTACCACTGCCCAATGGCTGTGTTACCACTTAACTTGTCTCAGTTTTCACATGGATTATGACTTGGCTAATGATAGCTGTGGTGGGGAAAAATTTTCATAGCTGGAGCTCGGCTTCTCCAATGTTGCCCCAAAAGGACTTACTCCTTCCCCTCCCTGGCCCCCTCCCCCCCTTTTTTTTTTTGTTTCATTTTTCTTTCTTCAAAAATATCCAGAGATCAAAATGCAGCTGGCAGTGTTTAGATGAAAATTTCATTCTCTTTTTTTTGGGCACAGCAGCTGCTCACAAACTAGTTGGGTTTTTTGCATTGCTCTTCATCATACAGGCAGTGTTTTAAGCTGACATGCTGGGACACAAGGCACAGAAGATGTCCCTCCTGATGTTATGTCTCCTGAGTCTCCAGCTGAACTGAACTCAGTTGGCTGAACATACCTAGGTAATGAGAGGAGGAGGAGGAGAAGAATTCAGCTCCTGCAGCAGTGCTTTGCACAAGACTAGAAGCCAATGGGGTTTGTGCTTCTGAGTCATTTAAATGCCTTTGGAAAAAGGCCACCCATGCAGGAAAAGTATGTTTTTAGCTGAGCACCTTGAATCAGGCAGGTGGCCAAACAATCATTGCTTTCTTCTGACCCACTCCTGTCCTACCCCAGCAGACATTCCTGTCTAATGCATCTCCCACAGTTACAGGAAGCAATCTCATTCATATTTTAAGAAACACAACAGCTTTAAAGGAAGAGATTTCTCTGAGAACTGAGTTATAAAAGCAAAAGAAGCAATTCCTCAATGTTTCTCCTTTCCAGGAGATGCCCATTGCACAACTTTGTCTCTTCCCCCACATCAAAGAAATTCACAACAGGACACAATCATTTAAATAAGTCACATTTTTCACCTTCTTCTCCAATCCAAAAGGGGGCCCTCCCCTCTTTTGAACTAGAGACTAAGAAAATCAGCTCCCATCCACAAAATTGTGCAATCTTTCAGAACAGAAGCCAGTAGTATCTGCAGAAGTGCCAAAAAAAAAGTCTAAGCAAATACAGTCAAAAATACAACACAAAAATAAATGTTAATAGCCCTTAAAATTTTTAGCTGAAGATGATGACATGCTTCCTTAACAAGGTAAATTCTGTTATGCCAATTTTGTAAGTGGGAAAGCAGGGATCCAATAGCTGAAGAACAGCCCGAAGAGTCAGTTGGTGGCAAGGCTGGAAATGGATCCCAGACCCTCCTTGTCTCCATCCCACGTTCCACACCTCCCACAACTTGCCCTGCATGCACGCAACAGCTCTGTGCAATTTAAGTTTGGGGGAAACACAACTTCATCCAGGCTGAACTGTTTATCACAGGCTATGAAATGCCAGGGATGAAGTTACCCTTGCAGTAAACTCTGCTAATTGTGTTCAACCAAAATCACGTGCTTAGCTACAGATGGATGCAGAAAAAGAGAGTTTACCCACTGCTAATTTAGGCATATGTAGCTGACCTTTTCCTATGTGCATAACTCCAAGCAGGTGACTTTACTGCCTTTTTAGTTACCCACTGTGCTTCTACTATATAAAACTATTTTCTAGCAAACAGTCTCTTGTCTCAATTTGAAGAAGCAAAAAATCTACCTCCCATACTGGCAGTTTGCTTGATCAGTTACTTATTCCAGGGGCACCTACATTTTCAATTTACACTTTTCTTGTGTCAGCTTTCTGATACTGATTTTGTTTTTCATTATTTATCCACCAAATTAAATAATTTTATATTGTTTGGTACTATCTTCCCCTGAGAGCTTCTTCAAGTCAAGCCACCTTTCAATCTGCTTTTCTGCAACACTGAGTAGCAGAAGTTCCTCTTCTTTATCACCTTCAGGGGGTTCCTCCACCTAATTGCTGCACACTCACAACTGAACATCCTCAAAAAGCCAAACTGCATGCCCTGGCAGGAATCTCAAAAATGCATAGTGTCAGTAAATGCATCTCTTCTCTTTCACTTCCATTTATATACCCAAAGATAGTGGCAGTGATTGCTGCTACACCATCACACTGCGGCTTTGCTTGGACATTATAACCTCTAAATGCATTCTGAAATCTAAAAATTCTCCAAGGCAGCTCCTTCTTTTGGCATGAAAATACATTTGCAAACATCTTTTAATTGGTGTAGGTTAGTAAGAGACTCAGCTTACTCTAAATTATTTCTCTTCCTCATTATTTACTGGTGTAAATATAGAAATAATTCACTGTTATTACCTCATTATTATTTACCAACATAGGTTTATAAATAATTCAGTGATATTTACATTATTATTATGCATAATACCATGAAATATAGGAATAAAAAAATCACAGTGGCTACCATTAAAAAGTCAACATTAATCAATGTTTCCCTCAAAGTTCTGTAAGAGATGGTGTAGTCTGCTCTGTCCTCAGAATAGGAAATAAGTGTGGGACCTCAGATACCACAGTATGGTAACAGTTGGCAGATGTTTCTGCTAAAATGGTAACCACTGCAACTAGAAATGTGATTGGAAAACACATTGTATCATGCTTGTTTAGAAAAATGGAAAGCCACAGTTACTTAGCACTCACCTAAGCTATCAATTGCAATACCTTCAAACAAATCTGCCCAGAGAGATTTCTCAGAGAGTCACCAAATACCTACAAAAACTTTCTGTAGAGCTGATTGAAATGCTTCTGTCAAAAGCTTCTGTATGGATGGTAAATGGCTTTGGGGGAGAGAATATTCCAACTTTTCTTTTTTTCTTTCTTTTTTTTTTTTATATTGGACTTATTAAATACTACTAGTTTCAAAGGGAGAGCTTTTTTAAAAAAAAGCCAGGAAGAAGACCTGGTTTTCTTCATGTTAATTTGGTAAACATTAATCATTTTGCAACTAGCTGTCATTGTCTTGTCCCAAAGTACTAAGGTTACTGTTTTATTACCATGATTCTTGGACAGTAAAGGTAAAATATCCCATTTCTTCACTGTCCAGCATTTGACTAAATTCATTTATCTTACGAGAGAGATCAAGACACTGTCACACAAGGCTGCTTTAAATTCAAGTTTAGCACCTTGGCCATGAGAAGGGACACCAAACATCAGTGAGTAATTTTGCCCTTTTCATCTCTATGTCTAGATTTTAAAAGAAGCATTTTCACCAGTTGTTATTATCAAACAACTTTATCTTTCCTAAAGTTACTGTGGAGCATCTTCTAAACTCCAGCTACATAGGAGGTAACTTGTATTTAACATTCTGATCACTCCTGTCAAAATTTTAAGACTAAGTCCATCACTGTGGATCTTACTACCATCACACCAGAAACTCAGGCTCAGGAGGACACACACACACACACTTACATGAGCTCTTTACATGACACTTGGACAGAGAAGGAGAAAAAAAAAAGGCAACATTTCACTGAGACACCAATACTTGACAGAGCCAGGCTCTTCACAGTGGTGCCAAGCAATAGGACAAGAGGCAACAGGCAGAAATTGATGTCCAGGAAGTCCCACCTGAACATGAGAAAGAAATTCTTTACTGTGTGAAGATCACAACAGGCTGTTCAGAGAGGTGTGGAGTGTCCCTCACTGGAGATATTTAGGAACTGGCTGGACACAATCCTGTGCAATGTGCTCCAGGATGACACTGCCTGAGCAGGGAGGTTAGACCAAATGACCCACTGTGGTCTCTACCAACCTGGTCCATTCTGTGATTCTTTGACTAGTTAATGGTTGGCCAACAACTTTGCTAGCTCTTGATCTTTTATACCTTCCAAGCCTTATTTATTCCATAATTCAAGCTTTGTCAGCAGGAAAAATCACCTTCCAAATTAATAGCTCATACCTAGCACATACAAATCAGATGGCTACAAGTTATAGTTCCCTAAATATTGCAAAGTTCTCCAAATCTCTCTAACTTGTTTGCCTGTAACTTCATTATAAGGACAGTGACAGAAGAGTTTAAATCTACAGTACCACAAGATGACTTGGATTAAAAAGGGAACTGCAGTTAAAATTTGCAGTGGCAAATTAGGTAGGGATGTAGATTTAAGTTCCCGTTAATAGGGCAGGGGGGAATAAAAAACTAAAAATAAAAAATCAGCATCCATAACTTCTTACTGGAAAAGCAAAATTACCTAAACAGATGCTGTCACTGGATAAAGATGTTTTCACCAAGAGTGAAGACAGTGAATTAAGAAACTGTTGAAAAAGCAGTTTTGCAAGATGTAGAAACATCCAAGTAATTATTTTACTAAGTTCTAGTACAAGAAGAAAAACTAGGAAAAACCTTACAGCTTACATTAAACTAATGGAATATTCTGCAGGACAAAAAAGGAGGCAACATCCCCCTGCTCACCTATTCCTCTGCCACAGTTCAACCCTGCTTTTCTCACTGTGGAATATACACATACCAACTCCCTTATGACTCTCAAAGTTGACATAAAATATCTCTTGCTATGCCAGACTATCCATGGTCTGAGAGGACCAAGACACAGAGTAAGGATGATGAAGACCTCTTCCACTTCACAAAGGCTTTCTGAATTGATGAGAGATTACAAAACATTTCATCAATATTCTATACACATCCAACTAAATGAAATATTTTTCCTCTGAATCTAAAAGTGCTGCAGCAAAAATCATTCCGTGCTTTCAACATTTGAACATTTCTGGTCATGCAATGGATATTGAAAACAATAATTCTCTCTATTTGATGCTCTTTATCAGAGAACATGCAACAGTTCCATGTGGCACACCGTTGTTTATATAGGTGCATCAACTCCATTTTCCATAGGAAAATTTGACACTCACAGCTATTTAGAGTGACACCTTTCAGGTAGAAGGAGCACAGCACAGCTCAAGGCAGGAAAGACTTAACATCTTGAATGTGTCCTTCAAAACTCAAGCAGTGGCATTTATTTAACTGGGTTGGAATCAAGCCCTTTGCAAATGGCACATGTGTACATCTGCTTGTATATGTTTCACTTCATGTAACTCTTACCTTATTTTTTTTAAATGCTGAATCCAAATTCAGGAAAGAGAAAGACATCTTGCTGAGATAGATGCTTAAGGAGTTTCATGATCTTTGTGGAGCTATCAAGCCACCTTGAAATTTTTCTTTGCATATAAATGAATATAAGGGAGTTGTTCGGTACCTAAAAACGCAAACTTAACTGCTTTGGGGATTTTTCTCACAGCTTACTTGTCCCTCCCCAACTTAAAACTTGAAGAACAAGATACAGAGTGAGTTATTCCTCTGGCTGTTACTGAGTCTGGATACTAGCCACTTCTCCCACACCCCAATAAAACATGCCTTTTTTTTTTTTCAATTTAAAGTTTCATACAAATATCCATTCTAGAAGAAGCCAAACACCAACTGAAGTTTGTCTGTATCAAAAGTCAATAATATTACAATAGCAAGCAGCTCTTTGACTGTATTTCAGTTTTATCACATCAGCCTATTTAGCATAACAAGAAGGAAAAAAGAAAATTAAACAAAAAACATCTTAAAGAGGGGAAAAAACTTTTAGGGGACTTGAAAAAATTTGGTCAGTGCCCTTCTGCATTTACACAGATCCACCCTTCCTGCCTTTCACTCTCCTCTCACTTGGACATCTTTTCATGTACCACAGTTCTCTCTAATTCACAAACAAGCAAGGTCTTGGGTTCTGCTCCTCAGTCTGACTGGACTCAACATCAAAACCCACATAGGAAAGCCTGTCCGTCAGATTTCCAGGCTTGTGCTGTGGGCACTAAAAATTCAGAGAGCTGGCAGAAACCCCAGAAATTAAACAACTAAATTTTTGAGGTTCACCTCTCTGCAAAAAAGAGACCAAATTCAACATGCAACTTTGTCATTAAGCCCAGGAGTACGTTCTTCCTGGTCTTGCCTCAAATTCAGAACGTGTGGTAACTCATGAGTCATTAAAATGGAAAGGCTCCCTTTTGGCTTCCAGGGCAACTGGATCTGATTTCACATGCTGCTATACCTCGGCACAATGGGATGAGTGAAATACAGACTGTCAGCCCCAGCTCTGAATTTACTTTCTTATATCATGAGCCTTACCTGAAAAGCAGTACTTTATGTGTTAATAATGTATTTGTTACAGCTATCCTGTGGAATGCTTAATTAAAGTGATATTTTGTTTCAGTTGAATGATCTCTGACTGTTTTATTGTCATTTGACATTAAATTGCAATTTGCCATGCCACATACGTTTCTGCACACATTGTCAATATGATTATAAAGGCAATGTTCTTGACCAAGAACATACTACTTACTGAGTGTCTTGAGAAAATGCTCAGATTTTTAAAGTTCTGCTTTCTCCCTTTTTTTTATTTTGTTGTTAAATCTCAATTGCTTTGGCTGCTTTAAAGCTCTTTGCAACCAAATAACTCCAAGTGCTAACAGAATTTAATATTCAGTTTTCATGCATGTCTCAGCTCTCACCACAGTGCACTGTGTTCAAACTGAGGTCAGCTTTTCCCTTGCATTTATATGGATCTGTGTGTATAAATATATAGATATAAAAATTATACATATACCTCTATATCACAATTCAGATCACCACGTGCACACAGGACATCAGACGTGGTGTTGCCCTCCCCACACCTTCTCTGATGCTTCTGCGAGAGCCAGCAAGCGGAGAGCCTGAGATGGTGGCACCCACCAGCATCAGCCCCGGCTCTCCTCTCGGGTCTCACGTATTGAATTTAGGCTCCCTCCTCCAGGCTATATGAATCATTTCAGCAGTGAACTTGTGACCCTGGCTGTGTAACACAGAGCATTGCTCTACCAGGACCATACAGCAGATAATGCACAGCTACTTTGGTCTGTACGAGACCTGACGTTCGAAAAGCTGCACTGAATTAAGGCAAGACAGTACATATTGCAGCAGAGTTCAGTGTGCACTGGGAATAAAATGCTTGGGTACTGTTTCCTAAATTCAGAGAGGGAAAAGCTAAATCCATGCCCTCTCCTATTTCACCCTGATTGAAGAGGTAAATAAAATAAAATAGGCTTACATGAAAATGTTGTCTGTATTACTGCCATGTTATTTCTGCTTTACCAGTGAGCTGAAAAAAGTTGTATATCTTATTCTTTTTTTTTTTTTTATTTCCTGCCTTGGTTTTGGGTAACTGGAATTGAGCTAGAGTGTTCTCTTCAACAAGAGTTTCAGCATGCTACATTCAATTCAGGTTAAGTTCCATTTCAGCTCTATTTTCCCAAGTTAACCAATCTTAAGTAGCATATTGAGTAGGACTAGTTCCTGTAACAGGCTGAAAAAAATCATACCAATTTGGAGGTAGCGGGTTACTGTTTCCCAGTCACAAATCCAACCATGATGGCAAATAAGAACATTCCAATGACATACAGAAAATCATAAGCAGCATCACAGTCTGGTCTGTCAGTTACAGTAAGGTCCTAATTAGTTATTTTTTTAATTGCTTATTTGATTAAATACTAAGCTATTGTCTTACAATTATGTGTATCGAGTGGAATAAATACTCAAGTTCAATTAGAGATATATTTTTTACTGGAATGGGTTTTATAAAGTTACTGTGCTGCCACAAGTGACTAATAATGAATATACTTTTCTTTTTTTGACAATGACAAAATAAGTATTCTCACAGAAGTGGCTGGTATGTGTAATTCGATGAGTTCACTTAAATAGTTCAACTCTGGATCAAAAAAGCAAATTATACTCACTTGAATAGTTCGACTGCGGATCAAAAAAGTAAATTATATAAGTGGATACTGCAAGGCAGAAACATGTGGACACAGCTGTAGTGTCATGTGTCACAGCTTCGCTCCGTGCCAGCTGGCATCGGCACAAAGGCAGGCCAAGCCAAACAATTCCTGTTATTCATAACAGCAAATGTGCATTCAAAACACACAGTGAAGGCTTTATAAAATAACTTGGTATTCAAATGGATCCACACTGTGGAATTGTTTTTTAATCACACATTGCTCTACGCCAGGCCGATCTGCCAAATTGTCCGAGTGGTCCAGAAGTTCTTGTCTTTACCCAAAACAGTGTAAATGCAGCTCTTGGCCTGCATATCTATGGGATGTTTGTGCTCAGGGTTTGCAGCCTTCCTTGTGCGCTCAGTAAATAGATGCTCACCCTCAGCACATTAAATATTCAGCCTTTCAATTAACAAGGGTGCACAACATGCACATTTATGCCTATATTATAATCAGAACTTCCCTAGCATAGAAAATCACACCATTAAGAAGTCTAGTTAGTGAGAAAGCAAGCAGTTAGGATAGTTTCACAGATAAACTCCTTCTAGACTGCATTTAAATTTAGAACTTAAATATAAAATGCCAGAGGTATTCACTGTACTCCTCTATAAGGGAACCTCTTCCAAGTATGCAAATAGGCTCAGCTTATCTAACCTCAATGGGGACTTCATGAAATATGCCTCTACTGATGGTGAAAAAAACCCAAATGAAAAAAGGAAGGAGGAAAGCTCAATTAAGCTCTTTTCATTGCTGTTCAGACAACTCTTACTTGAAAAAGGATTCCACACACCCCCACCCCAACAGTCATACGCCTCTATCTCCTTCCCAGCAATCCAGATCAATGTTATTATTGCAGGATCCAGCCTTAATTTAGCATATCTGCAGTTTCATCATACCAAGCCAATGAATGCTCATCATGGAATGTTATGGCTGAAGTTACGCAAAAATGGGAGTTCTCAATAAAACCAAGTTCACTTTCTCAGAAGGTGTATGTCAACATTGCCAGTCTGAAGCCCATGGCAACCTACTAATATACACCAGGTAAAAATCTGTGAAGAATCTGAGGGTTTAAATATAACCACACTTAAAATAATATTGTGTCACTTCCAAATTTCCCCTTCTTTTAGAAAAATAATAGACCTCAGCCTTGCAGGGCAGGCCCCTCGGTTTCTTCTATAAGAGCCATCAAGTGCTTCATCTCAGTGCCAGAAGAGAGTGAGTGGAGGGTGGGAGCAAACATTGCTCTCAGAGGAAACAGGGAAGCTGCATTGCAAGCAAAGGGAATATTTGGATCCCTGACCACAACCCTACAAAGCCTTCTTCTGATTATGGCTTGCTTCTGGCTGCAGGAGCTTTGTGTGTGCTCAAGGCCATTTCTCCAAGTCTGATTCGTTTAGCTAGAAAAGGAATAACAAACTTTCCAAGTAAACAAAGCAGATGTAAAAGGCTCAGCAGTTAACACCCCCTTTTTTTGACCTTCTCCACCCTTTGGCTCCATGTTGTAGATAACTGGGCACAGCCTCTGCTGAGACTGGTTGACCATGCTCTGGGGAGGTCTACAAGACTATTCCACTCCCCACTTTCCCGAGGATCTGGCCCCTTGGCTTTTTCAAAACCAGGCTTCTACCCATGCCAAGAGTGAAAGCCTTTTTTTCCCAGGAAACATAAATAATGGGCTGCACATGGGGAGGGATGACATAGCTTTTATTACCTTGCTTACAGTAGCCACTCTTTAATGTCCAGTGCCTAAGATTTGCCAAGTACAGGCCAATTTTTCCCCTTCGGAAACAAAGAAAATTACACTAATTCATTTATTTCTGTGCATTTTTTATAGTCTGTGTTCTTGAAAAGTAGCCTTTCCCCCATCTTCTGAGTATAATTGGTATTCAGGTTAATAGATACCAGACATCTTCTATCAGGCAACATGGTTTAAATAGGCACGTCATTAACATGGATTACTTAGGCCATGTCTCCTATTGAATTAGTGATCTGCAGGCCAACTCCAGGGAAGGGGTTGGAGGCCTGTACGCTGGGTATTGAAACATCTAAACTTTGGCCCCATCCTCAAAAGAAAGTGTGAAATGCCTTGGAGAAAATCCCAGCTCTGAGGCTATAACTGTCGTTAAAAGCAAAGCTCCTGCAGACATCCAGAGGACTATTCCACCCCAAACTACAACAGCAACACAGCAAACTCAAGCAGGAGGTTTTAAAAGGCCTTCAGGACTTCAGTTTAACCCTTTCCCAACCAATTCTGGTGCCAGCAGGTGGGCATCTGCCCCTTTGGAAACTCCATTCCTCTTAATTACGCAAATATTTTAGAGGGTGTTTTATAAAAATGGATTGAAGTGTCTAGTAAAAGATTAGAGCAGACAGACAGACTGGATACACCTACCAGATGTCTGAAAAGCCTTTAGCAGTGAGCAGCACAGTCCCATGTGGTTGCACAGGCAAAGCTGGATGACTCCAGGAGTTCTCCTTTTCGCAGGAGTAGGGAAAGAACATGGTACCAGCAGGGAGAGGTGGCCAGCAGGAAGACACAGTAATCCTTCCTTTTCCAGTGCTAATGACTTTAGATATTAATAAAACATGGGTGGGTATTCATTTGTTGTTTTCTTTAAATATAGGGGGTTTTGCATAATATCACTCTTAAATTTGCATTATTCTCAGTAACAAAGTTGAGCTCCATGCAAACTGAGTTACAGTGTTTGGGGTGTTTTTCAGTGCACATATAATTGCTCACAGATGTTACCTGGCCCATCCAAGCCATTCTGTCCAGCCTTCTGCTTTGTACATAAAGTTAGTGATGAGCAAGTTAAAAAGCAGAATATAAAGTGGGGAACATGCAGTTATCATCCACTGATCTGTCAGATCCACAAAAGCTGGGACCATCATCCCATGCAAGGAAACCAGAAGTAGACATTTCAGGCATATTACTGCACATCAAGCCCTGGTTGAAACTCCTGCTGAGCCTGTTTATGACAGCATAATCCTATCCAAAAACTGCTAATATAAAATGCAACTTTTTTATTTGGCCATGATCCGGCTATCCAATAGCAAAATTAGATGGACTGCACTGATAGCAATACCTACTTAACAGGGGGGACACATAAAAAGGGCAATAAAATCTTGAAAATTCCCCGTGTTTCCTTTTTACTTCCATATTCTACTGTAATAGTTTTACTGAGCTGTGAAAAAAAAATCTCTGAAATAATGATATACTGTTACAGCCTCTGAACTGGCAAACAAATGCTTGTACAGTGTGCTTAACATGATGTAAAGTGTTGGCAGGGATGGAGCCACAATCCTGAGTTGAATCCACACTGATACAAGACTCGCTCAGCATCAGAGCTTGTGGACCAGGCCACACTAAGCTCAAGTCTACTGCCCTGCCACGGTCACCAAAACCATCTGTGGATCTCACTCATGTCATGAGGTGTGTAACACTGAGAACGGAGAGATAAGAGCTGCAAAAATTCTGATTCCTTCCCTCCACTGTTAAAGATGAGAAATGCACATAAAAAGGGGACTTATCTTCCTCTCTTTCCCTAAATGAACAAGATGACAACTTGAGTGGAGGCTCTTGGTCTCCACTTGGACAGAGTAGCTTTAAACTCCGATCACCCCCCGTTTTGACACTGGATATTTTATTTCATTAAAAAGAAAAATCTGAAATTTTATGACCATTTACTTTTACTTACTTTCTAATTAGTGTTTATTTTTAAAATGCCCCAGCTAAAACAGGCTCATCTCCAAAAGTATGAGGTACAGGTAAGGCAAAGCAGGAACCTCAAGTGGCTGCAGAGGTATGACATGCCAGAATTTGACTGACATTATGTCCCAAAAGATGCTGTATGTAGTTTGGATTTAGATTCTGTATTTAAGGAGCTAAGGTAGGAAAGGCATCAAGGAAGATAATTGCTTTTAATTGCATAATATTCTAGAGGCTTCTGAAGTGTCTTGATCCTTTTGGACAGGTTTCAGTGGAAGTGGTGTGCAGCTAGCAGAGGGAATTTCTGAGCCTCACAGAAGATGTGGCAGGCACAGGGATACAGCTGTGATGACCACAAAAGAAGGCAAAACAACCAAAATACCTATTTGATCATTTCTGTCCTTTAGTTTTGGGACATATGCCTGTCAGATTGCTTGGCTTGTCAGATTGCTTTGAAGAAGCCAGCTGGGGCTGCAGCCATCAAGAATAGCTGCAGGAGTGGTAGAGAAGGACAGGAACTTCAGCGGTCCCCTCACTGTAGGTGCTGCCCTACCAATAGAATTGTCTAGCATTTCTACAACAGCTAATATTTAGGGTGTCCAATTGATTTCAAAGAGGACTGATGCCCTGGCACTTTAGCAAAGATTTTACCTGATGCTAAGTCCTTAAAATCATCAGTCAACATCCAGCAATGAAAACAGGATTTTGTTTTGCAAAGACAGACTCGTGAAAGCACTTAGTCAAGTTGAGCTTGAGGTGGTAGAGAAATCAGTGAGAGCCTCTCAGTAAGTAATGAAAGATTTCTGCACAATCAGTTTGGAAGTAGAACAAAAAACACTCAAAATCCTTCATTGCCAGGTCTGGCATGAATCCACCCCAATGGCTCCTGCATGCGCAGTCATTGAGGACTCCCTCTACACTATCTGGGTTTGCTCACTTCCCACTGGAGCAGTGTTGGGAGGGCATCCCTTCCCATGTGCTCCTTCCCCAGGAGTAACTTGACGTCCAACAGCCAGTGAGGTCACTCCTAGTCTCGCCAAAGCCTGTATACCATTACAATGAAGTAATAATGTATTTATAACACACCTAACCACTGATGGCTTCTATTCCTGTTGAGGCTCTTATTTTTTTTCTTCCCCTGCATTTGCACAGATGTTTTCTGAGAACTGGTCTCCAGAAAGAGCCTTGCAGAAAACAAGCCATGTCTGTTGATTCTGGCTGGCTTTTATAACGATAGTTGTTAGCACGCAGGATTTATGTTTCAAATATCATTTTAATTTCTTGGGCCGCATTTTTAACCACAAAATGTTAATTCAACGGTGCACTATAAATGCTGCAGCTCTTTTATAAAAATGTAGGACAAGCTGTTTCTAAGGAAATATTCTGAGAGTCTGATTCATAGAAATACGACTCACATACATTTTCCATGGAATTTGCTCTGAAATATGTGTGGAATACATTCTACAATAAATTATGTACTTTAGTGATTCATTAAATCCTCTCCCTACTCACAAGTAGCAAGCTCTTCATTATACACAAAAAATAGTGCAATCAGCCCAAACCAGCAACATTCTCATTCTTGTCATACTCAGTGCACGCTTTTGGTTTTGATCTTTAAAAAAAAATAAATCTATAAAAGCATTTAGAGAAAGCACATAAGTTAAGCTGGCATCCAGCTTTAATTTACACAAAAGCAAATTAAGGATATCTATTTCCATAATTACTTCCATGTTCAATGAAAAGAGTTAGAGCTCAGAATGACTCCCAAAAATCACAAGAATTATTAGGAATGGATGGCTACTGAAAAAGACATTTCTAGGAATAATTATTCTCATGTTATTTTTCTTTTTATCACTTTGTCCCAGCAATGCTAACACTCTTTCTATGCTTCCTACCAGTGTGTGTGTGTACCTGTGATGTGGTTTCAGTG
>JAOXXN010000446.1:10100593-10111138 GCA_026770055.1 Myrmophylax atrothorax | reverse complement strand
TTCTGAGCCTTCCATACATGGAAGTCGGTGACTTTGTTCCTTTCATTCTTCCATTCCTCCATGCCATCTCCAACAGAACAGGATTTTGATCCCAATGTCTCCCACATCCTTGCAAAAACATCTTAACTCATCAAGCTTTAGGCAGTGTTGCCATAAATTTCTGTTGTTGGCATTGTCCCTTTGTCACCCCAAATTAAACATTTGTGAAGAAAGGGACAGATGTGTTTTGGGGTGAGGTCATTCTTGTGTCTTCAGTTCCCCTCAACAAGTCTGAGGCAAGTGCTGTAAGCTGCAGTCTATCCTTCATTTCCTTCTTTTATTAAAAATATCTAGCCCAATTTTGCTTCTTCCCCAGGAAGTTTGGAATGAAACTTTTAAGTATTTTCAGAGAAACAGAAATGTCACTAATTAGCCTTTAACATCTAAAAGCAGTTCAGTTAAGTCTGTTGGGCAATACAGAAGAACTCAACTGGACCACTAGGTGAGGCAACTCAAGTAATTTTTATTCTCCCTGGCCAAACTGAAGGAGTGTTAACAAATAAAAAGCGGAAGAGGTAAGTTTTGGGTGAACACAACATAGAGAGTCAAAAAGGAGGGAGCTCTGCAGCAGACCAGGTTGAATTGGATGGAGAAGCCACAGAGAGCAGGGCAAGAGTCAGCATGAGGCCATTGAAAGGTCAGGGAACACACAGCAAAACCACTCTGAACATGAGAGGGACTGATGGACCTGTCAGTATTTCTAAATGGGCTGCCCTTAGTCAAATGCAGAAAGGCAGGAGCAAAACAGATTTTTCTCCTATTCTGTACCTTCCTCCATAAAGCAGCAAAGGCTCTCAAATGTTTATGAGAAAGGGCAAAACTTCCTCAAGACACAGGCAGGGAAACGTGACAGGGGCCAGGTGTGGGAGCAATTGTACCATATCTGAAGATGATACATTTTATGAGCCCTCTCTGTGACCCACAGGGAACTCCTTGAGCTCTCCCCTAGTAATGCATCTTCATGTCACCCTTTGGCTGTGAGCCACAATGGAGGTTTCTGTGATGACAGGAGAAGCCAGGATCCCATAGTGTTTGGGGGAACAGGGCCATGGCCCCATCAGTTCTGCCATTAATCCACCCTGGGGCAGCAGTGACAAGGGCTGAGTCTGACATGAAAATTCCATTTGCTGGCTATCTCAGTAAGGTGCTTCATCATGGCTATGGGACACTCAGGCAGAGCTGCTTTTTCCTCTCCTGATGAAAGGTTCTGCCTGAAGTCTGGAAGTTCCCTTAAATTCTCACACAGAGAGACATAATATCCACAGGGAAGATGTGCTAAGTTGCACATTGAGTTTTAGGCAAGATGTCCAGTGAAATAATGAGTATAGAGCAATACCACAAGCTTATAGAGGTCTTTTCTAGGGACATAAATTTCATTAAACCTACCAGCCAACTAAAGAGAGTAGAAATTTTGTTTAAAAAACCCAGATATCTCTGCAATGTGAGAGCAAGCATGAGTCAGGAATGTTCAGTGTTTTTAGGTGACAGATGCCTTCCCTCATGAAGGCAGTAAAATGATAGACTGCCCCAAAATACCAACACAAAGTAAAGCCTATGGTTAAACAGATAAAAAAAAAAAAGAAAATTGTAATGCAGTAAGAGAGAAAGGAAAGGAAGCTGCTATTCTGCAGGATGTAATGAAAAATCGTTTTACCTTCACCAAGTGTTTTAATCTTCTGACACAAACAGGGAGTTGAGTAGTGCTGTGCTGATCTTGTGGATGTACAAAATGCTCAACATCCCTAGAAGGAGAGAATTTTCTTGTGTGATGTTGAGCTGGGCTTTGGTGAACATGAATTCAGTGGGAAAAGGATGTTGTACTGTCAAAGGATTTCACAGTCTAGACCTTCCTGGGCAATCAAGTGAGCAGCTCAGCTTCATGTGCTTCCCAGTTCTGTAATTCTTCCTTGCTTTATCTGACTTTTTCCCGCCAGTACTGAAGACTCAAGAGCAACCAAATAAATGTGGATGAGTAAAAAAGTACTTCCCACTGAATAGTTACATCAAGATTGCATATCATCACTTGTGTTAACTAGAGGGGAAAAGACTGATGAACTGTGCATAATAAGTGAATACCAGTTTCTTATGCAACACCAAACACCTCACAGTTGAGGCCAAAATGCAAGCACGAGACGATCCTCCAGGTTATATAGCTCTACTGCTCCTTTTCCAAGTTTACAGTCAATAGCCATCATTACAAAAAATCACCAGGCTTTACTTCAGAAAGTTCTTCAGCAAAAATACAGACTGTACATCTTTGCATTGTATGGAATTAAATTTTAACTATTTGGCTTAATTAATTTATGCCACTGCTCCTGATGCATATACATGCAGAAGTGACTGGTAGCAGTTGAGACTTACAATGAGCCTAACAGTGACATAAAATATCCTTACACCAGGGCAGTAGCTTTTAAATAAACACAGAATGTTAAAAACGTCTGCTCTTACCAATAAAACAATCGCCCTTTGAAGAGATTCATAAAAGAAGAAAAAACATAAATAATGAATCTAGAGTTAATATCTTTTCAAAGTCATTTCCAAAGAAGAACAAACCCCATGCAGAACAAGAGGACAGAGTCCTAGGCTGTACAGGGGGAGGTTTAGGTTGGACATTAGAAAGAAGTTCTTCAGAAAAAGGGTGATTAGATAGTGCAATGGGCTGCCCAAGGAGGTGGTGGAGTGACCATCCCTGGAGGTGTTTAAGAAAAGATTGGATGTGGCACTCAGTGCCCATGTCCAGTTGACAGGGTGGTGTTCTATCACAGGTTGGATTCCATGATCTTAGAGGTCCTTTCCATCCTTAAGTGATTGTGCAATTATTATTGGTTTCCAGATACCTTTGCCTGATGCTACTTGTGCTGTGCCAACAATTGCAATAAAAATGCAGAAGAATCGTAAAATTTGGGGAAAAAAAAGTTCATCAAATTTGTCTTTATTCTTGCCTGTTGGTTTGCTTTGCAATTTTTGTGAAGGGTTTGGACTAAGCTCAGGACATGGTCACACCTGGGATATTTCTTTGTCATAAATAAGAAAACCTGTTGGTTTGGTTTTGTTTTCAAAAAATCCAGCCTTGTTTTCAGTTGTGGAAAGGCAATGTGAGTACAAACTCAGACTAAAGGAAGCTCCTGAAGCAACCAACTCATTATTTCTGCAGTCTGAGTAACTAAGTGTTGTGGATCCACAGGGTGCCACATTGTGTAATATAGCTGGGTGTCAGTAGCTACACCAGGCACTAAGAGACATCGGGTATTTGACTACTTGGGATCAATCCAAAGCCCACTGACAAACTACAGACATTAGTGAGTGCATATATGGGGGTGAAATCAGTTAAAGGCATACTTATATCATGCTTTTCAAAGAGATCCTGGTCTGCATCCCACAGAGAGATTCCTCACTACTGGCTGGTCTGCAACAGGATTGCAGATTTGAATCCTGTCTTTGAACCATAGCAGGTGCCTAGACATGGCTTCCTTCCCATCATATACAGAAATTCATCAATGTTCTTCTTCTAACAGACATCCAGTGAAAGCACAACCTAACCCAGCTAGGGAACTGTAGGTTCTGCTTGCAGCTATTACTAAGATTCCTTCACTTTCACAGGATATGTTCTCATGGCAGCATAAACTTAATGAATCTATTCAAATTTAGATACAGTACCTATCACGTTAGCAATAGCATCAGCAATACCCTGTAAAGGGAGTTTGAGGAACACATTGTGGAGGACTGGCCACAATAAATACATTTAAGGGTTGATTCTTCACCTGGAAGAAATCTGCAGGGTTTCCTGAAGCTGGACCAATTTCTTCGCAGGGGCTCGAGCCCCTGGGTTTCAAAGCAAGAATGTTTTGAAGACTGATATTAAACTAGAAAAATATTCTTTGAAAAAAATCACAGCTTTTGTGTTTGCATTTAGATTTTAGCCTTATTGCATACAGCTCCCTAACAGTATTTTTCAGCTTAAAGCCACTCAACAGTATTTAAACACTGGCCTTATTTGGTGTGAAAGAGAACACAGCCTGTAGTTCAACACTTGCTGAATGTATTTTCTATGTCTATAGGTTTTGCTTAATTACTATTACTTCTACCTCAAGTAGTCATAAGTAACACTTATTAATTAATGGGGTATTTGCTGAAGTTCATTTCCTTTCTTCTTTCCTTTTACTGAAAAAAGGCACAGGGGGACAACAGAGAAGAGCTGAGGACATGCGTATTCCATTTGAAATCCATGATTAAAAAGCTTAAAAATTCAAATCAACGTAAAAAACTGTTTTATTTTAATACTGTGGAAGGTTTCAGTGAACTCCATTATTTTCACTCACTATTTGCTTGAATAATTTAGGCAAGAAAGCTAAATTATACATAAAGTGTACAGTTAGAAGAAAAAGTTCATGCACAGCCTCGGGCTATAGCCATCCCCTAATGATGTCTGTAGTCAGTGGAAAAGAACTCGTTAGACTGAGAGTAATTTCTCAGGGTTTAAATTTTTTTCTTAAAGCAATAATGTTCTTATAAAAATCTGACAAACACACTCAACCAAAAACCACAAAAGAAAGGCCGTTCCTAAAACCACAGCCTTATAACTTTTCATTTAATTTCACTGGAAATCTGGCTTTTCACATGCTATTTATTCTTGTTGGCTGTCTTCAGCGTTCTGATCAAATGGAGAAATGCACATCTTGATATCCTCCAGCTCTTACTTTGTTTAATCAGAGACCTAAAGTTTGCAGGGAGTTAAAATAAATGCTGTACAGTTCTCTGAGCAAAACTGAAATCTGCTGTGAAAGAAGGTTGCTTTTACACTCGGTACACAGTCATTTTCTCTAGTGGTTGCAACTTGCCCCACTATTGTATTCAAGGACCAACTCGTACTATTAAACGTTTATGGCTTGATTCACTAAAGCTTTACATGCCCTTTAAACTTGACTGGGGAAATGTGCATTGGCAAAGTGGACCAGGTTACCAAAACTCAATAAATTGTTTCACCTCTGATCTCACATCTCTTCTCTCTGTACCTCAAGATCAGACACTGTAGAGAGCAGAGTTCCTGAGAGCAGAGAGCTTGATTTGAGTTATGCCATGAGCAGGAGTAAGAACAAAAAGTCATTGTATAGAAATTAGCTAATAGTAAGTTTGTTGTTCAGACTTATCTTTTGATCAAAGTAGCTCAACTAGATCAGAGAATGAGACAAGGAATTTTATTCAAATTACTCCTTCAAATCCTTTGTATAAAATGAATAACTTTCTATAATATTAATGGTTTTACACCACTTTATACTTGTATTATTCTGTCACATTAGTTTTAACAGTACTACCATGTACAGTGGTTTAGCATTAATGTGATCAGAAGAGAAATTACACGTGCACTTTCATATTGTTATAGTGAAATCAAGGTCTTCTATGACACCAATATGAAGCAAACCTCAATAAAATATAGACTGCCTAACATAAAGACATTTTTATATCACATTGGAGCAAGAACACATATTATTTCTTCTCAAAATCACTTGCAGCGTGGCGCACAGGAATAGTGCTGTGTTGACCTCAGGTAGAAATGAGTGCAGACCTTCCTCATCTGTGAAGAGATCCTGCTCCACAGGAGACCCACCCTGCCTGCAAGGTTCTGTGGCACCTGCTCTCCAAAGCCCACTCTCAACAGGGCAGGGTGGCAAAGCCCATTTCCCTTGAAGCAGATGAAATACTGTTTCCCAAATTGCTGCTGTAATGCAGGCTACTGAACACCCCCTGAGTTCCCATGGCCCTCTGGCAATCCTCTCCCAACTGATAGCAGCCCTGGGCCAGACAGACTGGAAGGTTCTCTACAACCTGCCTCTGTCCTCTACAGCACATGTTACAGCTCCAAATGAGCAAGCTTTGGAGTAACATGAGAAGGAAGAACTTTTGGTCCCTTTGGAGGACATCCCCTCTGGCAGATGAGGGACAGAACAGCCAGACTACCCTGAATGCAAGAATAGTGTCAGAATCAATGCAGTTGCCTCCCTTTCTGCTTTACACACTCTAGGAAACGTGCCTGGAGGACAAGGACCTATAGATGGCTAAGGGAAAAATCGGAGCACAAAGCATTTGGCTTATGGGTGGGTGAAAAATAGGAACTGGTGCTTACAGACATAGCTGAGGCAAAGTCAGAAAGACACAGGCCTTGTAGCCAGCTCAGAGATTATCCCAACCTCTCCTGGACCCCACAAAGAGAGTAGTGCCCAGCAAGCCCCTGTTGGAGTCAAGATTTTCACAATGTCTCATGTTACAAGTAGAAAACTTCACTGCTCAAAACAATCCTAGGGGAAAATTTTATTTACCTTTTAGGAGAATGAGGACATTACAGACAAATAGAGCAGATGCATTTATGAAAAACAAGCCAAGAAAAGCAGGAGTGATGACTTTCAAGTCCCAAATAGGTTACTTCCACCAAATACTGAGGTATGTCCCAGCCCACCTAACGGTAAAGAGTTCTCTCCAAAGACACCCTGCCAAAGATTCATGTAACTCCATTCTAGAATAACAGGAAACATACCCCAAAAGCACTCAGTGCCTCTGTGCGAGGACAGTCAGTACTGAATCTCCAGAACCACCATTTGGAATACGAACAACTTTCTCCCTTCCAGAAACTGCAGGTTTCTGTAGGTAGATGTTGACTTCATCACATAGCTGAGACAAACATCAATTATCCCTCATTCAACCTGAACCACAAAATACTATCCTAAACCCAAGATCTCATTGCTATATTTTTTCCTCTTTGGTAAAATAGAAGAGAAACCCTTATTACTCTCTGCATTTCCTATGTTTGCTATATATCATCAGATCTTAAAAATACCGCTACTATCTTTCCATAGTTTCTCCAGCAGAAATCTTTACAGAACTAAAAGCAATGGAACTGAATCTCCAAGTCTTAAGAGAGAACATAGTTTTAAACCTGGACACCAGCAACTGATAGGTAACATCTCTATAGAAAGCAACAGGAAAACTACTTTACAGAATCTAAAAACGATTGGTTTACTTTTAAATGATAGCAGGCCCCTCCTCCAAAAGTCCAGTTTATCTATACCAAAGTAGTTCATGACTGCCACAAAAAAGGTCCCTCTGCTCACTCTTCAAGGTGCAGTCATAAGCTCTACATACTGAATGTTTTTCTACCTTCACATTGCCTTCCACTCCCCAGAATTTTCCTCCTGGCTCTTTTCCACACCATCATCCTCAGGAGATTCCAGCAGATCACATCTGCTCACTGAGCTTTGTACATATTTGGTCACTGAAGCTTTCCAGGCAATGGCAGGGTAGGGAAAAAATTCTTTTTTTAAGCACAAGGCCATGGTTAGAGTTGCTGGTTTGTGCACTCCCATACCACTGAATGTCCCACCTGCCACACCGGGGAGTTCATAGCAAGACAAAATGAGTTACAAGAAGGAACCCAACTTCAGATCCACCAAAGCATGCAAACAGAGACTGATCAGATTCAACTCCCTAACTATGCCCATGTGACCATTTGCACTTCTCCAGGAAAGATCCCTTTCCCTTTCCTCCTAACTTTACCCAGAGTAAAACACTTCATCCAGAACCACAAACACTTACTCATCAAGCTGAATTTTTCATAGAATCTTAGAAATGCTTAGGATGAAAGAGACCTTCAAGATCATCTCATTCCAACCCTCCTACCATGGGTAGGGACATCTTCTAGCAGATCAGGTTGCTCAGATCCCCATGCAACCTGGCCTTGAACACTTCCAGGATGGGAATAGCCACTCTGAGCAACCTGTTCCAGTGCTTCATCACCCTCACAGTAAAGAATTTCATACTAATAGCTGATCTAAATCTCTCCTCTTTTACCTTAAAACCGTTCCCCTCTGTCCTATTGCTACCACACTCCCTAAGCAGGAAATGTTGATCAAGTTGAGCTGATCGAAATTTCAACCACTGAAAGTTGGAAGATGCTTCTGAGATACATGGAAATATTTCTGCACCCACGAAGCAGCATTGTAGCCTCTGCCCTCGCATCCCTCACCCACTGTCCAACACAGATTTTGCAAGCATAGTGTGCTCAACCACTTCATCTAGGTGGGAAAATCAGGGGAATGGAAAGAAGTTTTGATATTTCAGTGATGAAACAGCAGAGGACACGTGCCACACTGAAACACTGCTGACTGCTGTCTCCACCCTCTCTGCTGAGACTGTAGTGGTACAATGAACCAGGTCTTACTGATCAAAACTTGTCAGGGCTAAATCTGAAATTAGCCCACAAGACATAGGTTGTTTTTTGCTGTAAACAGTGCTTATTTTAAGTAGTACTTTGAGTAAATGCATGATAAAGGAATTTTATTCAAAATGAAATGTGAATATATTATGTTTTTAAAGCCCTGAGGTGTCATTTTGGTATGTAAAACTGGATCAGGTTTTCTGAGTAGGGGGAACTGTTTCTCTTGAGAAGGCTTTGGAAATATAACTGCTGCCACTTAAGAACCTTCACAATTTTCTCCCAAGTTATGGTTTCGGAACACTGGCTGGGGGAGGGAGAGGGGGGGAAGTCCTCTGAAATTTTTAAAAACATGCTCTTAATTATATAAGCCTTTAGATTGCTCTTCTGTTATAAAATTAACAGCCCATCTTGAAAAGAAGGGGGAAAAAATGATATTCATCTTTATTTAGGTGCTGACGCAAATGAGAGGCAAACTGCTAAGCACGTTCATGCTGGGGCTCCGTCAGTGAGCACCAGACCACAACACCATCGATTATGCAGCCATCAGGGACAAACATGCTCAGCTGGCACAGCCACAGTGCTTTCAGAGATGATTCCTGGGAAAGATCTCTCTCAGAAAACTTGACATCTCCTTTGGAATGTTTCTCATGATGAAGAACATGCTGCCTTTCCCTCTCAGCCCTTGGGAAGTTAATGATCTTCACCCTGCTACGTTTTGAGACTGAATGGGTCCAGCTCCACCAAATGTGGTTTGAGCATTAGGGAACAGAGTGGGGGTGGAGCTGCCTGGGGGGGTAGGACTGAAGGATGAGCTGGGAAGCCTCTCAGAACCCCTTTTGGAGACTGCACTGGGATCTGGCAGATGTATCACAACCCTACTGCTCCCCAGACATGTTGTTCCAGTAACTCATCAAGTATTCCATAACTTGCCAGGTAACTAGGCTAGCTTTCCTAAGATTTTCATGGTAAATCACATTTCACAATACCTGAGTCATTCTTGTGGGCTCTCTGCTGCTCACTCCTCTGTACCTGTGAAGCCCATATACCAGAACTATTGAAACCCTGACAATTACTCATCCCAAGTTAAGCAGCTTTGGCACTTGCTTACTCAGACACCAATTCCATCAGGTTTTATGACTTTTGGACTCTCACACACCTAGACCTTCCCACTTCACACAAGTACATCCATTCAGCAATCAGCATAGGAAAATATCTGCAAGGCTGATGCTGCAGCATGGATACATAAGCAGCCTTATAAGTCCTGTAACACTGCAGGCAACTACCTCAAATCTCAACTTCTCACTTAAAACTCAAATGTAGCGTTTTGTTTTGTTTTTTTAAATTCCAATTATTCCTGCAGGAAGTCTGCTCCAGTCTCACACTTCAGATGGTTAGGCACCTTTTTCTCATCTCCAGCCTAAATGTATTCATGACCAACATACAGCCATTTGTTCTCATTTATAGCCATTTGTCCCTGTTCTGATGCAGTGTTGCAGAGTAGCATTTGCCTGCCACAAAGGACTCCAGGGATACTGGGATTCTCACCATTGACTCCAAGGCTCTGGAATAGGTCACTGCGGTAGGAGTAGGGGAGGAGAGAAGGGATAATCTTCATATAGAATACAGAAATATGAAAGTAATCATATTCAAAAAGCTACTTTATTCTGATTTGTTTATACATTATCCAAGCATTTTATTTTATTATGCATTTTAATAATGCAAGGGCTTAAAAGCCAAAAATGAGCATATTCCATGAGCTCAATATATTTCAGTTTGTACATCATCAATTGTTTTTCCTTGCGATTATGCAGTTTTACTTTATCATCCCTTTGATAACAATTTCTGTATAAAACCTGACTTTATATTTCATTTTTCCCGTCTGTTATCTTAGCAAAATACATCCAAAACACCCTTTGTACTGCTGTACTAATATAACAGATCAGGAGAAGCTGTGGCATAAGAAATCAAAACCATAATAATGTCTTTGGGTTTTGCATTTTAAATACTGCATTCATTGTTGCACTGAGGTTTGAGATCCCTTTTCAGACATTACTGAGATTACCTTTGGTAATGCCTATTTCATTGTACTTTGATATAAAATAATGTATGTCATAAATCATCTAAGTGACTGTCATTAGAGTGAAAAGCACCTACTTATGATATGTAACAATTTGCTTTTCTAATTTGAAAAGGATTGAGGTATTTTAATTATATAAGGTCTAAAGCCCTTGTGAATGAAATTACAATTCAATGTAAAATCACTTTCTGCACAGAGCTGTAAGTTAGGAAATGATAACAGC
>JAOXXN010000446.1:10040839-10078387 GCA_026770055.1 Myrmophylax atrothorax | reverse complement strand
CCACTAGGTCCTTTGGTCCAAGCCAAATATAAGTATTAACAAGAACATAAAGATTATTTTCCAAAGCACACAACTGAAATGCAATGATCATAGACGGATCTTTTTTCATGAGATCCATTACTATTGTTACCCAGCTTACCAATACAGATCAGCTCCCATATATCTGGGATTTTTTAACCCTAAATCACGAAAGTCCTAAAATAAATGGCTCAAGAAAGTGAGCTCAAAACTTCAAACTGTTTCCTCAGTGCAATTACTTGCTGAATTTAATTGAAGGACTCCTCATTAACACCTGCAGGAGAAAATTTAAGAGAAAAGGAACACACCAGTATACTAGGAAGATGGAATATGCAGAAAGCTGGAATTCCTGAGAAGTTTTAATGATTATTAAGGAGAGGAAAAAAAGCAAACAACCCTTACTTTGGTATTAGTGTTCATCCTGGGACACTTAACAATCAAGCTTTTAGAAGGACTTCAAACAGAACCCTGATATTCTCAGCCCCTCTGAAAACCTAAACCAGGCATTTCATATTTAGCACCCTCAGCATCTGCTCTTTAACAATTGCAATGATGATGATAAAAACAACACCCACACCTTACAACACAGCACTTTTCATCTGCTGAAAACAAAACATTTCCCAAAGGAGGCAAAACATTACCATTCCATGTTTAGAAACAGAGAAATTCAAGTATAGAGAAATGAAATCACTCACCCAAGACCATTCAGCTGGAGCAGTAGCAGAGCCAGGAGAAGAAGCCAGAATCCCTGTCCAGATCGCCAATGTGAGTCTTTAACACTCAGCACCACACCTTCAACCTCAGTAGAGCAGGTAATATTATGATCTCCTCTCTCACAGATCCAAGCTAAGTTTTAGTTATAATCTGGAAGCACTGCAAAAGCTGTGGATTAAAAAAACGCTGTATAAATGCAAAGCATCATTATAATTCAACAGATATTGGAAAAATTACTGCAGTTTGTATTTGTTTTTCTGTATTTGTGGAATTTATGTTGTTTCAACACTTGAACAGCTTTTGATAATGACACCATCTGTTAATTCTCACCCCTCACTAAATTAGAACAAGTGGTGGAATTGTTAGACTGTAGTTTTACAGATCCCAGCTTAGCAAACAAATCTGAACCCAGGGTCAGCAAGAGGCATTACCAGCAACAGGAAGCAGCAACTAGTCAGGCACAATTTCCAGCCCAAGAAGAAGAGAAAGTGTAGGACATTGAAGAACAGCACACCTCTCAACAAGTTCTCTGGAATGGTTCTTTCTTAGGTTGTGCTCCTTTTCCCAACCCTGACAGGTGAACAACATTACTCTGAGGCTGCTCAGACTGGTGGGGCACCAGTGGGTGGGGTATTCCTGTTCTGATCTGATAGCCCTGCCAAGTGGAATGGTCACCTGGTACAAGTTAAATCCCCTCCAACTGCAACAAGCTTCAGGTGGGCAGAGCTCTGAGTGGCTCAATTAAATTAACATCCAAGCTGGTATAAATTACTATACTTTGAAATGTAGAACACATGGCTACCTGCAAAAATACCCACTGGGGAGCAGGAGAAGGACCACAGACGATAATACACTTGAAAGTAAAATTAAAGTTTATAATCAACCTTTTGATTTCACAAACACCATTTTCCTTAAATATTGATATCCTTCTCTGTGTTCTGAGAAATGCTCTTTCTCTGTTTTCAGTTTTTATGAGAGTTTGTTTAATACACTTATACCTGCAAAAGGGTCAGATTATGTTACATGCAGATTACTTAACAAAAATACACAGCCCTTGATCTCTAGACTACCTTTTGCATATGTCATTAAACATCTCTTAGTTCTTCTAAAAACCTTTTAATTCTCTCCTTCTGAACGCGTCTCAGTAATTTCAGTCTTTTCTCAGACAGTGAACTAAATCCTAAATAGTTGTAATCTTCTGTTTCACAAAGAATTTTTAGCAAAAGGACTGACTTTTACTTCAGACCTAAGCCATGTTACATACATCACAGCACAAGGCAACAGGGAGTTTGCTCATGTTATTTATGAATGTTCAAGACACATTCATGAAAGCCTCAGCCCTCCACATTCCTGATTATGTAGGAATCAGGCACAATACTGTAGTTACACTTGTCCAGCAATAGTCCTGGTGGAGTTCTTCAAATTAAACTCACTTGGCATCACTGCAATGCCTAATTACCTCATGTGCCCTGGAATGAACTGGGTTTCTCACCTGCCAATAATACAATTCCCCATTGCCTCTAGAGGGCTTTTAAGAAAGTTGACCAGAGAAGTTGTGGATGCTACATCCCTGGAAGTGTTTGAAACCAGGTTGGATGGAGTTCTGAGCAACTTGTTCTAGGGAAAAGTGTCCCTGCCCATGGTAGTTGGGATGGAACTAGATGATCTTTAAGGTCCCTTTCAACCCAGATGTTTGTGATTCTATGAAAGCAGGGAATTAAGTTCCTTTGCAGACAGGGACCTGAAGATACACTCATGGAACAGCAGCATGATATCATACTCTGGAAACCCTACATGTGATAATGGAAAAAGCATGGTCATCTTTCTTAGCAAAATGCTTTGCCTGATCTAACAGATCAAGCACTTCAGGTTATATTTACATCAAGTATATCACATACTGAGGCACAGAATGTGCCTGTCCTAAAATTGCACAGAAAATCAGCAGCAAGCTTTGGCAGAAGTCAAGATTCTCCAAACCCTACCTTTATGGCTCAAATGGAAGGAAACCCAGCATGAGGTCTCCTCTCCCACCTCCAGATTGAACTAAAACTGCAAGAATGAGCTGCACAAAGAAAGTCTGCTCTCCAACTGGTTGTATTGGGTGTCATCATGATAGGCCATGGACATTTCCCATGGTCTCATGTTTGAGAGGAGACACAGAACTGGCATAGTCTAGAGAACAGTCTGTTGTGTATGGCACCTGGATTTACCCAGAAAGAATTAGTTATGATCTAAGAACAAAGGACCAACTTTCTCTGCTGCCACAACACTATTTCCTCATTACCAGCAGCATATGAAAATGCACTGGGAAACAAACCTTGTGGTAGCCCCAGGAAAGGCATATATAGGACTTCAACCCAAAAGGTGTGTGTGCTGCTGTGATGGGGTAAAAAAGATGTCCAAGGTGCAAAATCTGCCTGACTCAGTCTCATTTACTGTGACTACTGTAAGCACATCATTGCTCACAGCACATCCCAAGTGACCCAAATTCACTTGTTGCTGTTATTAAGGGGTAATTATTCCTAAAAAGGAAGAAGAATGAGACATTGACTGGGCATTACAGACACATGGTTGACATCACTAGGAGCCAATCCAGACCCCTGAGTTCAGGCCAGCTTTCTAAAGCCCTTTATGTCACTGTTTTACAAAAGGTATTTGATACCACTGCTGCCTTCTCAGATATGATCTCATCCTTGACCCTGAGTGGCACTTTTAGGAATAGCTCCCTCAGGTTTACTTTTATCAGATCATAAAGTACATCACAGTCCCTTGCCTATGAGACGTGCTAAGACTTGTATCATTTGTAACTGGAAATCCTATAAAGCCGCCTGAAATTTTTGTCCATGAAAAATTGAAGTCAAAGTTGGAATGGATGAGAAAGAAGCTTCCAAGATTAGAAAAATGTGTGTTTGGTGGAGGAAACTATAATCTGATGCACTTCTCTCTAAATATAGTAAGGCCTAATTTTTTTTTGTAATAACAGAAGAGTTGTATCCCTTCTTGAAGTGGTGAAAACATGGTCCCTGACTGGCTTGTCTCACTAATGTTACAAATAAGTTACACACTAAATTAAATACATTCAGCTTTTCTACAGAGAAGGTGGAGTGGTGCACAAACACTCCAGCATCACTCCTGGCAGGACTGTTGGAGTTATCCTTTATTTTTCAGATCTGCAAACTAAGTATGAGGAATTAAATTACTTGCCCAGGTTTTGTGAGCAAAATTTTCATGGTTGAAGATAAGTACCCCATTAGCAAACAGTGTGAATCTAAACAGACAGGTTGGAGGATGTCAGCAAAAGGGGCCAGGAAGATTTGAGTCACAGCTGGCATGGGTCAGCATGTAAGTTGAGGGGGCAGAGAATAAGCTGAAGCTAAATATACTCCAAGTCCTTGTAGACTGTGCTGGCAGTAGGCCAGGCTGCAGCGGTAGTGGCTGGGGTAGGTAGGTTTAAAGTGCTCTCCCCTGCCAGCTAGTCAGCCCTGCCTTAAATTAACCCAGCTGACATTAGACTGAAACAGATGATGGTTCCTCATAAACTCAATTACACCAGTTCAGCCATGAGTGGGGAAGGCTCCAGAAGAAGTGTGGTGCTTTACCAATATCTTGAATCTCTGCTGTCTTCCCTGCAGTGACTGTTGACAGTGACCTAAATTCTTAAATCCATCTGGAAGACAAAACTTCAGGTTAACCTATGCAACATTACTTTCAGGGGCCTCTGCCCAAGATTGCTGTACAGATGATGAAAGGAGGCTTTCTGAGTCCATTTCTCCTCTGGATGTCAACATGTAGCAATGAATTCACTCAAGATGTTCCTGTGGATATCTTTTCTAGTAAGGTCATCCATTTCTCTGGACTCCTTTTACTACACTCTCTGATCTTCCAACTGCAAGAAACCACAACACTGCTTTACTGGAGACTAGTTTAAGTCCTTATATAAAAAGATGCTCATATACACCATTAATAATTCCATTACAATCCAATCATTTATTATTATATTAATTTAGATAAAATAAAAACCCTAGGTCTGTAAAAACATGTATGTGTGCACGGATATAAATACAGTTTGACTGCTAAATTTACATGCTGAGCCTGCATTTTCCGTAATAAAATATTTAAGTGGTTCCAACTCCACAGTGAGATTTGTAAAAAAATCTAAGAAAAAGACATCAGCACAGGACAGTATCCACTGGACATAATCAATCACCCACATGAGTATTGAGTAATGAGTATCTTCATTGTTGACTGACAATACAGATTCTCCCAGAGAGAAATAACCTCAATACTATGACCTCGTGCAGCCATAAACTAAGCCCAAACCTTCATTTTAGGCTGCATTTCTAATGCCTGGCACTTAAATATCAGAAAAATCTGATAAAGAATTGTCCAAGGCTGAGCCAAAGGCTGTAGGCTTCCCCTGTAGCACAGCTGAAACTTGTGGAGACTTTGAAAAGCAGCTAATCACTTCCATAGAATCCCTTGGTATTACCACCTCCTTTTTTCCCCTGTGCTTCTTTAAAAATCAGGCTTTCCCCAAAAGTCATCTTTGAGGCTGGGTTGTCATAGCCAGGGCTGGATTGGTGGCAGGACTTGCTTGAGCTGAGTCCTGGTAGTTCAAGTAGAAGCTCCTCCACTTGTCATCACAGAATATATGACCTTATTACTCCTCCCTCAATTCTGGCACTGATTGTTAATGCTGTTTGCAGCCAGTGAAGTTTCCTCAGTGCTCTCTGCTGCTGTCTCTCCAAGCCCCTTCTGCTTTTGTTTTCCTATTGCAGCAAAAAATATGTGAATCCAATTTTCTGCCAACACCTAGATGAACAAACTCCAGAAAATAACATGAAAGATAGAAAATCAGGAAGACTTGTGTTAGGGTTAAACTTCTTGCTAAGGACACCTTGAAAATTGCTGGAATTTGTCTGTATGTCAATGAGATGATGCTACTTGCTACTTTAGGACCTGAACAAATTAGCTACTGAACTCTGGCCCTCAACAGCTCAGATTTATCTCAGATTTTGCTGGCAGGGAGAACGGAGAGTCGTAGAAGTGACAGGATGAGCCCATGATTGTGAAGAAGGTCGGCAGCAGACCTAGATCTGCTGGCTTCCCGCCCTGGGAATTTCACTTTCCACAAGCTTCCTGTTTGCCAGGAGTATCATGGCAAGCTGGAGAACCTTGTTGTTTTGGGCAAAGCTTTTTCACCAGCAGTGAGAAGGTCACCAGGCAGGACTGGTGTCAGAGCTGCAGAAGGCTCCTCTCTGGCTGGGAGCAGTCCCTCCGTCAGAGTGTGAGCTCCCCGTGCTCTCTCAAAGCCATATCCAAAAGGCATTGTCTGGAAGCAATTAGAGATTTTTTTTTACATTTCTTTTGGTTTTTTCCATCGTTGCCTGACAACTTCAGCAGACGCACATGTAGCCATCCCCCTACGCTTCTAAAGAACTTTGCTTACTGTTAACTATTTAAATGTTGAAGGTATTAAAGCTAATTGAACTCACTGCTCAGAGAACTAAGACTGAGGTCAACTGTCGTGTACGGTAATGCTGCTTGGGTAAAAGGACTTTGGGGTAGTTTAGAAATCTTTAGAAAAGCGGTCATGCCTGTCCACATACTTGTCAGTCCTAGTTGTCATGACTAATGTGGGGGAGGGATTTTTGGATGGACAAACCCATGGAGCTGCTTTGAGGAGCTCCTCAAGGAACAAATGGAGTTAGTGCTGAAAGTGGTGACACGAGATGTTACTCAGATGGCCAAATTTTAAGCACCTTGTTTCAGGTGCTTAATCTGGCACTGTCCTTATGGTCCATGGGGGGAAAAGCAGGAAAAGACATGGCATTGAAGGGGGAGAATAAAAGATAACCTCTTCCATTGAACAATTCAGATTCATATTTACATGCTGAAATTGTCTTACATAGCAACTGGAAGCTCACCTTGTCAGCTTTATTGAAAACCCAGAGAAATTCCCCTGTAAGTGTAGATATTGTGAATATCCTCTCAGTGTGATCACTGAAAAAGAGTCTCAGATGATAAATTAGAAAAGTTCTCTTGACTTCAAAGGTATTATTATTTACTTACATCCTGTTGAGTATTCAGCCAAGTATTTTTAAAATACTAATGCTCCTTGGCCCATGTGTGAACAAATTTATTCTGATAGCCATATTTTTTTTTTCTGGGAGAAAAAAAAGGAAGGAAGAAGTAGTTGGTGGCTGATAATGGTGCAGCAGCAGAAGGGGACTTGTTCCTAGAGTGATCCTTGCCTGCTGTAAATCTGATCCTTGCCTGCTGTGACAGGATGAGACCTGTAGAGCAAAGGTGTTCATAATACTGTGAGAGCATCTTCTCCATGCACAAATAGACTATCTTTGATAACATCAAACTGGTGACTTTGAGGGTACAAAAGGTATTTTGTTCTTACCTGGAACAAGCAACCTATTAGAAATAAATGGCAGAAACCACTGATTTTATAGAAGGGTGAGTTGTCTTTGAGGAAAACTGAGGAATGTGAGCATCCCACACATCCTGACACTCTTTGCAGTCTAAGACTGAAAAGAAAAAAAAAAAGAGAAAAGAGAGGTTCAATTCTTTCTCATCTGCCAGGTTTAAGGCCAGTAGATAGGTGTTCCTGTTTTGTAGGAGAAAAGGAAGTCTACTGGAAGTATGATTCTGGAAGGCTATAAAGAGACATGCTGCTGTTGGAGAGGTTATCATGGGACCAGAGGCAGCCAAGCTCTAAAGCATAACTGCAGTTACAGTTTGTCCACATTGTCTCATCATTAATCCTCTAGCCAGTCTTCTGTGGGATAACAGAAAATCTCCAGATGGCAAAATTTATGCCCTAGACACATTCATATCCTTTGACATGTGTGACTATGGCCTTGTGCAGGCTTTGCAAAGAACAACATTTGAGATTCCACCATGCTTTGAACTACAGGCAAGAGGCTTAGATCCCCAGCAGCACAGGGAACAGTCATGAATGACTTGGTCTTACTTATTGGATCATCAGTCAAACTTTGTAATCTGTACAAAACAATGAATTACTATCAAAAGAATATGAACAGCCCAAAGCAGCTGCAGGGCTCTTTTGGGGGAAAGCAAGGGTCTTGCATTTGTCTTCTACTTATATCAGAATGGGAACAACCCAATGACCTAAGAAATGGAGTCATTTTTAATACCTGCTCTTTTCTCCTGGTACCTGGAGGGGTAGAGTCCTGCATGCCTCATCTCACTGGTTATCATTATTATGTCATCCAGATCAATCATTTCAAGCTCATTGGGTTGTAAATGCAGCTTTGATCATTCGTTACACTTTGTTAGTATTTATCAGAGCCAGGGCTCTGTTAATCCAAAACAGCAGCCCTGAAAAAGCAAGGAAACCTGGGCTCCAAAAGCACTTACTGCAAGTTGGATGGGTGGTGTTTGGTTTTGTTTGTTTTCTAAATCACTCACTTCTAAAAATTTCCCAACTGCTGCAACACACAGCTCCGAAAGGCAAGAGGAAACCTTTCCTCTCCCCAGCCAGGCAGGGCAAGAGCGAAACACAAAGCACTTGCCAGTTTGCTGTAAGCCCATCACTGCTTCAGCGGATCGGAAACAGGCACTGGAGAGGGAGGGAGTCCTCTGAGGGCAAAACCTCTTTTATGTCAAAGTACGCGTAAGGCTCCTGGGGCTGATCCACAGTGCACTGAAGTCATCAAAACCATCAAAACCAATAGGCCTAACTCATAAAGTGCTCCTGAGTAGGTCATTCACCAGTTTTGACTCCTTGCACGCACCAGCAGCAGCTTATACTGCATTTAGGACAAAGCAAAAGCGCTGCTTTGTAATTCCGAGCCCGGGAACCGAGAAGAGGATTGCACTCTAAATGGTCTCCTTAGCGATGACAAGCAAAAATTCTTTAGCACCATCTAGCTAGCGGCGAAGGTAACCCACACCGACACTCCTGCCTGCGGATCTGCCCGTCCACGGAGGCTCCCGGCTGGAGTGCACAGACTCCCAAAGCCGGAGAGACGGGAGCTGCATGCTGATGAGAAGGATAGGACGGATTTAGCAAAGAACCGAAGAGCAGAGAGAATGTTTCACAGAGAGCCAGATGGAGCACGGGCCAATTTCTTTCTGTTAAAAAAAAAAATAAACTATGTAAATGGCCACAGGAAGAACAAGTGCAAATTTTATAAAACAGTTGACATAGTACCTTGTTCAACAGTCTGAGAAAACACAGGAGCAGGACATGGGAGGGGATGAGAATACCTTTGATGCTGAAATGTCAGAAAGAAGACGGATGAGAAAAATGCTGTGGAAGCAAAACTGAGTGCAGAAAGCTGAATAAAGGGCTACAAAACTAATGGGAGGTGCCTAGAAAACTTGGAGAGAACAGTCAGTGACAGTCAATCAAAATCCTTTGCAAGTTCATGCAATATTTCCTGAAATGTTTCTGTAGAAACAAAAAAAATACAGTAGGATGAACAGTCCAAAAATAGTACAGTACTTTGAGTTTTCCTTTTTGAAAGCAATTTATTTCTCAAGATTTTATACTGTTGTATCATTATACAGAATGTAAAATGTTAGTAATCTACACTGAAATTTTTCTACAAGGAACATTCTAGATTTTCCTTTATAAACCCAATTTAAAACTGATGAACAAAGCATTTCAGAACGAAGCCAATATTAGAATCCTCAAAAAAAGTATTTCATTCCCTAAAAGTTTCATGAAAAACTATCAGAACTTTTTTTTCTCCCTTACAATTCTGAGGAGAAATCAGTTAAGCTGATATTGGAACTCCCTGCTGAATAAGGCACAATTTTAAAGAACAATTTGATTTAGGAGCTTCCCTTTTCTAAAGGACCACTAACAAACTATGAATTTAACCAAATTATTGTTTCATGCAGGACTGAATCATTGTCAGAAAAGAGTACATCTTCATTTTTCATGGCTTTGTCAAGGAAAAAGATTTAAAAAACACACAAGTAAGAATCATTTTGATTTAGCCTTGGCCCAATTATCTATTTACATTTAGGCCTTTAGAAAAATCCAACTGAGTTTTATTTTCACAACCAACTAAACCAATATTTCAAATTTTGATCTTTATCTTTTGACCTAAGTTATTTAGAAACACTTACTAGGCATTCCTAAGCTTCTTCCCCTAAAAGTGTTTGTCTTTTGTTTGTTTGTTTGTTTTTCTTCTAAGAAATGACCCTAAACACTAACATACCATGTTTCCATAAGTAAGGACATGGGCAAATTGATGCCTTCTTATTTAAGCACTTGTACCTTGATTTTTAGACTGGAAAGACCCGAATTCAAGCCCTAGGCTAACTTGTGGGCCTCTATTGAAAGAAGTTTGTGTGTACAGCCTTCCACGTACCTGTGCTCTGAACTTGGAGATATAAAGAGGCAGAAGTATCTTGGGGCTTAGTGACCACTCAGAAGCTTCACATGGCCCAACCAGAGCAAGCTGATAGAGGCTCTTTGGTCTAGATAAAATAGACATGACTCTACGAAGGCTGGTTATACAGACCATACTCTGCAGAAAGGAGAGGCTCAAAGAAGGTCCAGATTTTGAGAATGGAGCTTGAGTGGGGTTGGGAGATGACAGCTGCAGCAGTGCACAACTTCTTCCATAGAAATACATCAAACTACAGTGTAACTTCAGCCATGTTACACTCAGCAACACACCATGTAATGTGGTCAAAAACTAGAGGAAAAGGAAATTACTCTAAGTCTGAAAAAATTAATACCTACATTGTTGAGTGGTGGAGATGCTGTTGCCAATGAGATGGGAGGTAACATTCCCATGGGTCTTTCTGGCTGCCCAGCATGTGGCCACCTCTATCTAGTGTGGCAGTGCTCTCATGGCTTTGGAAACAGCCTATGTTTGGTTGGATCTGCTTACTTAAGGAGACAACCAGGAGATGAGCTTTTGTTTGCTTCCCTTTTTTTTTTTCACTTTCCTGTTTGGGGTAGTTGGCTCTTTTGTAAAAGGGCTTGTACAAAATATTCTGTCAAAATGCATATAATGAAGTTGCCTCTGAGATTCTGAGCATACACTAGTCCCACGCCCTCTCACACCCTGTAATAAGCTTTTTATTCTACTATAATTAAGAGCCTGTTCCTCTTTCCTTAAATCACAAACAGCCCCACACTTAGTATTTTGTGCTGCTTTTGCTTTACTCTTTAATAACCCTTTCCCCTCCCTGAATTGCTTTCATATACTGTCTGTCTGTCCAGCCACTACATGCTGAATTTGAACTCCCTTATTGCTTAAATAAGTCATTTTTACCTAAATATATTTTATACATTAGACACATATTACCTAAATACTGTATGTTTCATACCAAAGTATTCCATGCCCAGGAAATCAAGGCATAATTTCTGCGAACCAGACACACATATTTTGGGGAGATGGACCCCTGGGGTAAATACAGACTTTCATTCATATCCATGAGATGTTTATTGAATGTGTTGCAGGTCCTCTTATTAAATACTTCCAAATTTCAGAGTAATATTTTACATGCAATGCCAGTATATACAGCTTTATTTCTGTAGACAGGTGATTTACAATGGTCCCAAATAAGCAAGGGCACTTATATCTTCCCTTAGAGAACTCATACAGGCAATTAGGAGTCTCAGCATCACTGAAAAACTAAAGAAAATAGGCTAAAATTAGGAATTTTAACTTAGGTCATACAGATAACTTACGATATTTCATGGGGTTTGTCTTCAAATATAGGTTACATGTAGGAAACCTCTGCTTTAATTTTTGTCAACTTAAATTCCCCTACTCCCCCCACCCAAAAAAAAAAAAATTTGGTGTTCAGCAGCAGTGGTTCAGGTTACTAATCACTACTGGTAATTTCAAAGAATTAAAAAATGTAGCCTTCACAGAGGAATAGGATCCAAACCCCTCCACAGTCGGTGGGCTCCCCATTTAATGACAGGCATTAGATCAGGCTGATTATATCGACTGGCAGGGGCACAGAAACTGACTCTTTTGGCTTCATAAAAGCAAATGCCTTTTTATCTGAATAATTATTATTATCGTTAAAACAAAATGTATATTTTCTCAGCTTTTTATTTACAATGTAAAGTGCTTTCCACAGTAAATCAACAAATATGAGTATTCATGTCACCAAAAGCTGATGATTAAAAATAATTACTTTAATGGTAGCTGGCCTGATGCCAAACATGATTAGCTTTCGCATTTCAAGCATGATAGTAGATAATTTACATCTCCTTTCATACCAATACCAAACTACTCCTAATGGATTCTATTTTAGTTTTTATGAATTAATAGAAATTTAGTGTCCAATTCACTATATTATAGCTACCATATGCTTTCAAAACCAAGGAATTGTTTCAAAAAAAGCGCAGAAAGTATCCAAATCACAGGATCTGAAGCCAATAAACTCAGCTTCTCTGCTGACAGTGTCCTTGTCTGTGCCCTTAGAACTGTCAGAGTGAGAAGAAAACTTTCTCCAACAGGCCAGAAAATCCTGCCAAGGGGGAAAAACCTGTGGAGGTACCCAGAGTGTCTCTACCAGGACACACGTAGGTTGAAGTCCCTCTCTCCTAAAATCCAAGGAAAACCTTCCACACACTCCAGTGGACAGGATTTTCTTCTGGGGACAGTGAAAGAAATAGGAGACTTGCCTTTTAAAAAACATCACAAGTTGTTCAAGTACCTGACTGGTGAAAACAGAAAATACATTTACATTATTTTAAAGGAATTTTAAAACCAGTTGTCTTTTACCTACTCATTAGGTCTGAGAACACAACCCTGAGATTATCCTGTGGGGATAAACACTGATGTACACATGCAGGATCACCCACACCCACCTCAGTTCAGTCTCAGGGTGTCAAAAGCACCCAAAAGCTCTTTGTGGGAGGAAAGGGAAGAGCAAAGAAATCTCCCTCTATCTGGTTTGGAAGATTGTGCCCATAGGAAATGTGGAAGTTCAATACAGTGAGAAGGCACAGTTAGTGAATTCATGGGAAAGTGGAAAGGTCAGAATAACAACCTTAGATTTTAAATATGAGATTGTTGCTTCTTGGCTGGAAAGGAGCATACAGGAACACTGAGGTAAAAAATACCTGGGATGTTAATGTGGGGAAGGATTCATTAGGCATGTGAAGCAAGAATGAAAGGTAAGATACCTTCCATATAGAAATATCCATATAGAAGATATCTTCCATCAAGATAATAACCTTCAGCAGGCTGGAAGAAGAAAAGGGAGGTTTAAGCTCCCACAAGAATAAATCTCAGTGATTTGATTTCCCTTTATCCCCAGGTCTCCATCTCCAACAGATCCAGCAAACTCCAATCTTGTCTGACTTTCACCAGGACCAGGGCATAGGTCTGAAAAGTTTAACTACTTTTAGAGGCTACAGAAGTTGGAACCTGTGTTTTCAAAGAACAAATTTGGGAACAGTGTACAAAATAAAGCATAACTAAAAGGATGCAAAATGAAGCACCCTCCCTTGCCAGCTTATTTGACACTCCTTAGTGCTACAGGAGACAACTTCTGATGCTCATGATTCCCTGAGACTCATTCAGGGCTGCAATAATGAACCCAACCCAAGTTAATGGGTTTCATAGAACCTTCAAACATCCATTTTCTTTTGCTGGTCACCAATTAAAACAAAATATATTTGTCAAGTTTAAGCCTTCACCTTTCAGCCTACTGCTGACATGCCATATAAACACTTCTTGTGAAACCCTTCCAATTTACATTTCAATGGACTACAACCCTCATCTAAACTGACATTAAAACCGCCAGCAGTGCCTGCCTCAGAAGTACAGAATGGACAGGGTGCCAGCATCCCCAGGCTTCTCCTAGGTTTTATTCTTGACCTATCCTAGGTTTCTATAGGTGCTGACAAGAAACCAGACCTTCACATCATGTCAATGTTTGGCTTGAGCAGAGAGTCTAAACCCCAGCAGCAATTAATGCTGGTGGTGATGCTGGTTTTTACTGGGTGGACAGCCAGTGCAGTTTTCCTACAAAGGTCACTCATATCAGTTCCCAGAGGCTGCAGAACAACTGTTTCGAGTAGGGAAGCTGCAAGGAAGACCAGACAAAACTGGTGGGTTCCACCAGTTGGAGCAAGTTTGAACTTGCTTTGTTAGAGATAAAATTCAGTATCACAACAGGAAACGTCAAGGCCTGTTACTGTCCCCTATATTTGCTGTTGGTCTGGCAGTACACCCGAGTCGCTGAGCCATCCCTTCTCACTAGAAAGAGTTCCCAACACCTCCCCCCTCCTTTCACTTTGGCAGAAATCCGAGTGTAACCTCCGCACTCCGATCTAAAGTAAACCGCCATGTCATCGCCCTAGCACAAAAACACACAAATACCCTCCCACCTCCAGAAAGCAGCAAAACATTAAGCTTTATGGGTACAACAACTAATATAAAAAAAGCCCAACTATTTAATGCAATGTTGTGGTTGAGAATTTAACCACACAAAAGGCAGAAAATTCAAACGTACAATTCCCACAGAAACCATAACTTGGCCACGTTTCACATGCACACGTCAAGGCAGAAACTTTAACAGCACATTCCCCCATCTGAATTATTGCATTTGCAGAAGAGGTACTGCTCTCCTCCTCCTCCTCCCTTTGCTTTTTTTTCACCTCATTTTTTTTCTCATATACGAATTCCCAGTGGCAACATTTATGAAAAATTAGGGAAGGGGATGCCAGGGGAAAGGGGGAGGGGAGGATGACTTTGGATAAACACACATGCTCTGGAGAGGGTTCAAAAGCAGAGCTTAGCCTACAAACTGCTTCCAACTTCGGCTTATTTGTCTCTAGACCCCCAGGTTTAAGTCCGTCTCTGGGGCAACCCCTGAACTCAGCACCATAGCTTAGCTTGATCACGCAGCACCCAGCCCCAGACACATCCCCACCACGATTTAACCCTGCAGGGTACTGCCTAACAGATGACCTGTCAAGTCTCAGTTCTGTTTTCAGTCCTTCAGCAAGGATTTCAATTTTGCTAAAGATCTACCCAAATCTACTTTGGGCAACACATTCCTGTTTTCTGGATCAATGCTACACAAGGAAATGAGGTGCTTTGCAGCCTGTTGAACTCGGCCCTTAGTGTGAACAAGCCATTACTCTTTACAGGTCAGGCTGAGTCAGGTTAGCCTTAGTACCAGCCTGGAATGAGGACATAAGTCATGGCTCTGGATCTACCATAGGTTACCTTCACCCCTCTACCACTGGAAATGAAACTATGTCAATCCTGAAGAAAATCACCAATTCCAAGCTTCACTGCTCTGCTTTGGGAGCAATAACTGCTGGTGCTGTATATGCAGGCAGCTAAACCTTCCTCCATCTGCCAACATTGCTGCTTAATCCCTTCCTACCTGCTCCAGAGAAGGAGGTACAGCAAGCAGTATGCTTTTTTCTTCCTCAGTTTCCAGCCCCAAGGTTGGAGTCAACTTTGCTCGAGTATCTTTACTTATATAAGCCAATATGCCTTTGTACCCAGAGGGAAGATGTGGTTCCAGCCATTGATCTGGGCTGCATGCTCACTTGGCCCCAGGCACTCACAGAGGCCAGTATGAAATATGTTATACTTAATGTGCTGAGCTGGGTCTGTTCTGGCTCTGAGGAGCCCTTCCTGAGTGGCCTGAGCAGTAGGAAATTTGAATTTCTTGGCATTAGTGAATTTCAGCTTGTAGAAGGGAGAAAAATGAGGTAACTTCTCCATTCATTTTACAACAATTAAGAACATAAAAATAGATGAGCCGTTCTGAGTCACTGATGGCCCATCCAACCCAGTATCTCCTCTCCCCCAGCAGCGAGTGCTGGGTGCTTCAGAAGCAAATATAAACAGCATGGCAATTACAGTGATCCCTCCTCTGGTATAACATCTCAGATTCCAGCAATCAGCAGTCTGGGGACTTCCTGAGCCAGAGGTTGCATCTGGACCATCATGTTTAATAGCTCCCAGTAGACTTCTCCTCCATGAATTTGTCTAATCCCTTCTTGAACTCATTTATACTCCTGGCTTCTACAACATCCTGTGACAAGGAGTTTCACACTACAATCGTGCACTGCGGGTGTTGGAGAAGAAGCCGGGGGGGGGGGGGAGAAACTTCCTTTTTTGCTGATTTAAACTTGCTGCCTAATTATTTCAGGGAGTGCCCTCCAGTTCCAGTAGTAAGAACAGCAGTAAAAAGTCATTGCTTGGGAACTTGCTCCCCACCATTCAGAGCATTATCAGGTTCATCCAAGCTTCACTTTTATGGGCTAATCAGTATCTCATACAGTCTATTTACTGTCTCTCATAACAATGTAATTCCATAAATTCACCACCTTTCTCAATGCTTTTCTGTTTACACTGTAACCCTTCCAATACAGGCAATTTTTCCTTGGGAATGGACAGTCCTGATAACTAACCTGAGTGTATTTACCAGAAAAGTTTTGAAACCGGTTTTTACCCTGAAAATCCAGGCATAGCTATAGAAAAAGAAAAGAGAAAGTTCATTTTGCACTTTGGTGGCTTCATTGGCTTCAACTGAGCGACTGAGTTTTAATCAGATTTATGTCCAATCTTCTCTCAGCCACCCAAGCTATCTCCTGAGCTACTACATACTCCTATATATAATAAAACATTCATATTATAGCACAGTGATATATTATTTTTCAATAATTACTATAATTGAGTTATGTAATAACTCATAATTATGTAGTAAAATGCTGGGACGATAGAAGCATAACACACATATATATATAACCTTACTACACGTATACATGCATGCATGTTACACACAACAAAGAAACAATACAAGTCATAACTTCCTTTGACTAATTTAACTATTAATTCCCTAACTTAAAGGAATATGTCCCAGTCAGGAGAGGTTTACTGATATACATCCCTTCCAGGGTCAGCATGTATGTTAGAGGGGAAAGTGGGTGATTCATGGGAAGAGAGGAGGAACATCAGAAACGTAAGGGTTTAAAAGAAGAGTGAGTTGATATTTCTTTCTCTTATTAACTATAGTCACTACCACCTTTTGTCCAACATCACCATCTTCACCGGCCTGACAGTGATCATTTGGATCCTGACCCAAGAGAACTAGACAGCAGGACCCTGGCAATGGTCCCCTCTCCACCAGCTTTTCTGAGATCCTGCAACACCAGCAACACAAGACTTGCAATCTGCTTCTCAGGTCACTCTCTCTTGCATTTTCCCTCCTCATCCTGCTTCTGCCCTTCTTTGCCCTGACTTCTGCTGTCCTTTGGATAAAGAAAGATTTCACCATTCCAGGCATGACTCCATCTTTTGTGAGGCTTCTGTGAACACAAGCAAAACACAGAATAAGACACAATGTCTTAAAGTGTCCAGCAGAGCTGAATTTGTCAGGTCTCAGGGCAGCTGACAGGACTGTAGCAGCCAGCAAGTGAAAGAAAACAGCTTCTGTCTCTGGTGCTGACTATTCCCTCATCTTTTCTTTACCCCTTCACATGCTTTTGTTTTGTCAGGAAAGAAGCTGCATTTCAGCTGCAAGAACAGACATAGCAACTCCAACTTAACTAACTGTGTTTGTTATCTCCCCCAAAGAACATTCATCCTATTTATTTAAAGCCATTTTAAGAGACCTTAAAGCTAAAAGGGAGTTTATAAAAATTCCCTGCAGTGGAAGAGAAAGAAAATCATACTAAAGTGAAAGCAGTACTTTATATTTCCCACATCTAGTGCTTTAACTGCTTTTCATTCTTTTCCCTACCCATATTTTTAACAAAAGTTTAACAAAAATAAACAAAAGGATGCCATGAAGCTAAAATCAGATAGCTCTTCTTTTGCTAAAGAAGACAAGGGGTAATACTTCAATCTTGGCCAACAGAAGTTTGGAGAACCAGTTACTACCTGCCAGCAATTAAAGATATACTTAACCAAATCCCACTCCAAATGTCAACACCATACACCCATGTTACCATGGATGTACCTACATGCAAGCGTGGAAATAAACATTTAAGAGCAATTAAATCTTAGTCAGATGCCTAGAAATAAAGAAATGTGATTTGCTATTCCCATGGGCAACATCTGACCAAAACCTATGGAGCCTGATGCCAACCTTTAGAGTTTCTCTTTAACCTGTCATTGCCTTGGTTTGTTCCTTCTTACTTTGGGACAGACACATACACAGACATCTCTAAATGTATTTATGTGTGTGTATTAAATACAAACATCCATTCTCCTTGAAAGGATTTTATGAGGGCTAGTTAATGTCTGCACATCATAAAGAAGACTGAAAGTCACTCTGCACATGCACTGTATCACTCTTACTGCACCTTACAGTCACTCACACAGCATCAAGCAAGGGAGATGAGAAAATGGGAAAACTCCCCACTTGGTGAAAGGTAAGGCATGGAGGGACAGTCTGGACCAGGTAGCAGAGGACCTTTTTGCTGGGCCCTGGCCCCTCACTGGCAAAGCAAAGCAGTGCTGAGCACACTATCAATGTGTGTCAAACACAGAATCAACTTGTGCTCCTGTGCGGGGTTGCAGGATCTGGTGGTCCATGGGCAGAAATTCTGCCCACTTGCTGTGGAAGTGATAACACCCCACAGAGGGGATGCTGGGCAATGAAGCAGTGCCACCTCGTAAGGTGTTTTCTTTAAAAGGATTGCAAGCAAAACCTCAACACCTCTGTGGGGAGTTTTCCAGCTGGACCAGAAATTACCTGCACATTTTAGAATCATTAAAGTTGGAAAAGACCTTTAAGATCAAGTCCAATCATCAACCCAGCACCACTACCATGTTCACCACTGAACCATGTCTTCAAGTGTCACATCCACACAGTTTTTGAACACTTCCAAGGGTGGTGACCCCATCAGTTCCATGAGTAGTCTGATCCAATGCTTTAAAACCCTTTCCATGCCTTAAATATTTGTCTTATGGGCATTTTGACTTGCATGGACCCACAAAAACAGACAGGCTGTAAAAGGCAGCCACCATACCCCGTGTCCAGGAGGGACTTCCAGTAACCCCTCACACATACTGGTCCTTTGAGGCAGGACTAGCCACACCTAGGTCCTCCTTGACACAGGTTTGTCTATCCTGTTCTTAAGGATGTCCAGTGACAGATAGTTACTGGGATTCCCAGGCAATCTAGTCCAGGTTTTCACCAAACTGCATCATTAAGGAGGTCCTTCCTACTGTCTAGCACCATCTTCTTTCTCAGGGGTGGGGGATGGGGATGAAAAATGAACAGCAAACAGTCTATCCAACCTTCATTAGCAGATATGTTCTTCAATGTCTTCCTGGTTGACCTTGTCTGCTAAGGCATACTGAGAGATAATAATAATAATAATAATTAGCACTTACTTAGCACTTAATCCTCAAAGCACTTTACAAACATTAGCTAATTAACTAAAAGGCAGATTATATATGTGTCTGTACATATAAATAAATAAATAAATAAATATAAAAGAGCTGGGAAGCCTGCCACATTCATTCTTGCAGAAGTAAGGTCTTGCAAACTGCCTGCACTACACAAATCTTACTGCTTTCAGTAACACACCATGCCAGCTTGGTTCAAAGCCCACAGCTTAGCTTATGAGGGTGTACTCTGCAATCCATGTAGACCTGCAGAGCAGGGAAATTTCTTTAGGACTGCCCCGACATGGTATTAATTAAGTAGTCTGACTTAATTTAATACTCAATAGGCTTATTTTCCAACATGAGAAGTTGCTAATGACTGTAAATACTTGGCTTTTATAGTTGCTAGCCACTTTAAATAATTACCAGATACCAATTAGATTCACAGAAAAAGAAACAAGGTCAGGGAAATGGCAGCATTTTTAATCTCCCATCATCTTACAAAAACCCTACGTATTTTGTTTTCTTTTCAATTCAAATTTCACACAATTTTATGGATGAGCTCATTTTAGGAAAGATTTCTCCTTAAAATGAGCTGCTTCACGTGACAAGCCAGGAACTACTTTTTTTAACATCCTTGAAGACTGGGGTGGTGGGACCAGAGATTGTATCAAAGGGGAGGCCAAGCTTGCACCTTCATGGGCTGACATGGGGACAGGGAGGCTGGGATCAGCCTGAAGGGCAGACTGTAGGAAACACCACAGTCAGCATCTCCTCATGTTATGATCTACTTACCCATGTCTCTACACTTTGACACAGTTATGACCTGTCCCAGAGACACAAATTCCAGCAGCACTGGGCAATGCTCTTGCTGACAGTTCTGGCTACTCTCATCTATCTCATACAGTTGGCAACAGCCTTCAGTACTTGCCTCCACCTTTCCCTTCACCTCCCCCTCTTTTATATCTTTTAACATTATGGCTGAGCTTGAGACCCAGGTATGTCCTAGACTAGTAGGCTGTGGCAGATGATGAAACTCCAGCAAGACAGAAAAAAAATCAGCAAATTAAAGAATGAAAGTGTATGAAATGTAAATGGAAGGCCACCTTGCTGGCTTGTGGGGAAGGTGGTTGTGATACAATGAGATCAAAATCATGCCTCCCTTAGAGGAAAAAAAAAAATCAAATCTAAAACACTGATCTCTCTTGCACTTTGAAATGTGACTTGGCTGCAAATGTTGGCTGGGAAATCCCTCCCTGCTCTCAGCTTTTCCTTTCCCCTGACACACATACATATGTGTACATGCAGTGGACACAAGACGCCACACATATCAACACCCATGTCAAATCAAGAAGATTTAAATTTCTGTGAGAGAAAAAAGCCCAGATATCCATCTCTACAGGTCTTTTTGTGCAGTGGCATGGGGCAGGTCCAGTGTTCCTACAGAGCCAGTGAAACATCTGTTTCAACACTCTGGATCTCTTCCTCACACAGAAGATCCCTTCCTTACAAACCAGTTTTTACTCTGAATTTTCTCTAAAGCTGTTAAAAGAAGTGACAGCCAAAAGATGAACATGTACCTATTTTCAGGAGAACTACAGCTCCTTCTGCAACAGGGCAGGTATAAAACAAGGTTACACCACTGCAAATTCATACTATCACCCTCAAATTCATATCATGACACCTGACAGCAGCAATAGGACTTGTTAAATTGAAAGGAGGAACAAAAACCTGCTTCCAATTGCACAGGTCCACAGAAGGTGATGGGAATCACACCAGGCAGCTGAGAAGAGAATTTAAAGCTTCATATTTTAATTTATTCTCTTTTAAGAAAAGAATCAGACTGGAAATTGAGCCTGAGTTGTGCTTGCCAAACACCTTAAACCTTCCCACCACCAAAACAAAAGTGGCACTTGTGCCATTTTTTATTTTATGGTATTTATTTTTCCTAGTTGCAGTGGAATCCCTCCCTCTCTGGATACAGCTGGTCCATCTCTGCCAGAGGACATCCCTGGGGTTCAGAAAAACACTTCTAAAGAGGGTTTTGGTTTGTTGGTTTGTTCGGGGGTTTTTTTGCATTTGGAATGCAGTAGATTATATCAAGTGTCAGATATTTTCAGAACATTTCCCAAGGGACAGTACTCCTATAAATTCTTCACACACACACACTGCTTCCCTTTCCCCACTCCAGGTGCTGTCTTGTCCATAGAGCTGCTGGTGTTACCACAGGAATCAGTATAAAAATTTGCACTGGCTGCAAATTGGATCAGTGGTTCCCAGTGTCTTCCAGGACCATGCAAAAGAGAAAATAAGCTGTATTTAAATACAAAAATCTATAGGATAGAAACTTTTTAATTTCTGTGAATGCATAAGTTAAAGGAATTTTATAGTTGTTGAAATTACTAATTTAGAGGCTGACAGATCTTTAAAAAAAAAGAGAGAAAAGCTATTACTTTCCTTCTGGCTTGGTGATCACATAATATAATTTTGATATCTGCACATTTTCTCAGAATTAACACACTCAACAGATGTCCAGACAGAAAAGAAATAATTTTGCTCACAAAAAAGCACACTGCACAAATGGCAAACCAACATTAGAAAACTAAATCCACCTACATGTACTCAAACTTATTATGGTGTATGCACATATTGGAAAACATCTGTGTATAAGTTTAAGTGTGTTACAGAAGACCCTGGAGAAGTCGTCTGGTGTGTCCCCAAGGTCTTCAGATGCATTTTTTGCTATCCAGAAAGCCCATGAAATGAAACTTGCAGATCCACTGGCCTTGCTAAGCAGCATTTCCAACCTCTGAAGTGGCTCCATGAAGCTAAAGAGAACATGGGACTTCAGCAGGCTGAGCAGAGCTGGAAATGGAAGTGCTTGGAGCACACTTGTTTTATCTCGTTGGTTTTTTCTTCAATAAGAGAGCATGCTCTCATTTTGTGGGGTATTCGGAGCCACGAGGGTCTCCATTAATCTGGAAATGAGGGGAAGAGATAGTTGATAAAAAAAGGAGAGTAAAGGGGAAGCCAAAATATTTGAAGACTCTGCTCTGGGATGCCAACATCATATTTCTTACTTGTTTCATGCCTTGTTGGGGGAGCGGCTCAGCCACTGCAGGGAGGGGGAGGAGCCCTCCCCGAACCCTGAGGCAGTGCAGGAACAAGAACAGGTGCAGACACGGTCTTTGTGTGCCTTCAAACCCAGGGGAGGGAGGGCACACAATAGAGGGAGTCGCTTCTGCAGCCAGGAGGAGGAAGGAGAGCTCAAGAGGACTCACCATTACCTTAAACTCCTGCTCTGCGTGTTCCCACAAGCCAGAGAAACACCCCACCTGCCCCTGGCAGGGAGATGATGTGTTCAGAGATAAATACTCACCCTGCCCACAGGCCTTACAACACCCACAGGCTCCTGGCTCTGCCCACACATAATCCTCCCTTTCTGTAATTCCCTTGAAATCGGGCATTAACTAAGTTTCTTTCCACCTGTCACAATCCACAGTGAAATCCCTGGCTGGATTCACCCCACCCAGCCAGCCATGGCATGAAAAGGTTGCGAGTACACGACAGCCTCATCAGAACCAACCTTCATAAAATACTTGAAAAGAGAATACAGAAAAGAGCTTCTCCCAAAAGATACGAATCCTCCCTTTACTGTGTGAATGACTTTATGAAACCAACGTGCTATTTATGTCTAAAAATGAAAGGCAATAAAAAAAAAAGGACTGTTTTATGTTGCTCAGCAAGAAATAGCACTCCTACATAACCCAACTCTTTAGAGTAAGGGTCTTTGCACACCAGTCAAACATTCCTTTGACTCCGACAAAGTGGAATAAAGTCTATTTCAAATATATTATTTGATGAAAGCAGATGTCAGCAGATACTGCCTATGTAATTGATATTTGATTTATTCAAGATTTATGCATGCTGTGCCTTAGATTTATTAATGATAATCCCCTGCTCTTGTGTTTAATATAGTGGAACCAAAACATAATTTGCTGGGATCAGTCAGAAATGCATCAAAGTGATTAACTCTACATGCAAACCATTATCCAGTGACATCCCTACTGTGCATAGTGCAAAAGGAGGCAATAATACAGTAATTGGCTTCACTTAAGCAAGTCAGATATTTGCTGTGATTGCTGGTAAAATTTGGTCCCTTTAATCTCAATGGTGCTACTTCTTCACATCCTTCATCATCCCTTGATGCATTTCTGTTCACAAGAGAGTCAGAAACTTAAAATAATAATAATAAAAAAGTAAAAAGCACACAACCAAAATCCCTCCAACAACCTGGCAATTTAACATGAGGAAATCATCAGAATCATAGTCTGCACAGCAATGAAACACAGCTCTGCTCCTGAAAGCAGCTAAGAGGGTTTCACCCACATCCAGGAACATGATGTTTGCAGGTTGTTCATGGCATCCCTCTCATTGCAGGGATGGGGTGAGAGAGAGGGATCCTGTAATCAGCAGGACACTTTGTATGCCCAGGGAGTGAGGAGGAGATTTAAAGCTGACATAGGCCCTGGTGCCCTGTGTCAGGAGGGGAGGAACACCCTAAGCAAAGGCCAGGGAGCAGCTGGGGAGGGAGCAGCACAGCAAGAATAGCTTGAAAAGAGCTCAAAAGAGGGATTAAGTACAGCGGGGAGGAGAGATTGTGACTCTACAAGTAGCCACTGGGGTTGGAAAGGTGTCTCCTCCTCTTTGTCTGCTCCTCACTGCTGGTGCTAGTCCTTTATCCAGTCAAGCAGCAGAAGGTGCTTAGCTCTTGGGGCTAGGGACAGAGACTCAATTGAAGAGGCAGAGAGCAAGAATGGCACAGAAAGCTGCAGTACACACGGGCAGGAGGAGGAAAGCTATTAGAAAAAAGCAGCCTGTCTCCTGTGAATTTTCTCACCGGAGTCATGACAGCCAAAGACTCCATTTAGTCTAATTAATTTGTTCCACTCTTGAACAATACAATTTCAGCTACATGTCTTACGAGCTGTTACATTTCCAGGCAGATTCATTGCCACTGCAAGAGCAGCCATGTGTTTCTGTGTTGTGAAACTAAATTTTTATCTCCTGGACCAGCACACTCATTCTGCTCCTGATTGCTGACCAACAGAACTGGCTAAATTCCTCTTCAGAAAACCCAGAAACCACCTTTTCCCTCAGTCCCTTAGGCACTGTAGCAACAAACACTACCCGAGAACAGCTCACAGAGCTCCATCATATTATTTCAGGTGCTAATCCTTGGAGCAGGTCAAATAAAGAGGTACTGAGTGAAGTTCAAAATTTTATTCACAAGACAACTCCACAAGAGTCAAATCAGTTTCTAGTTTGTGGATTCTCCTCATCCACACTCAGATTTGCAATGACTGCAGCATTCTTCAGAAGCTGTACCCAAATTAAAGTCTGGACTAAATAGGATGCTCATGTCTTGTAGATTCAGAGACTTTCCAAAGGAGGTCTGATATGGTAAAACCCAGTGAAACAAAAACCCTCTTCTGATCGCTGTCACCACCATTCCTGAAGCTCTCCTGGGAGCAGTGCTGCCCTAACAAATAGTAAATAGGGTGCTCTGACATTCAGTCTAATCAGAAAGTAGATGTCTTGAAAGAGGAGACATTTGTAAATGGGATGTTTACACCCACCATCATTATCATTTATGGAAAGAACATTTGCTTAACATGATTTTCTCTTTCTTTCCACCTGAAAAGACAAAATGCAACAAAAAAGTCTCCACACGTTTCTACTAGATACAAGGGTGATGTGCTATGATACAGACTTTCCTCACTAAAAAAAACCTTCATCCTGCTTTGAGGGTGCTGCATGCAAGCCACAACAAATTCTACAGAAAACAGAGTTGCAGCAGTGAGAACTGGATCCTGGACTTGCTTTGCATCAAAGAAGCTTTGTGACCTGCAAGATAGAAAAGAAGGACCCTTTTCTTATTCTCTCATTTTCTCTCCTTCCAGGAAGAGAATAGAGCCAGAATGCACCAAATTCCAGCAAGTCTGAGGACAAGGAAGAAAAGAAAAAAAAAAAGAAGAAAATCTAGATTGAGAAAAAGTATGCTTTCTCTTTTTTCATCCCTTCCTTCCTGTAGCTTCCTCACCCTTGACACCAGGCTAGAGGAGAGTTTCTCTTTGTCCAGCATATGCCTCAATGCACTAGTGTTCATAGTTTGCACTTGCCTGCAACCATTTCTATGCAATATGAAAGAGTTATCTTCTCATGGGCTGTGTAATTCTCCCAGTACAGAGTTTATGATCTAGCCAACTTCAGCAAGTCTTTCTCTTTTCTACCTGGTTATTTAAAGAACTAAAGTTGCCCTTCATTTCAAAAGGATGCAGCTGACAAGGTGAGAAGATGACATTGATCCTTTCTGGAAGGAAGGGTCTACAATTCCCTACTGAATTTATCTTTGAACAAAATGAAGAAAAATTGATAGCTTCAATTACAAAGAGAATTCATATCACATGCAATTTAAAAAACCCAAATCTTCATTAATATACTTTTTCCAGATTGAGAATAATCACAGCCATCTGGAGATCAAATTATGAAATAGAGACTTGTGCAGTAAGAAGGAATCTTGTCACTCAAACTGTGTACAACTTCGTCCTTTAAAAAGATTGCTAACATTGATTTTTTTTTAATGCTTTGCTTCATCCTTCTTCTGGACTTCTTTATCCTTAAAGTTCCAGAACACCCTTGCTATGCCCATGGAACAACTGAGACAGCAGCAGCTTCGGATCACGTCATTTCAGCTCTGTTATACAGTGCCAATATACTAATGGAAGAAAGGGAAAGAATTATCAGGAGCAGCACAAATACAATAGAGGGAAAGTGCACTAGGAGGAAAAGAAGTACAAAGACCCACACAAGCCATTAGCCTACTCTTCCCCATGGATTCAAAAAAGTCCCAGAGACAGCTGCTGCCCTCCAAGCCCAATAAGCTCCAGATGGGGCTCTCCTCCTCCAGAAAGCTAAATCCAGAGAAGAAACCTCACAAAGCAGCTGTAGACACTGCCAAGAGAGAGGCTTCTCAACACACAGAAACATCCTCCAACTGTTCTTTTTCCTCTCCAAAGCTGTTTGACTGCAGCCTATCTTCACCTCCACTTTACGCTTTCCCTTCTTCTGCCTTCTCTATGAAAGCAAATGCAAAACATCAAGTATCAGAAGAGTCATGGTTAAAAAAGAAGGATGAGCTGATAATGAAGAGAGAAGGTCAGGTCATAAGGGAAATTCTGACATAAAACATAGGAAATTTTTCTTAAGAAAAACAGGAAAATAACAGCTTAAATTAAATTACATGATAGTTTGGTGTTTAAAAAGAGATAACCTTATTTAAGAAGTGCTCAAAGTACATAAATGGTTAAATCATACAAGTAACATTATTTCCTTACCACCACTTCTGCTCTATGACTAACATTGTTAACTGGGGTAAATATCACCCTAGTAAAAACCCTCTCCATCACTGCATACCAAAAGAGTACACAAGTACTTCCCAACTCTGCAGCTATCCAGAACACAGAACTTTTAAAAACTCAGTGTAGACCCAAAGCAAGAAATATGGGCTAGCAGGACTTGCACCCAACCAGTGAGCCAGCTTTGAACTCATCAGCCAAAATTTCCATGCCCTTCAAGGCTTTTAGATGAGCTGATGGAGGACACTTGGGCAGTGGGAAACAATGACCAGTTGGCAAGTACTAACCTGTTTAAATTCACTGCTAAGCTACAGCTATAATGCCTGGACAGTTGACCAACATTCTAAACACACTAGGACAAAATATGAAATAACATTTTCAGCACTGATATCCAGCTTTGACAATCCTCTCAATAGGATTTCCCTAAGAAAACCATCTCTCTGGATCTCTTCTCTCTTGATCCATGTGTCTGTTGATATCATTTGTACCATTCATTTTCTTAGAGGTTTCCAAGCACCTTACCCCCTTTGCTACCTACATCTCTGAGCCCAACAACAGGTGAGCAGCTCTTTGGTTGACACAACATTTCTTCCTACAGGAAGGAATGGTGGCTCTGAAACCCTCCTTGTGAACAGTGCCCTAGGAAAAGGACTGACTACTTGGCCTGACCTTCTTCCATAAGCAGGCCACTAGTTATATGACAGAGGTACAAGTCAGGAGCTGCATGGGGAAGGAAAATGGCACTGCATGGACTGGTACTAATGAGCAGGACTAGTCCCTGCAATAAATCCATATCTAAAGACTGCACCTCTGAATAAGGACATTTTAGGGATATGAGGATGTTAACAGGATATGACATCGATGATTTAATACAGTGAATGTCTCCTTTGAGCTAAGTGTCCCTGCCTTGGCAGAGAGATGATAGTGTGCTAGAAATATTAAACTAGCAACCTTCATGGAGATACACAGCTACAAGAAAGAACACAACTTGAAACCCTGTCTTCAGGATAAGTCATCAAACAGATCCTCCTAAACAGTGGCCAAATATATATCCCCATCCACTGCTGTAGGTGTTAATGGAACAGCTCCCAGATATGAATGCTGAAATAACATCCTGATCTCCTGTAACCAGAGCTAAGAGGATTTGCCATTGATATACCAGCTCTGAGCTGGATTTACTTCAAAATTGTCAAAAGCCCTTGCAATGGCATAAAGCACGTTTTTGTGTCAAAGGAATCCAGATGAGTGCTTCACATGGGGCACTGGGCAATACAGAATGAATTCCACATTCTGGTTTCGTCCCCAGAAAAGGCTTCCACAGATTCCACAATGGAACAAGAGGTTTATTGAACAGGACAATGCGAGAGGAAATCTGTTTTACAACTTGAAACAAGTTCTGTCCACAGAGGATGAGCATAATTTGTTGCTGAAAAGAAAATTAATATTAAGCAAAGCAGCCTAAATAGAAAAGGAACAAAATTTCACCTTTTGTAGTTCTTCACCCACATATTTGTTGTACATGTACACCCAGTCCTACACACATATCCATGTAGCATGTACACACAGATATTATATAGAAACACTCTCCAAACACAAAGGAGCTAAAAACAACATAATCCTGTCTTCTGGAAGTTCTTGGTACGGAAACAGTAATTAGATAGTTCTACATTTGAATGTAGTACAGTTAATCACAGCTTTCCCAGGGGCATTTTAGAATTAGGAGGAATGCTATTAAGGAATACAAATCTTTTATTTCCTAAACTGCCAATAAAAGGAGACAGTCAACTTAAAAAAAAAAAAGGCAATGGAAATAGGTTGCTCTAAAAAAAAATAAAGAAATAAATTCGGACCAATTCACTACAATGTCATGAACCTAAATAGGATGTCATTGTGCCAGGGAATTAATTGGATTGTAAATAAAAGTGAAACCGATCAGTAAGTTTTTATTGCTTGTGATGAGTGAGATGCAAAGAGTGTACAAAAAGCATAAATGATGGAGGTTGAATTTGTTCTGAAAAAATTCTTTCAGTTTGAATAATCTGCAGGGTATTAACGGCACTGGTAAGAATTTTTATTATAAACATATGAGGACAGTGTGAACCAGGAAAAATTCTATTTAAACCAATGGGATTGCACTGAGGGAACATTTTTGAGGGCTGCAGAATGGAAACTAACTGAGATCTACATACTCTTTTGATGAGAGCAGAATCAGCACCACAGTTCTCTTGTTTTTCCTCCTTGCTCCTTAGTTGGTTTTATACTCCTATATAAAATTTTTTCTCAAGCAGAGCAGTGGGTTCTCTAGATGAGCAGCTTGTCTGGGTGCTCATGTCCAACTGTGGTGTCAACATCCCTTTTCAACTAACAAAGATAGCTCCTAGTGAAGCCAGCTGGAAAGCAGGACATGCTGAACTGAAGCGATTTCAAAGAAATGGAAAATAATTCAACCCCAAACCTTACAAAGAGGTGACCTGGGTGAGACAGAGGCATTATGAGATGGTGAGCAGCTGGGGGCAATGTCTCCAAAAGGAAGTTACATGAAGTCAAGGATCACAAAATACAAGAATCAGAGTAAGAATATATACCTTCATTTTGTATTTTGACCAGGATGTTGTGTCTCCTTTTCCAAGCAGCAGAAAAGAGAATATGCCCAGGAAGTTTGTTTGAATGATCAGCATGTTGGAGATCATACCTCATAAATGGAGGTGAAGTCCAAGGTCTCACATTTTTCCTCAGCAGTCCACACTAACCATGAGAGGGAGAAAGTCCTACCAGTTTCAGATGCTAAAGAATGGAGAGGGAAGCCTTTGGGAAGTAGTCTCCTAACTCAGCCATACTAATTATAACATGTAAATAAAAATTCTTCTCTCGTCTTGCATCTCCCCATTATCTAGAGATTTAAAAGGATTCATGCAACCTGCATGTAGTGTTACGAACACCCAAGCCAGACCAGTTTAACTTAAGTAAAGCTACTTAATAGCATCACACAATGAAAGTGTGGTTGCCATCTGAAACATCCTGAGGTAAAAGCCCTAGGAAAGAGAAGACCTTCTCATATTAAGGGATAAGAATGGTAACAAAGCTGTGATTTTATTCAGGCTTGGAATAAGCACCAGACTTGTAACTAGCAGAAAACTTATATATTAGAATGATCCTCTCAGAGGAGCCACACAAGTGCCTTACTCTCCAGGTTTCCTGAGGACTTCCTTGGTGGAAAACAGCATTACCTGACTTTCTTGCTGCAGACCTGGGTTTCTACATACCATGGAACAGCTGCACACAGTACCTTATAAAGCTTTCCTATACTGCCAAAAACAGTTTTAGGAGACCTGGCATGAGTGTTTCAGGAACTAAACCTCAATTTGTTTATCCTACCTCTTAGAGAGTGAAATAGCTCAAGGAAAAGCAAAACAGGGACAGAGAAAGAGCACATGCGCAAAGGAGATGGACTCTCATAGAACAACATAGCATACTAATTCATTCTGATCTTGCTATTTAGTACCTGCAAAGTCTACCATTATGCATTATTAAATTCATGTATTATTGAATCACAATCCTTGTTGCCTGGTAAGAAATGTGGATGATTTCTTAGCTTAAATTAAAGCACTGCTTCCCTTATTTGAATAAAACTGCATTACTGGCTGCCTCTCATGGTAATCAGAAAACTGCATTAGGCAGGTAGTACTGTATGAATTAAAAAATAATGAAACAAGACTTTTCAGTCAGACATTGTTCCCTTGCCTGCTTTTCATGACAGCAGATTCCCTACTCTGAGTTGATAAGACAACAGCAAATGAAGATAACAACATGAGAGCAAAATCATTCACTCTAATAGGCTCCACCTGTGCAGGCTCCAGCTCATTTACATGACTGCAGAAAAATTAGAAATCATGCAGCAATTAGTCTCTTCTAGATTATGCACTGTGTCAACTGATACCACTCTGGAGAGCACTAGTGCTAAAATGGTTTCAAAAGATAAATCTACTAGCCTGTGCAAACATTTTTAATTACCTGGAAAACTGGATTGCCTGTTTAGAAAACTCTGCTGTAAATGAGGCTGCCCACACAGCCCTGGAATCAAATGTCACCAGCTTCAAATGTTTATATAACTGACTTTTATAGTGTTTGATAGCTTGGTGAAACTGAACCACGTATCTGCTTTTGCTGCTGTGTAGCTGAAGCAGCATCTCTTTAGAGAGAGTTAATGGAATTGAGGTAAAAGGGATTTTTCTTTCTGATTTTTTGTGTTAGCAGGTATCGATTCCTTAGTCTCAGATCTCATCATCCACTCTGGTCATCCATTGTAAAATGATGATCATTCACAGCACTGAGAAAACCCAGAAGCTATTTACAGGATAAAAATTACGGGCTGCACTGTGAACCCTGTACTCTCCCCAATAAGGAGCTCTTCACCTAAGAGGCCCAGTGAAGTCAATTTAACTGCTTATAAGTAGCTGTTCATCCTTGTGAGGAAGCAGTTCACAATCTGGGCTTCAATGCTGTGCCAAGGTTAGCATATGTGCTGGTGGAAAGGCAAGTCTGCACACCCAGCTGGTACAAATCTGCAATGCTCCCAAACTCACAGAAGCTCTGCAGATTTGCATTAAGCAGTGATCTGGACCCCTTGCATGAAACATGTGCTCTCCACACCTTGGTTATTGTTAATGAGGTTTTAAAATTATCTACTGGAATGTGAAAATGATGCTTCTTTGGTATATTTAAATCTTTCTCAAAGAAAAAAAAAGCCTTAGTGTAACTGGAAGAAAGAGAGTAATGAAAGCACTGTAAAGACTTTGAGAGCTGCAGGGTTTAATTCAGAGCCAGGTCTTTTCTGTTTATCTGATTCATTCTCTTAAGAACTCCAGAGCAAGGAAATACCTAACCGTGAACCTTGCAACCTCTAGGACTGCTCTTGCAGTCATATTCTATATACGACATTTCCACAGAGTGTAATAATGTAGCTTTATAATTTGAACTGGATGAACTCATCAAGGGCCACCTTAACAGCACAGTCACAGCTTTGGTAACATAAACTGCTCCTGCAGGCTGAGTTAAGAGCAGCATCTACCCCTTTGAAGTTTTCATCTTTCCCTCCTTATAATACTGTCCATGACTTTTCAAGTCACATAGAATAAATTCTACAGTTCATCAAAGGGGATTTAGTGAATGTCTCCCCCATTTCCACATCAGCTCTATTCTGATGTGGCACCAGGTTTGCATTAGTCTTAATTCAGGACCCCTGAATTATCCCTGTTTAATTATCAAGACTTCTTGTTACAGCTTTTTAGTTTTGAATCTCTTAGCTGAACATGGTCAGCATTTCCAGTCACAAACTGAAGAGCTTAACTTTGTTCTCAAAGCTAGATCCTTATGAGTTGGTCTATGTCCCTTGGTACCACCTGGCAAATGGAGGTGCCATGGAGTCACATCCCCGCCCAAAACCCCAGAGATTCTTCAGAGCTGTCAGGTGCATCTGGGAGCTGCAGTGTTGTGATGGGGCTTGGCTGAACTCTGGAACATCTTGCCACAGGATGATTTGAATATTAAAAATGTTAATGTGGAACTGAAAAAACAGACTGGAAAGGATGAGGGGTCTGAGTGCAGATACCCCATTCTTCCCCTAAGCAGCCCATAAGCTCTGCGGACTGATACCTGTGAGGGGGCCACCATTCTCCTTACCCTTATATTTCTGTTTCCTTCTTGCCTCACATACTAAACCTTGTTTCCATGCAATTTATGAGCAACTGAGAGGTGAAAGGTAGGTTGGTTGTTTGCCCTTGTATCCAACACACAGCTCATACAGAGAAGGACCCTCCATCCAGGTAAATGGCCTGCAGACACAGGCTAATTCTGCTCCATTCATCCTTCATGCAGATTATGTGTGCTCTTCCCTACATAGTTCTATGAGTACCACCTTCATGAAGGCAACAGCCCAGGAAACTCAGGCACAAACCGCGTGGACAGCATTTTCATCACTGCAACCTTTGCCCTGGTCTCTTGCACTGGACATATTCCCACTGGTCACTCTTATGTCCTACTTGTGGGTGGGTACTGAATGCCAGAACGTTGCTCGTCCACAAAGAGTCATCACGCACTGCTTTGCAGTTGCTTTTTTAATTTTAAGTCAAGTCCAATACAGTTTGACCATTTTGAAGCTAATGTATATATGCTTTGGACAGCAGTATAATCAGCCACATAGCATCACTGTGCAGGACTGTGATGGGAGGAGAGGGCCCTTTGGGTGTATGGGGGGGGAAAAAGCTGGACTGACAGAATGCAACAGCCCTCCTTTAAAAGTGGCCAGAATGTAAGAGAGCAACTCTGGAGGTGCTGCATGGAGACGTGCATACAGGCACCTACCCTACTGCAAGCCAGTTCATTTGAGCTTTAATAGGAAGGACTGGCAAGGAGAGGCTCCTAACAGCCTTAATTTATTCCTTGATGATGCCACAGTTGGTGGTACTGACTAGGATTCAAATATAAAATGGAATTTATGGAGAAATTTATGAGTTTAATGGAGAAATCTGTTAAGAGCCTTGAAAGCCCTTATATAGCTAACGAGGTGTTTTAAGTCCCCTAGCAAATTCTGTGCTTGCCTGATGAGGTTCAAGTTTCATAGTTTAACCAGACAGCAAAGGGAAAGAATGACAGTTCATGTGGCAGAGCCATAACACTGACCATGGGCTGCTCATTTGGAAGCATCTTGGAAGATAGGTTATGAGGCATGTTCATCTGTCATTATTAATGACTGAAGTCAAAGAATTAACTGGCTAAACCTGATCTGAGGCTTGTAGAGCTTGATCTAAGACTTATGGACTTGACAACATGCATAGAAACTGCAAAATAATACATTAGATTTGCAACTCTACAGTATCTTAAAACCATTGAGGATAAACAGTGAGAGAAAGGAGAGTTCATGCTTGTCTCACTTATTGGGATTGCCTTAAGGATACATGGGCAAATTGAGCACTGTAGAATGCAGGAGTTGCCACAAGATGGGACATTCAGCTCACAAATATGAAAGTCGTTGGCAGAATACTGAACTTTACATCTAATGAGTAAAGCTGGCTTGATAAATGGTCACTTGAAGGACATACTCCTTTGCTCCCTTTGTGAAACACCTGCCAACAGGCTACTGATAAAAAACCCTCTCCTTCAAACCAAGGGGAATTTTGACAGTGCTGACAGTGTTCTGTTCAATTCTGGCTTGTTTGCAACCAACTGGTGAGAACAGAATCAGAAACTTCATCTTGCAGAAAGTGTCTAAAATGTTTGTTGTACCTTTTCCTTCCATTACATTAATGGAGTCATGCCTCTGACATGCCTCAACTAGCCAAGTGATGCTTCCACTGGGGAATCCTCTGCAGCTTCCTCCTCCAAAGGAATCCTCTCTTCTGCCCCAAATCAACATGTATTTTTAAATGCTGCTGTGGCCAAATTTCCTGAGCTATGGTTCAGGCTACACGGTGAGCAAACAAGCAATGGAGCAGACTGAGCAAAATACTTCCCTGCTACAGGCAGTACATATGTAGACTCAGTGGTAGCAGGACAGCAAAAGTGAATAATTCCCTGTCTTTACTTTAAGGAAAGTAAACCTAGTTTTAGAAACCAACTTAATAACATTCAAATAATTGCTTTCCTCTCTGCTCTTTGGATAGGTTGGGTATTTTTTTGGTTTGGTTTTTCTGTTTGTTTGGTTGGATTTTTTTTTACTAGTAGTTGGAGTCCAAGTCCTAAAAGCAATGCAAACCTCTGGATAAAAGGTGATGGATGAAAACGTAGCTCCTGTGATGTGTGTCTCAATGAAGGGAAGGAAATTAGTTCAATAACTTGCCTAATGCTCCATATGGAGATAGAAGCGAGGAAAGCACGGCTGCTAGAAGTTAATGTAAAAAACACTAACCACAAATCCAGTATAGGGCCAGGCTCCAAAATGTAAGTGGAAGTGGCCTAGAAAACCCACACAAAGCCAGTAATTTACAAGCAAAAGTTCTGTGCTTCTGGAAAATAAGGGCAAGTATAAAAACTGCCTGTGTTAGTAATCTAGGATCTGGAGCAGAGTAACTAAATCTATTGGGCTTAGACTGCCTGAAGGCATAGCATTAAACTGGGGAGAGACATTCAGTTTAATCTCCAGCATGACAGATGTCCTTAAGGGGATTCTCTGTAAATATGCAGTGTATTGTTTTTGCCTTCTTAAAAAAGCTGGAGGAGTTGAACCACCACTCTCCTATCAGATTGTATGGATATTTTGCTCTGCCTTGAAGGAGATGTGGTTAAGTTTAAAAGCCTCCCCATGATTTCAGTTCACCCCTTCCCCTGGGCCCATGTAAATCAGCTGCTTTACAGGGATGTTGTAAGTAACCCTCAGCACGATGTGCTGACTAGATTCTGTCTATGGATATGCCTGCACCCCAGCAACACACGATGTGGTCTTAACAGCTGCATCTCTGACTTTACATCTGCATGTGGGAAGAAAAAATAATAGTGAGGTATGAGAGGCAAAGAGGGAGCAGAGAGAAGACAAAACATTACTTCGAGATCACAGAACACAGGAGCCCATATTACATTCCCAGCACCAGATAATAAACCAATTTGAGGGGGCCAATCTGGGGAAGAACTGTTAGTTTTTGCAAGAATTTAAATTGCAGCTTAATTAGACAACAGCATCAAAGGTCTCATAATATTCATATTTTTGTCTGATGTCACAGGATGGGACTGAATGAGTTAAACTTGAGGACAGGATATGGGGCCAAATGGGTCTGGTAGGAATTCTTTTTAAAACCCCTGCTTTCAAAATAAATAATGCAGAAAAACACTTAGGGAGAAGTCTGAGAATATTCCAAAACAGCCACTGAAGCAGATGATCCTACAAATTCACCTGAAAGATACGGAAAGATGTTTGTGTGTGCCAGCCTGCAACTGCACAAACATGTGGTGCATGCAACCTTCAGAGTGACTGAAATGCTGAAAGCTTCTCTAATCCAAAACTAAGCTGATTTTACACTACAACCACAATTATTTTCTTTTTAAAATCAAGCATGCCACTGCCAGCTCCATAGCAGGTGCAAATCAGCACAGGCTTCAAGGGAGTAGTCTGATCTACAGCAGCTGAGGATCTGGTGTAAAATGAGATCATCTGCTGAAAAATTAAGAGAAAGGCATTTCTATTTGTCATCTGCCACCTCTTATAATTGCTTAGCAATTTCTGTCTTGCCCCTCTAGAAATCCAAGTGATTGACTTGCTTAGTGCTCTGGCTGTTCCCCACCCTCAGCAAGCTCAGAGCACTAAAGCCTCCTTGCCAGGGATATTCACTTGTTCCCAAAGGATTTTGGCTGGCTTTTCTTCCAGATAGAAGGCAAAAGGCCATATCCTAATCGTACTCATGCTCAAAAAACACCGCATAGTCTGGACATATCCCAGACTAAACCATCTAAGAAAGATACACTTTGTTTCTCTAGCAAGGATTACATCCTAAAAAAACAGCCAGAGCAGCAGATCTGAGAGAAGCCCTTCCACCACAACGGGATGTTTCCCACAGCAGAAACTGTACTTCAAACCTAAAACTGCCACTGTGATCTCTGCTACGCTGATCACCGTCTACCCATGTTCCAATAAAACCTTGGAGTTAGCGCAGGGAGGAAATGGAGCACCAAGGCAACAACATCAACAGCAGCGTTTAAGACACCATGGAGGTTTAAACCACTCTAACTGGGTGGATGCCCAGCATGAGGGAGCTTTATGGATTAGTTAATGCTGGCATCTTTCTTCTGTAGAAAAAAGACTGGCAGGAACCATCTGTGTCATGGTGTATGGCCGACTGCCATGTGACACAGGGCCCAGAGGGTTTACAGAGCATCTATTCTGAGCAACTTTGTAAACCCAAAGCAAGACGATCCCAAGAGCGCAGAACAAACTAAATAGCATTAGTTTTTCCACATCTAATGCATCCAAGTGTGCCAAAGGAAGAAAGTAAAAAAAGAACAAGGGAATCACCAAGCTAAGGGAAAAACATTTAGACAGACCTTGACAGTCCCTGCTTCATAGCACAAGGGGTACAGAAAATGGAAGAACACGGTTGCCTCTTTGCTTAACACCTTAATTTTGAGCTCATAAATAAGATGTATCAGCCACCATTCTCAGCTCAGTATCTGCATTGGAACTACTTGTTTCCACCTTTGGCAAATTTCCACTCCTTTAGAGGAGAAGAAACCGCCCCAGAGGTCATATTGTAATTACAGGACAAACAAAAGAAAGTATTTCTTAGTCAGTCCATTGCACACAGTGCAAAATCCCAATCCAGCAGCAGTGATTACCCCTTTTAATCTCCATTTATCAAAATTGCCTTTCACAACCTGTCAGTGGTAACTCCCACCTTGCTTACAAAACATATATGACAGTCAGAAGGTCATCAGTTTCTACCACCAGTAGAAAAATCCCTGCCAAACCATCTAAAACCCCTCACAGTCCCAGATCTCCAGGATTCACTGGGGCTGCACATGACCTACTATTTTTCAACAGAGAATTTATTCACTATTGCAAGTGGCAGCTCATGGCACACTCAAAATTTGGTTTTATAACCACCTTGTTAAATATCATGCAACCACTCCAGATTCTTAAAAGTGAATGCAATGTTTGGGAAATGGGTCCATTTGGCAAAGATGCCCCCTCTTCATTTGCATAATTATAGGCTGTGCTTTAATACTACTTATGGTTAAGGGTGCCTGACACTTTCCATTAAGAAATTCAGCTTTCATTTACTAAGGACATTGCCAAACTTTCTATGGTTGGTATTATATTTTCCTAGCCAATGTCTGATTCTCTTGGGTTGAATTATTTGGGAAAGTTTCAGTTAAAACAGTTCAGCTGTCTCCCAGAATGAAGTGAGGGGGAAAAAACAATTTGTCTGAAAAGGAAAAAAAAAAAAGCTATAACGGTTTAATGGAGAGGTTCTCACAACCATATACTCTGGAGCAGGAACTTAACAGCATAAATAAGGGGCTCAATGTAAACATTCTTATTTTCTTAGATATTATTGGCAACATGGATGGAAAACATATCCCTATCA
>JAOXXN010000446.1:10024169-10040739 GCA_026770055.1 Myrmophylax atrothorax | reverse complement strand
GAGGACCTACACCTCAGGTATGTTCTCTGGGCACTTATTCCAGCTAAGTTCTCTCAAGATAAGTTTGTGCTGTATATGCTCCAGATTCACAGAGCTATCACAGGCAGGTAGCTTTCCAGGAGCATCCCTGACAGGCATCTGCCCATCCCAAGCACAAGAATCATTTTCCAGAAGTCCAATTTATTTCATTTCTCCATCTCCCCAAATTGTGCTAAAACTAAGGAGACCAGAAGAGAGGCAAAGACATGAGGAGTCCTTCCTTTTTCTTCCATCAAGTCCTTCTCATCTGTTCCTTTCCACTTCAGAGACAGAGAAAGCCCACTGACTAAACACACCTATTTTGGGGTGGCAAGATGCTGAACTTCTCATGGAGGGCAGAAACTGCTCTGTTCTTCTACATGAGGAGATCCTAACCCAGGCTGGGCAGTTACACTCTCCAGTTCAGAAACCTCAATGTCATCCATTACCTCAGTGAAAGGAGTCATGCTAGGGAGCACTTTTCCAAAGGGAATTAACCAAGAAAGGGATGAACTGAGAAAATAAAACACTCCTCCTTCAAGTGCAATCAAAAAAATCCCCAATGGAAGAACCCCAAATTCCACATATTCTGATTCATCGCTAAAAATCATTTTTCTGTCTGGAAGCATCATGTTTGTTCTCCACATGAATAAGCATAGGATACAGTGTACTGACAGGAAGAAATGCTGCCTAGGAGTTAAACCACAAAGTCAAGAGATTCCAATTCTATTCCTGGCAAATACCCAACACTAGCATTTGCAAACCCAACCGCCTAAAGCAAGACACCAACATCCATATTCAGGCACTTAAACACAGAGCCTTGTATCCAACAGCCTTGCAAGACCAGTATCAGTTACACGTTGCTCCAAAAGTCTCTGTCTTAACTGTTTGGGTGTCTTGGTGTCTTCAAATCACTGAACTCCAGTTAATAGTGTTCAACCTGTGGAAAAACATGGGGTGGAAAAAAAATGGAGAAAAACCCAATGAGTTTTTCCATGTCTTCTTCCTACTATCCACAGGTTTCCTGTCCAGTTAACCTTTGGCCATGGAAGCAGCCAATTCCCTATCTAGTATGTCTGGTGAGACAGAAACCTGTCAGTGTACACCACATACCTGGGAGTTCTCTAACACATATCCCCACCTTCATGGCATAGCCAGTGATTGCCGGAGGATACAGATATTCAGGTGTTGTAAGAAATAGGTGGAAAATTGTCTCCCACTGCTGGTATCCCACCTATCACAGACAAATTGCTAACTGTTCATGAGCTAGGAATCACTGGCTGATTTCTCCTATTAAATCATCAGAATGAAATGTCTTGTAGTTTCAGGTTCCCATATGAAAGATTTCGTTAAAAATAATCTGCTTTTAAACTCTTGTGCCAAATATTCAGAAGGAACTTTTGTCTTTTCAAAGAATCATTAAGGTTGGAAAATACCTCCAAGATCATTGAATCCAACTTTTGATCACCTTGTCAACTAGACCAGGGCACTATGAGCCACGTCCAGTTGTTTCTTGAACACCTTCAGGCATGGTGACTCCACCACCTCCCCGGGCAGCCCATTCCATTGCTTGACAACCCTTTCAGTGAAGACATTCTTCCTGATATGCAGCCTGAACCTTTCCTGTCACAGCTTGAGGCTGTGTCCTCTTGTTCTGTCTCTAGTTACCTGGTGTGCTATCCCCCCAGTCACAATAGGAACCCAGCCCAGCCAACAGCACCGCACTCACATTAATGCAGCAGGTTATGATGACTGAAGGAATACAGCTACCTTATCCAGGGGAACATTTTTAGGAGAGCTTGAAGGCAGATGGCCAAAGAAAAGCCCTGCTCCTCATGAGTTATGCCTGTATGTCAATACAGCTTTAAATTCTGGCTTCTTTCACAAATGCTTGATCATATTTGCTAACTGGTCATTAGATGCAGCTACATTCCTTTGCATCTTATTAGAAAGCATTCCTTTTTTCCTGAAGAAATAAATAAAGTGAATGCATAGTAAATGCCTAACAGATGAAGCTGTAACAAGCTGTTGCAAAGCACATAACTTGGAGATATTGTTAAAGCAATATGTGTGCCTGTTAAATGCAGAAACATTTAATGTTATTATTAGAAATGTTATAAAACCCACCATAATTTATTAAATAATATTAAAGTATTTATAGATGGGCCTTTCTATGCTATGTAGCTGGTTATACTGTAACAAACATGCAATGCCAAATCTATCCTTTAGGCTTTTTAACTTTCCTGAAGCATTTTTTCCCCCATTCTATGAAAAAGCAGATGTTCTAAAGCAACACCAACTGTAAACTCCCAATATGTGCTCAAAGGCTGAAATCTAATATTTAAAATGAGCTGTTCTAGTACAAAATGTCTCCATGGTGACCCTTGGTAGCTGAGTGGGAACTAGATTTGGCAGCAAGTCCAAGCGGATGCAGCTCCTGTTGGTGGCAAGCACTGACCAAGGATTCATTGCATCTGGGCTCCAAACCAGGCCAAGGTGTCAAGTATTGCTCCACACACTCACCAAAAGGAACCAAAGAGGGTTTTCAGCAAACTGCTTCCACCGAGCAGATAGATAACATGCCCAGTTTGTTGTGAATTAGTAATTTATGTAATGAGGTCAGTCTTTATAATGGGGTTTAACCATAACAGTAAATCTGATTGCAACCTGCAACCAGTAATTAACAAAAGCTGTTTTTAACAACGAAGTGCACACAGAGTTAAGCATATGAAACTTCACCTTCTTAAGTTGCTTAAATATCCATATGGCAGTGTACTGTTAAAATGAAATTAAAGGTTTGCTTTGCTTTTAAGTTGGGGAATTCAGATAACTCAAGCCACAAAAAACTGTGACTGCTAAACAAGTAAGCACAGTGTCAATAATTTTAAAAATATTTAAGCATCTCAAGCTATATTAGCATTGGAAGAAAAGAAGTTCTGTACTTCACACAATAAACCCCAAATCCTGGAGTTCTTCCAAATTGTCTTGTTTTTTTAGTTTTAACTGTAGAGGAAAAAAAGCACTAAGAGAAATTCAGTTCTCCTTCTCAATCCAGAATCTCTCTTCTGATGAAAACTGGATTGATGCCAGTGGAGCTGACAGAGGTCTTTGCTCCTGATGGGGAATGTCAGAAAATTATTGTTACTGAAAATTCAAACCGCTACATAATCTGGTTAAGATTTAAGAATAAGTAATGTTCTCTCTAATAACAGTTTTCATAATGGAGCCTTTCTCACATGCAGGGTGGCATTAGGCAGGGACTAGGGATGGTTACCAGTCAACTTTGAGGTGCTCAACACCCTCCAGTAGACAGTGCAGTACACATGACTAGTCCTTACATTGCGTATTTGCTAGAAAGAAACCTGGTGCTGAAATGGAATTCAGCTGAGGGGCTGGACTCTGAGGGTGGAGGAGCTTATTAAAGCCCACCCAGGAGGGGAAGTAGGTTTTATAAAACACATTTCCAACCTTCTGAAGGTCCATAAGCCCAGGAAGTTTGAAGGAAGTCAACACATTTTAAAAAGTGAATCTTTTCTTCTTCTTCCTTTATAGACCTTAGCAAATCCCCCCGGGGTGAGAAGCAGTAACAAATACTCTATTTGGCCAAACAGGACAAGCAAAATCTTTCCTGGGACTATCTGCAACAATATTTTGATTTCAGATACCGGGCAATGGATCTCTACTAACACTGTTGATTTCAGGTGCAGGATGTGACAGATTTACTCATAAGGATCAGACCCAAGAAAGGGAATTTTCTGTTGCTGAAGTTTTCTGTTTCTCTGAGACTTGTCCTCTCATTCCCCTGCAACACACACACACACACACACACACACACACACACACACACACACACACACACACACACACACACACACAGAGAGAGAGAAAAAAAATCTTGTTTCAAGCAAGGCACAACATAGTGACCTCATCATGAGGTTTCATTTCAACAGAAATGTTTGATTTCATATTTTTGACTAAAACTGAGCACCTCCTCATGAGGGAGCCAGGAAGCTCAGCACCACTGCTGGTCAAGATGTGCACATCTCACACTGCAGTTTGGACATCAATTAACTTGGCTTGAGCAGACAAGCAGGCAGATCCAAGGCAACAATTGCCAACTAAAACAGACTTCCTAGGCTCAAATTTGCATCCCTTCCATGCACAAGTTTCTCTGTCCTAGCTCCCATCCCTATCATCACCTTGAAAAAAGATGGTTCAGATCCACAAACTATTTCAGGACCAAGGAGCGAGTTGAAGCTGGAGCTGCAACTTTTGCTTGGAAAGTCTCAAAGGACAAATGAAGCAGCATCTTTCAAAGCAAGAGGCAAATCCCATTCCATTTATGGCTAAGAGCATGACTGGGAGAGGAAAAAAAATAAAAATAAACTCTGCCCTGAATCTAGATATCAGCCAGCACAGGAGCCTTGGCTGCAAGCACTCAAGGAAGACACCATGTCTTAAAAAACCAAGCTGCCACATTCTGGACCAGATCCAGTTCCCAAGTGGATTTTAGGACATATCCCTGTATTTACTTTTGCAAAGATCAAGCATACATGTACTTTTATTGCTTGGACAAAGAAGTTGACCAGAAACAAGCAAACAAAAGGCACCTTCCTGTTCTTTGCTTCTGGCTCAGGTGGTCCCATTCACAACTCAATCTCTCAACTGAAACTGCATATACAGGATGCCAGGAGTTTGTCTGATGCCCATAAAGGAGGATACTCAGGCTTGCCTGGGTAAAAGCCTTAGCTATTCCAGAGCTCTGCTAAGTGATCCCAGCCTATTCTTGCTCCTTTTGCTAGAGAATAGTAACTATGAGACACGTACACTGAAGGAAACAGTATACAGGACAGGCACAACCTCAGCACTACAGTCTGCACAGGCCTCTTGAGGTGTGTTTTCTCCAGGTAACCCAAAATGCCTGCCTGCATCCCCAGTCCATGTCAGGAAATACAGAACCACATGCAGAGATGGCCAGCATGATGCTGTCTGGGAAAGTTGTGACATGCAGAGAGCAGTGAGCTGCAAAAACAAAGTTCTGAGACAAAACCCATCTGGTTTAATAGACCAAAAAGTACACTTGGGCAAGTACCCTGTCAGGTACACACACTCTTCTGCAGGTTACAGAAAACACCTCTGGAAGGTGGTGGCTTAGACATAAGTCAGTGTACCTGAAAGCTGAGAACCTGAGAAAGACATTATTGATACCCACAAACTTTTGTGATGGCTGTAACAACATTTCCACTTCACTGTACAGAAAAACATAAAGCTGAAGAGCTGCTTGAACTTGCTGTTCCATTCAAGCTAACTCTTGGTTGACTTTGCTCCTTGGCTCTGCCTTTCCACCCACTCAATGTAGAAGCTATGCTGCCTTGCAGCTCCATAACTTGTCCCAGCACATATCACCTCCCAGCCTGGCCAGTTCAATTTGCTGCATCAAAGGTTTCAAACTTTGGTGATGAACTTTCCATAATTTCAGACTTTTCAAGGTCTCCCAGTTGGCAGAGTAGCAAGTCAAGACACAATATTTCTAGTGTAAACAAAAATGCGGATCTATATTTTCACTTTTCACAAAAAAAGGTCCAAGAATGGATTCAATGTCAAATTAATTCAATGTCAGAACACACTGCCCTCACTGGGGAGTTCCTTCCTTCCTTTAAGCACTGTGGGTTGATCTCTGTCATACTTGGATATGTTTAACTAGACCTTCAGTAACGGGCATGAAAATGAAATGGTTTAATCCAGTTCAGAAAGGAGGCAAAGCAGGTAGATGGTGAGCACCCAAGACACAGTTCTGTTAGAACAGCTTAATAACTTAGCCAAGCTCCTTCACACACATACACAACTGGGATGAAACACTGTTTTACTCCAAGCACTTGTGAAAATTGAGGCTTCACTACCAAAGTCTGCTGCAGGCAATCCAGCAGAGAAGCTGTCCAGTGATACACAAGTGATGGAGCTTGGGGTCCTCAGTTGCATTTCCTTGGAAATGAGGCAGTGAGAGAACAAGCAATTAATGCAGCTTTAGACAGGACAGGTCGCTTACCAAAGCAACTGCACATTTGGACACACTGACTTCCTCATGGACTTCGACTCCTAAGTGCCAGTCACCTCTGAAGTGGAGATAAAGACTCCCAGAATATTGGAGACTTTTGGAAACGTTACCCTGTCACATCCCATCCCTCCCATCACCCACAAACTGAGCAGATGAACCAGGTTTTGTGTCAGGCAAGGTTTGAAGAGCAAGAGTGCCAGTCTGTGGGAGACTTAAATTTGCAGACCCCAAGTATTCAAAGGAAAGTATTTGAAGACAAATAAATGAATGCTGTAGGAGCAGAGGCAGCTGCTCTGGCACTGCTAATGTGGCTGCAACTGCATCCACCCTGCAAGGGGTGAGTAGGGCTTCCAGAAATTATGAAAATTACAAATTATTGCCTCTCTTTGGTCTCTTTTTCCTCTTTTTTTTCTTTTTCTTTCTTTTTCTTTTCAGACAAATCCAGAAAAATAGAGAAAAAAATGTATTGTAGTTAAGGTTAGAGCAGCTCAGGGTAAGTCACAAAAGAAAGTGATACTTGGTGTATACAGGAAAGTGATTAGAGTACATGAGAGTACATTCTTCACGTCTGCATCACAAGATCTGGAAAAAGTGACAAAGAAGTGCTACACATTAACTTTTAGTTTCAGTTTGTGTTTTTTCCTCTGCTATATATTCAAATAAGAGAGCAGAAAGAAAGAAAAGGCAATACTGACATGTAAATCAAAATCAAAGCTACAGTATAAAATTTAGTTTATGAAAAAGCAGTGACTATTTCAGATACAAAAGAAAGTGTTGTTTCAGGAGAAAAATTAACTTGCTATTCCTGCGTATATGCTAATTATAACTTCATTAACACAATATTAAGGACTAAAAATAAAGTTTGGCTTCCAACAGATAGGAATTGTAATTGCCAAATGCTGTAAATTTTGATAAAATAACTTCATTCCAAATGTATTTTTTAGCTCAGACAGAAAGTCTGAATTGTGGCAGTGATAATATCACCTTATATAGTATTCTAAAGTTTTTTACTGGTTCTGGAGAACAAAAACAATTCATGTACAAGTTTTTCTTCCATATTTTTCCAATTCTCTCTCTTTCTTTTTTCTCCTTCTTTTTTCTCCTTCTTTTTCTCTTTCTTTTTCTCTTTCTTTCTTTCTTTCTTTCTTTCTTTCTTTCATCCTTCCTTCCTTCCTTCCTTTCAGACCTCAGGAGAAAAAACAATACTACAGAGTTAAAAGAAAACTGTTTTTCTGTTACCCCACAAACTGTTTGACTCCTTGCTGTTACCTGATGCAATATCAAACTCAGTGCAGAGAAAAACCCTTGAAATCAGTGCAACTTCTTGTGAGTAAGGAGTCAGCCAGACAACCAAGGGCTCAATTTTTGGAGCTGCTATTCTGATTCAGTTAAAGTTATTGTAGCTAAATGAAAGGGCATGATTGGGAGGCATGAAAGGAGTCAGTTTTGCTGCCTTATTCACATTCAGGGAACTGCTGAGACTTTCATGTTTAACTGGATCCTCATAAGGGCAGGCTTTGGCCCAAAAATGCATTTCAAAACAATCCAAACAGATGGTAGTACTTAATATATCCACGAGAAGTGTTTCTCACTCCCATGCAAGCTTTCTGAGCTCTGAGCTGGGCAGAATAGGGAAATCTCTCTTTCAAGTCATGTTTGTTTTCTATAGGAGCATATAGAGTTCCATAATGGGGGGAAATTGGTGAAAACTATCCAATATTGGTCTGCAACAGGTCAAATTGAAGAGAGAAAAGGAGTCCTTGAAGACTCTGAGTGCATGTCCATGTGTAGGACTTGAAGGAAATTTTAACTGTGCAGTTCCCATTAAGTTAAATCCCCATACTTTGCAGTAGCTATTTATTACACTGTGAAACAAATGTGCTTTGTTGAGGGCATCTAATTCTTAATCATGAATATGAAATAGTTTTGTCAAGTGACTCTTTTCTCAAATAACAATTTGTTACTGAATGTTAAAATCCCAGCATAGGCCTTGTTTTCACATAGGCTGCACGTGTGATGAACTTCAAAGCGAGTCCTCTTTTAATCAACAATTCAGCGGGAGGATTTTCAAAGGATTTTTGTTTGTTTGAGGTCTCAGAAGAGCTGCTATCTCTCTTAAGACACAAGATCCAGGATTCATGAAGATTATGAGATTAACTGCAGTTATTATTTAATCTGCAAGTCAGTTTTTTGCTCAAATAGTCATGGAGAAAAATTAGGAAAATGGGATTTAAAGGTAGCAGGCACAACAAGAACTGAAACAATCCCTCCTCTTTTGAAGCTCACTAGCAGCATGATTTCTAGGGCCTAACTCAAAAGTTATGTCTATTTGCAATCATTAACCTTTTACCTATAAACTGTAAATATAAGCCAGTTTATGGAACTCCACTGAAGTACTTCTTTGGTGTAAAACACACTCTAAACCTAAAATTTCTTTCCCTAGAAAATGTTTTCCACTGAAACAAGAGACAGTTAAGGGACTCTTCAAAGATCTAAGGAGATCCTTGCAGTTATAAGACAAGTAAAGTAAAGTTTAAAGCAAAAACCAAGTTAACGCTTTCTTAAGCAGAACAAAGATTTCATGTGTATGGAATCTGAAGAGGAAAGTGCATTTATTTCCTTCAACGATATTTATTATCTTTATGTGTGCTCTGCCTTTCTTTATAGCATGAAAAACTCAGAAGACACTGTGCCTAATTTCAGAAGATGGGTGGTTTGTTCGTATTTATTTCAGATTATTCATCAGATTATTTTATCTGAATAAATAACAGAAAGGTCACCTCCTGCTGTGACACATTTCTAACCTCCTGATTGTCTCCTTTTTCACAGATAAAGCTTGAAAAATTATTTTAATTACTATCTCTTTTTAAACCAAAACATTGCTTCTCAGTCTGAAATCTCAACTCCCTGAAGTCAGTGAGTTTTACCCTTAATTTAATGGGGCAAGATTTTACCAATTGCCACTTTTTTCCAGACTTCACACAAACAGAGAAATTGGTTAGAATCTCCTCTCTAATTCTGACATCAGTAGCAGAAAATAGAATTATTGAAATTAATGCAAAGCTACTTGAATTTCTGTATTTATAAAATGTATCTAGTATATATATTCTTGACTCTGTATTATCCCTTTTCACTTTCTGTTCAACAAGATCCTTCTTTAAGTCACAGGGTTAAAAGGTACCTCTCTCTGAACCAAGATTATGTGTCTTTACTGTAAGAACAGAAATTAAAAAAAAAAAAAAAGAAAACTCTAAGAAGCCTCATCTGAAGTTAATCTCTTGTCCTTGAGACAGCTCCTCTCCAGCATTTTAAAAGGGAGAGTGAACCCTCAGTCCCTCAAGGGTATAAGGATCACACACCATGTTCTCACTGCCCGATGGGTTTAGGTCGGCTATTTTAATGTTTCCAGTCCTTCATCTACATATGCCAGTAGACATCATGCCCCGAGCAGCCTGGGAACATGGCCATTTGTTAAATCTTGCTGGCATCAGCTCCAAATTGTGCCAGCTCGAGTCTTAATTTTTATTCGAGTGTAACTGTCAGCTCTACTGCTGATAAAGTCTTCAAAGAACCTCACCCTTTATTTGTATTCTCTGCTGAATTGAACACCAACAGCAACATGCACCAAACCTCACACCTGGTGGAGACAGTCAACAAATCTGACTGTTGTGACACTTCTATTTTAGAGTTTGAATCTTTTTTTCCTGAGTCTTGCTGTTGTAGAGAAAACTTAGCATTAAAAAAACCCAACAAACAAAATAAGCAGCTAAATTCGCCTGAGGAGATTATATGAAGTTCATTAACTTCCATTGTCTAAATCAGATTTTGCAAAGGATTACAAAGCAATCTGAAAGGAGAGCTTTGATCCAAGCTTTACCTGTTCCTTTGTGTCATCCATTTACACATCCTATGTAGGAGAAAATGTCCTTTCAACTAATTGCAGTCCTGAGAAAAAATAAATGGCTATTCTCACCTGTCCCCCTAGCACCTCCCTTTGATTAATTTGAGGCTTTGGATCTACTTCAGTGTTCAGAGAGCTGCAATTATTAGATTATTTGGCTGATGGTGAGAGGCTGGCTCGTTCTCCCCAGTTCTGCCCAGGGCTCCAGGCACAGACCTGCACACAGACAGATTTTCTAAACACAGAGTTAATGCAACCATGTCATCTCATAACCACTCAACTGGTTATTTACCCCTTCAGTGTTTCTCACTCAGCTGCTGAGTTCAAAAGGGAGGAAAAGTCCAAACAGAATATGAGAATTTTACCTACCTATTTTTGGGGCATAGTCTAAACCACATTGATTTAGTGGAAAGGCTCCAGCTGGCTGTGAATCAAATCTAGTATGGAGGTCCTCAAGTGTTACTGAGTTCTTGTACCATTAACTGTGGAACAATTATTATAATTTTCATATCAGTTCCTTAAAATATGAGAGAGCCTTTTGTATTATTTATGTCTCGTGCTAGGGGTTGGTAAAGTTTATTATGGCAAAGATATTAGTCACAGATTGTAATCTTTGCTGGTTGTGATAGTGCTTAGAGTTGCTTTGTGTAGGTTGAAAGAGCAACATGATGAATAAATAAAAACACAGAATAGAAAGGAGAAAAGACAGAGTTCTCCTCCTTGCCCAAATGTATAGGAGACCAAATGAACTCTCTATCCTGCCAAAACATATGTGAGAATAAAAGCAAAATGTGTATGTTCGGGGTAGTTATCATCCGTGTATTTTGGACAAGCTGCATTCGTTTCTTGAGTGCTCTATCAGGCAACAGAGAAAACCAATGCCAACATTGCAAAAACACACACAAAAGCCTGGGGTAAGCCAAGACCACTGTGGACTTTTGGTGCTAAATTAGGGATAAAATGTTGGAAACCGGCTCTAACTTTGCAAAAAAATAAACAAACTATCCAATGATGGAGGAACTGCAAACAGCTTGGTTCAGAGACAGGGTCTCAACTTCTTCCCTGTTTAGGCCCCATAAGTTCCTCTCAATAAATAATTCTGGAAATGCTGAAAACAGAATAAGGAGAGTAAGGGTGCGAAAAGAGATTAATTTTCCTTTTCTAACAGAGAAATGCCTCTTCAGCAATAATATAAATACCTTCTCTAATGATTTGCTTATCAGCAGTAAACATTGTTTTTCTAAGCATGGAATTAATTAGCCTATAGGAAGTACTACTAATAAATAGATAGAGATGAAGCCAGTGAGTGTGAATATTTTACTATAAAACAATGACAAACATATCAAGACATGGAGAGAGAAACGTTGCAATGCATAAGGTCATTTTTTTGCCAGCTGACACATTTCTATAGTTGGAAGGGAAAACAATTAAAAGAGAAATCATCAATAGCATTGATCTGCAAACAAAACCAAAACCAAACAAAACCCCCCAAAACCCAAAGAAGTTTATAGTGCTATGATTAGAAACTCTATGTAAACAGAGACATTGTGGTATGGAAATGCAGAAGAAACTCCTTATTCTAAAGAAAATGCTTGGAAAAAAATCAACCTGACATGCCTATATATTTTCAATACCATGTAGCTAATAGAGAACAACACAAGGATCAATCTGCTTTTGGCATTTGGTACACAAGAAGTGTCATTGCAGAATCCTGTCAGTTTGGGAATAAACCAAATTCAATGGAATACCTTTTAGCTGGAGAAATCACTGTGAAGGACTGAAGTGCCACAGCAATGCCCTTAGTTTTAACACTGCTCTGAAAGCTATTTCATTGCTCAACACCAAAATATTTCACACCATTTCTTTCGTTTTCCTCCCAAATGTCCCCCTCTACTGTGCTGTTGTTGAAGGTTATCATGGTGTTCTAATTGCTAATTTCTTTATCCAGAAATCCCTTTAAAATCCCTTTTTAGAAGGACAAGTTAAGAGTGACCTACTACCATTCTCCAAAAGGAGTAGTTGCATATTCCCTTCCCTTGATTTAACCATCAGGCTTCCTGATCATCCTTATTCAGCTGAATTCATCTTGTTCTGCATAGAGAGGTACAAGTGCTCTCAGGATCAGAGTGTGTTTTGATTTGGAAAATAGGCTTGAATCCATTTTTTAATATCCTCTATGCTAATTTTGTAATTCTACCCAAAATACTACAGCTAAAACTAGATAATGGATGAGAGCAGCAGGGTAATAGCATTAAGAGCTATGAGGAAAGAAAAAACTATATGTTTTCAAAGGACATTTCTATTGGGAAAGGACATGAAGGACACAGAGAGATTCATGGAAACTGTTTCAGATGAGAGAATAACAGAGAAAAATGCTTCTGTGTCAAGACAATAATTGTTGTGAGGACATAGAGTTTAGGCCAACATTGGAAATAAGGCAGAATCTCACCTCATCTGTTGTTTGTAAATCTACAATAAGTTCATCAGTCTTACTTACTAGAGTTGGACCAAGGGTTGGACTCGATGATCTCGGAGGTCTTTTCCAACCTAATCGATTCTATGATTCTATAAATTTAACTCTATAAGCTAAGGCCAGAACATAGCCCAGTATGTTCAAGACTATAAGGAAATTTTTCCATACAGGAATTTTTTAGCCACAATAGGATATGCCTCAGTAGAACTTGGTGCCACAATTGAAAATAAAATAGTCATATTCACATATAAATAGCCAAATACATAGCCAAATAGGACAAATACATTACGGTCTCTGTAATTTGCCTCTGATACACAGCAGAAATACTGAAAATGAGAACTGAACAGAGACAACAATTCTAGGGATGTAAATCCCATCTTTTCAAAGCAAAACTATTCCTGGGTATTTTTCTGTCAGAAAAACTAAGATCCAAACACTTTGATCCTTGCAGACTGCCTATGATGCAGGTAAGTAAAAAAATGATTACTTGAAATACCAGGTTTTGAGCAAGGAAATTAGGAATTACCTACAGCCCTGGCCAGAGGAATGTTATCTGACATCCACACAGACTGCTCCATATGGAGTTCAGATGCTCACACTCTCACTTCCTCTTTTCCACCCTTCTGAGAATGTCACTGAGTAAATATTGCACCACTGACATGTTAACCTCAACAGTTGTGCCACATACAAAAATGAGATGTTACACCTTTGCTATAAAATATGTCCCTGGGACAGAAAGGACTCATGGGTAAAAGACCAAGGGAGAGGAGAACAGACAGCCCCAAAGCAAAGGTGTGTCCCCAACTGGCTTGAAATATCTGATGAGCCAATAGCTGGAGGAGTATTGGGGGGACATCTGTTGTCACAAAATAGAAATCTTTTCTATTACTATATAATCAGACTCAATCTGCCTATTTAAAACTTTACTGAGCATAAAACTTGATATGAAAACTGTTTATTTTAACCATATCAAAATTCTCTACTTGTTACAGGTCCTGGTTTAATTCCAGCCCTAGAACTCACAGCTTTTCCCTTGTGTTAAAATTCAACTTAGATTGGTTGACTTTTTTATGCAGATTGTTTCCAAAACAACTTCTATCAGCATTGCAAAGAAACACCTTCACCTATCCCTTCACACAAAGAGGGACAGGTGAGAAATGGAGGCACAAACCCATCTATCTCTGGCAGGAGGACTTGCTAAGTAGCTGCAGACATGTTTTTTATACATTTGGTAAGTCCTATGAATTCTTGGATCTCTTCCAAAGTCCTGACCCCAACCACCACTTCATCTATCCCTGAGAGACAGAGGACCACAAACACATATGATGTCACCAGGTACAAATCAACTAACTTCAGCGGTTCTCTGTGGCCAACTGTGATGAAATGTTCTGGACTTCCACCTGAATTCCAAATAGGTACTATAGAATTCATTCAAACAGAGTGAATTCAAGCAAGTTTTTGTTTGCTGCCCTTTGCAGAGCACAGGAAACTAATTGTTTTTTACACCTTTAATAATACACCTCCTTGGTTTCTATGAAACATTATTTTTTCTCCTTAAATAACTTATCTAGAATGGCTACGTTATTTTATCAAAGTTTTGAGTCTACACCTGTATGAAATAGATTGATTCTTACTAAATTCTCTAGTGTTTTCAATAAAGGGAGAGGAAACAATTTATGCCACTTCCAGTTTGTTGTCCCCTCATTCAAATTCAAACTAGAGCTGATGCCTTCCCGCTGTTTACCTAGCCTTGCCAATATCTTCTAAATCTGTTATCCAACTTCAACCAGATCTGCTAGAGGGCTACAAACTTCAAGGATTCAGAAGCTTCTACAGATTTAACAAAAGTCAGTTGGATTGATGAGAAAGATCTGGACTAGCACCTGCCTCCTGACAAAACAGCTGGCTCAGCTGTTACAAACGCTGTTTGGGAGCAGTCACCCAAACAGCAGAGTCAGCTCCCCTGCTAGTTTGGGTGTACAGAGCTCCAGATAGACCACACACCCAACAGCAACCCGAGGTGAAGCCATGTAGGTTGGTGTCATTGCAGTGTGGTAACGAGAAAATCCAGTTTCATTAGTTCTGCCACTCACGGCACAAAGCATCCCCTCCTGAAGGCCAAGCCCAAGTTGAGCAGGTGATCCAAACTAAGAACAACAGATCAAACTTTGTGTTTGCTTTAGCAGAATTTACTAATTAATAGATGAGAACGGAGATACAAATTATATTCTCCAGACAGTGACTGGACATCTCCTGTGATAAACAAGAGCAGGAGCCACCACTTCCCAAGCACTGAAGTTGAAAACCTTTGCTTCATTTAAGCCAGGCACACCACTCCCACTGATTTCAAACAGACTAGGAATTCACTCCAAACCTTTAGTTATTCAGCTTGTGCTGACGGTTCAGGAGAATTATAACTCTACAATTCAGAATAAAGGGACATACAAAATGTCTTATCCTTCAGTAAGAAATAACCAAGATCAGGTGGCCATGTGATTCCATTATTTATGTAATGCCTCAAAATGCCGTTTGTCTTTTAATATGAGATGACAGGTTTCACATGTACAAGTTTTCTATAAGTGTAGTGTGCTCATCTTGATCCACTCAATACACACATTGCTAATTTCAGATAAAAGATTTATCACACAGATCCTGTAGTAAATTGTCTGCACTAGCCCCTTTTTCTCTTTATGATGTAGATTTATTTGGAATTTCTTTATAGATGTGCCAGTTTTCAAAACTGATATATTTGGACCACAGGTTTTGTTTGGGAAACCTTTTCTTTTCACTTTTTGTATCTTGGTACCTCACAGTATGTATTCCTGATGCCATGTGTTCCTGTATGCTCACACAAACAGAATAAAAGAGCTTTTCATACAGACTTATTGTTCTCTCTAGGCACCAAAAAGAAGATTGTTCTTTTATGTTATCAAACCTCACAAGATATACACAAAACTGTGTTTGTGAATTCAGTTAATTAGACTCTTATATTGAAACTAAGACTTAACTGATGTTTGAAATCAACAAAAAAGTACAATCTTTTCCTTCAATGATGCTTTTCTTCTACCAACTCAAGGAAGCAGCATCCATCATTATTTGTCATTAGTGTCCAAGTATTTGACAGCAATTCATCTGCTTAAAGAAAGGTCAGCTAGAGTAGATTATCCAGGACTCTGTCCAGCTGCTTTTTGAACATCTCCAAGGACAGAGACTTCACAACCTCTCTGTGCAACCTGTTCAGTGTTCAACCATTCCCACAGTTATTTACCATAATCTGGAGAATATTTCATTATTCTGTAACACATACTGACCGACTTGGTCAAACAACTTACACTCAGAGTGTGGCAGGAGTCCCTCATAGATACATTCTGAGAGCAGAGAAGACACACTGACTCTAGAAAATACAAAGCACTGTGAGATAAAGGCAACTTGGTGGGGTCTGGTTTGGTTAAACTGGTATTAAAATCATAGTTGAAATCCAAAGTATCTGTTAAAACCTGCAAGCTCCATTACCCCATCCCTTCTGCCTCCTCTCCTAGGAGCAAAGTCCCTGTTGGGCTTCACAGGAGGTTGGTTTTTTCATCTCCAGCACACATGTGTGTTTAGAAGTCCTCTCCCTTTACCTGTTCTAAGAAATAGCAATTTTATTATGATGGATTCCTCTTCTGCCCATGATTTCTAGAAGATCAGCTCCCTCCTCAGACAAACAAAACCTATCCTGTCTGCAAAGGTGTTAAGTAGGTCAAGAATATCACCTGAATGTAGTTTGTAAAAAGAGAAAATAAAAGTGCTACTCATGAAGTGTAAGACACATGGCCAAAACAAGGTGACCCTTTGTACTCAGAAGTAAAAGAAATCAAGCACAGAAGTACCACATAACTACAGTTATGTATAACTACAGTGCTGAACTATCAGAAGTGTGTAGAAACAATCTACAGAAAGGCACAACTGCAGAAATTCCAACAACAACCAGATTTTTGCTTAACTAAAATAAGTGATTGTACAAGAGGACATGAAGCAGCATTGCAGGTCATTGCTGACTTTTGTTTTCTGACCTCATGTTTTAAAAGGAGAGAAGTTATAAAAGCACTTTGTGTCTCTATTGATGATACAATATTCCACC
>JAOXXN010000446.1:9981287-10011311 GCA_026770055.1 Myrmophylax atrothorax | reverse complement strand
GAAAGAAATTCTTTACAGAGAGAGTAACCAGGCACTGGAATGGCCTGCCCAGAGAGGTGGTGGATTCACAGTCTCTAGAGGATTTTAAGATGGGACTGGATGTGGCACTTAGTGCCATGGTCTCATTATCGCAGAGGTCTTGGGTCAAGGGTTGGACTTCATGATCTCGGAGGTCTCTTCCAACCCAGCTGATTCTATGATGATAACTCAGGGCACCTTAATTGGAAAGGAGGGGACTAATAATCTTGTCAAGGTGTGTTTTGTAATGTATATGCACTGACCGAGACATTTCAGCAAAGGGATTTGGCTTCCCCAGTACAAGACAGGCATGGACATATGAGAGAAGTCCAGTGAACAGATACTAAAATTATTAAGGGACTAGAGCCTCTGTCATATGGAAAAATCCTCAGGCAGCTTGAGTTGTGCAGCCAGCAGAACACCTGGGGATCTTATCCATATACATAAATATCATGGGGATTGCGGTGGGCAGTAAAGATGGAGCTGGACTCTTCTCAGAGGTGCCCAAGGGGCGACCAGCACAATTTGACATACAGAAAACTCCATTTAAACATAGTAAAAAAATTATTAGTTTGATAGGGTTAAACAGTGAAACAAGTTACCCAGAAATTTGTGCCATCTCCATCCTTGGAGATATTAAAAAACCCCCACTGTATATGGTCCTGAGCAACCTACTCTTGTGGACTCTGCTTTGAGTAGGGTTAGTTGGACTAGATGATCTCCAGATACCATTTCCCACTTCCTCCACACTGAAACTCTGAATTTTAAAACTTTTTAAATTGAAATAAATAATTAAATATTAGCCATCATGACAGATTACACCCACAAAGTACAAATGTTTATTTTTCAGCCACCTGGATAAAAACTCTCAGCACACCTATGAAGACCTGTCCCTCACCAGCAACTAGGGATGGAGATGTACCTTAGCCTCCTCTGCCCTGCATGCCTTGCCTATGACCAAAGCAAGCTGTATTATTGCATAGGAAAGGTGAGAACTGTGACTCCAGTACAGGGCAGGCAAAGGGAACAAGGACATCAGAAGTTCAGTAACAGGAAGGTTAGGACGCAGTGGCCTGAAATTCAGTGACACCCTGTGCCATGTAGCCCATCCTGAAGTCTGGACTGCACAAATCTCTAATGCTTTAACACCACAGCAGCAAAATTAAGCATATCTCCAAAAAACTCCTCTATCTTATTGGAACAGCATGGAAACACATTAAAATGAAATTCCTTCTGCGAGGCTTTTTTTTAAGTATTCCACTTGTCCCCCAAAACTGAGTCCCATCTAAGAAGCAAAACTCTCCTGTTTTCACTATTTTCCCACCATCAGCTGCAAACATAGCTGTATTTGAAGTGCTGGCAAAACCAGGTTAGAGTATAAACTAGCAAAGCAGGTAGGAATTTAAGGTACACAAGCTTTGCCCTGATGAAGGTAATTATTAGGTCAGCCCAAGAAAAATTGATGAACCTAACATAACACTCCCAAATAGATCAACAGTCTTCTTATAAATTTTGGTCCTGGCTGCTATAAAACCATTAGCATTCCCTAGCATTGTAATTTACAACCTGATGATGCACTGAATCATATTTTAATTTATCTGGAAGATGTAAACAAACATTCTTGTGTGGAAATTAATACCTGATCTTTGGCTACCTCTTGTGGTATAAAAATCCAGAGAGAAATTACATTTAAAATTAGAAAAAAGGAAAATATGAAGAACATTAAAGAAAATCATTGCCCAACTGATGAGCGTGTCAAATAATCTGAGGAGAAAATTAGTTCTTAGAGGTTTTTGTGTGTTAGAAGCCTGGAAGATCCTGCTGTGAAAATGCATTCATAAGGTATAAGCAGGATGAACATGCCATGGATGGCATCTGTTTTCATACACAAGTGGAGAGCAGATAAAAAATTAAACCAAAGCCTAAAATCTTCCATTTTCCTAATGTCCACTGTTCTGCAAAACATTTTATGCTCTTGTTGGAATTTTGTGTTTAGAGAGAAATCTGTGAGTCATTGCTAACCTAGGAAGAAAAATGCAGGAAGGAGACATGAGCCTCTGCTGCATAACCAGAGCTCTCCCACACAAAGCCAGGCTCAACAACTACAAGTAATCTCAAGTATAGTAAAGGTGTAGAGATATAAAGTTATGGAGAGGAGAATCGTAAGTGCAGCAGGCATGCTGAGAGAACATCTGTACCCTTATTGTACCACAGTTCATCAACCGTTTATTTCACCAAGTACCAGAAACAAAACAGAAACTGGCAGAGTGTGAACACAAAACAGAATTTGCTCAGATACAGAGAATCAGATGGTAGATCCATGGTCTGAGTTAAACAAGACAAGCAAAGAGATTCTCAAAATGAGACAGTAGCTCTATCTAGCCTCCAACTGGAGCAAATCAGTGGAGCCCCAACAAGGCTTATAGTTCTGGTCTACCTTTACGTAAACTCAAAACTTTCTTCTGTGGTTACAACAGTAATTCAAAAAGCAGCCACACTTTCAATCTAAGGTAAAAACAGAGGCTTGTCCAAAGAGAAACAGAATATGTGCAACTTCAGTGTCTTTATGGGTTTTCAAGAAAGCCTGAATTTTGGTTCTGGAGTAGAAATTCAGGTCTTATATCTATATAATACCTAAGGTCTTATATCTAAATAATCTATCACCACCACCCAATAAACTGAAGAACCAGCAAGATCACCAGATCACAAAAAAAACACTTCAGTTAAATAGTTTCTCTTCTGCGAAACCAACTCAATATTGGGGAGAGTCTTCATTTTCCTGAGAATTTAGCATTATTTAGCACTCAAGAAAATGTTCCTACTCATATTGCCAAAGGCATGGCTTGTGGGAACACCATCCTATCAAAACAAGAATTTTGCCTGTAAAACTACACCTGGATGGCCCTATCAGTCCAAAATCTTCTCTTACTTGTCACAGGCCCTTGCATAGTGGACTTTAGCCCATAGTAAATATATGGATGGAGAAAGAGTTGTGCCACATAAATACCTATTAATACACAAAAGGAATTAATACAGAACACAGGAAACAAGGGAGAAGAAATAGTTCAGATGAAAACACAAGAGAGAAAACAGAGCAACACATAGTCACCCTCAAATCAGAGGCATCACAAAAGGTAATACTCCATACAAGTTGATTTTGTGGCAGGTATGATTTTTTTCTGTAACCAAGGCCACAAGAGATTTATTTTAATGTGTCCTACACATTGTACCATGGAACTCAATCCAAATACATAAGTGTTTCTAGTACACTCCTCACTATGTTGTGGGTGGTAGGAAACAAGCTCCTCAGAAGACTGGAAAGTATCCAGCTGTGTATGAGCTGAAGGAATGACAGGCAGAAAAAAAAAATCTTTACAGAGAGAGTAATCAGGCACTGGAATGGCCTGCCCAGAGAGGTGGTAGATTCACCATCCCTGGAGGTTTTAAAACTGAGATTGGCCGTGGCACTGAGTGCCATGAACTGGTAAAGGGACTGGAGTTGGACCAAGGGTTGCACTTGATGATCTCAGTGGTCTTTTCCAACCCAATCGATCCTATGATTTTATGATTTCACTGCACCTCTCCAGAGCCCCTGAGCAGATGAGAGTCACTGGCAGGACTACTGAGAAAGGAGATAGGAAACACAAACAATACAGCAAAGGAAATGGAACACTCTGATGGATAATAAGGAACCAGAGAGAGATGACTCCTGGACTACCAAGAGCAGACAGCAAAGGAGATCTTCACATGGTATTTTGCAAGAAAGGCAAGTGGAAAAGAGGGGATTCTCCTAAGGAGGAATAGTCCAGAAGAGTGCAAAAACATAGCTATGTCCAAGATGTCCTTTGTACAGCAGCATCCTGCAGAAAAAGGCACAATCTCTCCTAATGTGGTAATCTCTCTGTGGCCAGCACTCACATTTGGATAGGTACAGGCAGAGAAATAAGATTTCATCACCAACTCAAAAAGCCATTACAAAATTTGCTGAGGAAATTGCAAACCCAAAATGGAAGCCAGCTGAGACCACAGGCTGCAGGGTCATGTATCATTAGCGCCAAGTGAACCAAGTCCAAATGTCCAGCTTACTGTTCAGGAGGAAACAAAAGCACTACTATTTATGTGGGCAAAGCATCATCTTTTTCTAATCAAACCTGTCTAAGCTCTGGGTTCAGAAAAGCACTCAAGCATGTGCTTCAAGGTCTCCTTTTTTGAGAAAACAGCTCAAAACACACATTTACCTGTAAGTACTTGCTAACAGCTGTGAATAACAGTGAAAACCATAACTAAAATCTTCTGAGAAAAAGGTGTTAAAAAAAAAAACAACTAAATGTGATAAGATGTGATTGTCCATCACATTGCTTTATCTCTCTGCTAGGAATACCTTGCGATAAACAATGAATAACACAAGACTGTTCCCAGACTAAGGTGGACACAGACATGAGACACAATATCCTAGTCACAAAAAAATATATAATCACCACACCAGCATATTCTTGGATTTATTTATGGCGTTGCCATAGGACCAATAAAAAAGAAATTAGAACAGCTCCAAGTTTTAGCCCATTCTCAGCCATTCAACTTCCAAAAGGGAGTTTTTGCAAGAGTCTGAAGTGAAAGTTATGACCCCATTTAGTGCCATTCATTAATGGAAGTAAACATGACACAGTTTTCACACCCTGGCTCAGCCCTGATGCCTTCTTGCAGTACATTAATAATCCTGTCAGAGCTGTCAAGGGGACACAACACTTGCTGTTCTGATGACGCTCTGTCCCTGTCTCCATGCAAATAATTTGTCTTTCATCACCATCAGAATTGTTTTCCAGCATTTCTCTTTGACTCGCTGACTTTTGATCTCTGGCCCAATGTTCCATTCACCCTTATAAAAAAAATAAACAACAAACCAAACAAACAAACAAACAAAAAAACTAAAAAGAAAATAAAACCAAAACCAAACCTGAATAATTAGCTAGAGAGTTGCTGGCTGAGAAATCTAAAAGGTTGCAAAGGCAAACTGTCACTAATCTTATCGTGTGATTAATACAAGTCGACTTACATCTACGTTACCTCCCTGGGAAATACCCTTCTGCACCAGTTATTCTTAGGTGTTATTTCTGATTAATTATGCTCTCGCTCCATTAGAAAACTGATGGCCAACTTTGCATCTGTCTCTTTGCTTTGTGTCTTACAAAGACAGCACTTATAAAAAATTCATAGGAATGAATGAATAAGTGGTCAGTGTGTCCGAGGAGGTGTGGCAGCTCAGGTTTGCTGTCCTGGGAGTACAAAAGTGAAGGTCACAGAAGCACAATTTGATACAAAACCTAATCTCCCCAGGTAGAGGTACAGTTTTTCACTCACTGTGCAGTTTGACACAATAGAATTATTAACAATTCCATGAAAAAATACCAGATGCATCCTCAGTTTTATGAATGCAAATAGCCCTATTGGAGCCAAGGGGAATACTCACATGTGTTTAAGTTAGACACATGCATAAGCAAAGGCAGGATCAGAGCTCCAGCTATAAATATTTATGTCTGCAGTACAACACAGCCTCAAAAATGCATGCACAAAACAGACTATAATGCAAGATCCTGACAATGCAGGTGACTCCAGAGAATTTCAATAGGAGGCTCTCCTTTTTTGGGTGCCTTTGAAAACCCTAGTCTCTGTTATTTTAATAAAGCCTCCACTGTCATTTCAGCAACTTTGGCCAATAGCACCCAAAAGAAATCAAAAGAAAGAATCTATAGTAAAAATAATAAAAATAATTTATTACTGCCAGTGTAAAGATCTTTTCATAATACGTTTTAGCTTTTGTATTGATTATTAAGTAGGGTACTAAAAGGATCTGACTTTGGAGCACTAACATACATCTTCAACTAAGATTAGCACAAATCAGGCAAACTTCCACCTCTCTCTTCCTTAGATTTAAAATTAGATTTGGGTGACTAATGCAGATAAAAATATTCACTCGCTTCAGCCATACAATCTGGTTTCCTGGCACAAATGTTTGCAGAAAACAAATGTCAAAGCAAATGCCATTATTTACTTTGGAAGAATATTTCTATACATCCAATCATAGAATAGAAACACCAGCAGGTGACTTATGCAGCCAGTCAGAAATAATATCCCTCATATTTGAAACAGTCAATTCACAGAGGAAGAACATTTGGGAAAAATTTTATCAGATCCATTTGAACCCAGAATACATAAAATAGAAACCAGAAAAGTACTGATGAAGAAGAAAAGATGGACTTAGTCAAAACAAATCCCTCACCCTGAACCCAAGCTGATAAAAAGATTTTCCCCTTCAGTTCAAAGGATTTTGGATGAGGCCTCTACAGTTGAGTTCAGTTTTAAAGGCTCATACAAACCAGAGGACCTCATCCTGCAAGCAAATCTCAGGCACTTGGACTGTTAAAGCATTGCAGGATCAAGTCTTGTAGAGCATAAAACACAAGTTGTAATTAAAATAATTTACATGCTGCTAGCAAGTCAGCTAAAGCAAGCACATCAGGTTCCCAGCATGGATTTCAATTTGCTTCAAAATTACTCAAGGATAGGAGCTCATATTTTTTGAGATCATCCTAGTTAGCCTAGAAAAAAATGCAAGACCCAAGTGACAGCTACTTGATTGGAAGAAGGTGGTGGTGGCTATTATCTAGTAGGTATTTATCTTTACTCACTGCTTGGATTCATCATGAAAGCAAACATCCATGCTGTGCATAAACTACCAACAAACATGTCATTGGCTGCAAAAGGAACAGGCAGGGTTGCTTTTCCCTTATGGAAATATGAAGGATATTTCACAAGCAGAGCAGCCTGGTAATTCCTAGTGGGATCTGTACTACTGTCAATCCCAACACATGGATCCTGTCCTCTCACCCTCCCTTGCACTCCTCAAGCAACCCGGTCCTGGATGGAGCTGTGCTCTGATGGCTTCTTTCTTCACCTTGCTGCTGTTTCTTCACAGGCTGCAATTGCTTATCCTAACTTAAAATCCAGTCAATTGTCCTCTCCAGAACAAGCCACCTTTCGCATATTTAAATACTGAGATTAACTCCAATGGGTCCTGGATCAAGTACCTATTCCTCCACAGGATCACCACTATCTCCACAAGTGACAGTGGCCATGGAGGGAGTTGTGGGAAAATGAACCAGCCTGTGTGAAATCCCATTTCTCCTTCTGCGTGTAAAGCACCTCAGAGAAAATTAGCTGATGATGAAAACCACCTCACAAAACAACACCAATATGACTAGAGCATTTTCTAATAGCTATGCATACTGCCTAAAAAATTCCAACATTAAAGCATTCATAAACTCTCCATCTGAAATGCAGTATGGAGTCTTGTTTTAAGGATGTTTTTCTTTTTTTTTTTACTTAAGAGCAGCGCAGTTGCTAAAATCTCTGTGAATTTGGAGGGGTTGGGTTCTTTTTGGTTAGTTTGGTTTTATCAGTGTAGAAATTACTATTTTAAGGCTATAAACAAATCCACTCCAATACATATCCTTGCTAATGTTACAATGCACGAGGGTGGATGTTCAGGGCAACTCCTACTCACGCAAGTCAACTCCCTTGTCTCTGACAAACAAACTGGGACATGTTTAACTGCAAACATTTAATGAGTTACCAAATCCAGTAGCCCAGCCCCTGAGATAAGTGTGCCTTCTGCAGAGTCAATAGGTAGAAGCATTTTTACTGGTGTTTCTGAGACTCCAGCACAAAGCTTGGAGTTTCCTCTTGCTAGGGCAACAGTTATATTTTAAAACTGAAACCCAGTGCTGACTGGCAGAGACCAAAATTCAAACTTCCTAGATCCTTTCTAGATCTGGAGACTGTGCCCTAGGACATTTCTATACATGCCATAGAATTCCTGATGGATCTCACAGCTCATCTGCTGTGACAATTCCTTTGCTTCTCACATCAGTAACGTAAAAGTTTATATCTAAAATTTTGCAGCAGAGTGGCTGGAGTATTGAGCCTCATTTATGCTCTCTTACTTACTGAGCTGACAAGTCATTTAATTATTACATTTCTGAGAAAGCAAACGTTAATATGTTATCCTGAATTTTTTAAGACTAATGTTTAAAAAACCTGATTCATAGGATGGCACCTGAAAACAGCAGATCAGGAGTGAAAGTTATTAGCTTAGATTCAAGGTTTTAGCTGGAATAATGTGTGTTCTCGATCTCCATGGATTGTGTAGTCAGAAGGGAGATATCTAGCTAGATGGGATTTTGCACATCTGTCAGCTACATCAGAGATCCAAATGCAAAAGCCAGCATGTAAGAACATTATGTGGATTTGTGACCCTCTCCTGAGGATTTGGGGTCCATAAACCAATGAATGGATTACAAAGAAACATAGTTATAGTATTTTCATCTGTGACAGATACTGCTGCACCTCTGGAGTGGCTCACAACACTTAAAGGAAAACTGTACCCATTCTCCACACACAGGCCCTGTGAAAATGCAAAAGACAAGCACTGCTCAGCCTGAAGAAACTGGAAAATGTATGCTAAAATTGCTTTGCATCTGACTTGAAAACTGCAGATTTTTATGGTCAGAACTAGCACAGTATGGGAGTTTCTTCCTCGTTCATATTTGTTCTGTGTATAAATCCACGTAGAAGAGTCACTGGTTGTATACCCTGAACCACATCTTAGACACATGCAAAGAAGCTCCCCAGAGGGGTTGGAGTTCCTATTAATCTAGAATCAGTTAACATTTAATAAGAAAACTACATGACCCTGTTCGTGGATGTTTCCTATCAATCCATTTCATGTCTCCCAAACTCTATTTCAAATACCTCAGTGTGAGAACTGCTGGGCTTCAGATCTATTTGGATGCTTTCAGGGAAACCCAGGAAATACCAAGAGCACACAAAACTGAACCATTAGATGTGTTATAGATTAGAATTTAAAAATTCCCACTCCCAAATTTAGCAATTTTGCCTCCTTTACCTAGGGAAAAGCTGTGAAACTAAAATTCTAAGGGAATTTAACATACCAAACAACTCTCAAACCACAAGGGAACATATGAAAGAGTAAATTTCTGGTAGAAAAGAGACAAACAAAAGCTAAATCTGGTAAAAAAGGTGAGTGAGACAACAGCGTTCCCATTTCATGGAAACCTCTTCATGCTCACACAGGCATGTGCACTGGTGACCACATTTCCTGCACTCCAGGTCTAGCTTTGGTACTCTGCACTTCAGAGAGTGAACTGCTGAGCAACAAGTCTTCTCTTGGTTTCTCCAACATGATAACCACTAACTCAGCTCTCCACAGACCTACTAAAAAATCATGTTCTTCCCACCAATCACCTTTCTTTTCTTTGCAAAGACTATGCTTTTTACAGTCACAAGGATCCCATTCTGATCAAGTTGCACAGTTAAGAGCACTTTCCTCACACCAATTTTCCCTTTCAAGCCCAAAGGTACACACAATCTCCTAACAAAGTGCAAGGCATACCAGCCAGACAGTGGTTTGCCAGAGATCTCAGAGGGTTTTACTCACCAGAGTGACAAGTACATCACTGTACACATACTTTACACTTGAAAAGCTAGGAAAGCAACATGTAGACTTGCTTATTTAGCCACACAAAGTGAAAATATTCACTTGACCCACTGGACTGTTCTGTGTATGTCAGAGGATTCTTTGTTTCTGTGTTCTCAGGAGTGTGGCACCACCAGAAGGAGTCCCATTTGTTTCCTTCAGATTGTGTTTGGAAAGGCAGTCATTTTAATTTGAAGCCAGGACTGACACTTTGCACCATGACAAGACATTATCTGTTGGGTTTTCTCCTGAGTTCACCTGTTTATGTTTAATAAAAATGCTCTTTTGTAACTCATGATGGGCTAGAGAATTCCCAAATGGTTCAAAATACTTTAAAGTTCTTTTGGGACATAGCCAGATACTTAATATTGTATTACATTTTATAGTTGTCACTTAATCAAGCTATTTAATATTATAGTACATTTTAAAACTGTCACTTAATCACATTTTCTTGACCCTTTTATGTGAATTAAAGATCACTGTAGATAAAAAATGGCATGCTTTAGTTTAAATAGATTCAGTATGTCCAGTTTGACAGTTACTTCTGAGACATTAAAAGAATTTTCTGTGATTAATGTGACCCCCACACATTAGGTAGTATAATGTTCCATTTCTTCAACCATTAGAGGAAACAGCATCAGACAGAAGGAGCCAAAACTTATCTGACTGTATGTAAAGCTAAGAAAGCCTAATGTACAGTTCTGTGTGGTGTACTGTGAGACCAAGTTAAATCAAATAACTGTTTTCTGTTTCCTTATGACTCGAATCAAAAATAATTTTTTTTTAAAAGTTCAGTAATAACCCAGTAAGCCTACATTCCCCAACAAAAGAAAGCATCTCACTGCAGCTTGCTCAGAAAAGGAATAAATGTGCTTTATGCCACGACAGGTGAGCAGGGCTGTCTGTGCTTAGTATAAATGATTGATAGCCATGCATTCAAATCTTGGAAGAAATCTTACATAAACATTTACTCACAAGAGCAAAAAAAAGTACATAAGACTTGTCCATCTTCAAAACCATTTATAATGGCAATCATCATCATCATCATTTGATGTGGTGGAGCCAGAACTGCGTCATTGAAAGATTTTATGCTTTTAAAGCATACATAGTAAATTACCTTCTCTTATAGGCATGTTTAAAACTATTGTCTTTTACTGTAACCTTGGTCCTCAGATCCTATTTAATTCATCGAATTCTAATCACTCTTCCTTTGTATCTTAATCTCAAATCAGATGTACCACATTTGTTAACAGCTGTGACTATAAGTGCTGCCCATTCTTAGAACATTCTGTGTGCTTTTCTTGATAGTTTAATTAGAATAAATACCCTTTTTAATCCATGAAGTGGGACATAGTACAATAACATTGATCTTTCATTTGACAGCAAATTTGTTTGATAACAGAACAGGGTTTAGTGTAACCAAATCAGCAACAGTAATTCATTTTGGTTAGTCAATTAAAAATAGTGTGTATACAGTACCTCTGCAAACAATGAACAGTGGGCTAAAATAATCAAGGCATGAAAAGAGCCTGCAGAGAAATCAAGATGTTGATGGAGAAAAATAGTTCAAAATTATTTACAAGAGATGCCAATGAGATGCATGAGGATATAAAAGTGTCTCTTTCCAAAATGTGGGCACACTGGGAAAAGAAGTCAATTAGCAGGGTCTGCTCTAACAAAACTGCTGCCTCCCGCTCACTTATTTTGGAAGGATAATTTTTTAACCTAAATTTTGCACACAGAACAGCCTTTGCCTTCTCCTGGGACATGTGAAACAGCTTTTGCATTGGACTACCAGCAGCTTGGAAAGGAGAAATCTCCCTTCTCCATCCAAGTGCAGACATTATCTCAAGCTGAGTGAACTACTCCTTCCTACATAAAGTTGTAATCATGAAGAGTTGCAGAAAACTAGATACACACTTTTTCCTCCATCCAGAAAAAAATACAGCCATCTAGACTAACTGAAGAGACCAGTCAACCCAAATTGCAGAACCTACAAATTAATACACCTTGCTGCTGTAACATGGATGTTGCAGGCATTGGACAGTGCTTGAATGTAAGCACAGCATTAAAGATGACAGGTATTGTTGCTACCACTGGGTAAATAGATATTGTTTTCTCTTCATCCATTTTTTCCCTTCCTATTTGTCATCAGTATTCTTGGATCTTCAATTAGATTGCAAGCTCCCTGGGACATAAACCAGATCATTATTCTGTCTTCAAAAAGGGATCATCACAAGGGGCCAAAACTGTGTCAATGCTGCTTGGAGCCTTTGGGCAAAATATTACTAAATTGCCCTTCAACTCCAACCCAAAATTATAGACATGCTGCGTGCAGTATTTTGTAAGCCATTGTTTTGCAACGTGGAAATATGCAAGTGAACATGATACTTGAACAACATAATTCATTTTCCATTCATGAGCCACAATGGGTATCTCATGGCACTGTTTGCTCTTCAGTTTCAAATGTGAACTTGCATAAAAAGTCAAGCAAATGAGCTTTCCTTCACGTTGTTTTATTAAGCTCTTGGACTGCACTCTGAGCCCTAGAAGAAGAAATTGCAGTTGCTGTTGTCTCACAAAAGCAGTGAAATTCCCAAAGAACTGAAGAATTCAGTGCCAGGTTGTGTATGAAAGCAAATGCAAGCTCCCTGCATGACCTCATGCTACGTCCTTTTCTGCTTTTTTATCATTCCTTGTGCCAACACTGCATTTGTGTTCAGAAGTGAAAATTAACTTTTACAGCAACATCTGATAAAAACCCTAATCTTAACTTTTGGAGAATATCCTCAATGACATTATTGGCCTGAAAAGTTTAAAGATAGCTTTGTTTTAATTTCTCTTTAGCTTTTCACTCAAATATCCCATGTATGACATTATTATAATTCTTCTACTGGCTTTATACTTGCCAACTCTTCTCCTATTCTTTTGTTCTTGGGCTAATCTTTCCTTTTATATTAATGAAGCCCTTTGAAGTATCTCTTCAAATCTTCAACTAGATTCCTTTGTGACTCTTTTCCTCCCCCTAAACCTGATAGGGTCTTTTTACCATGAAAATTATTAATACTTCCCCCCCTTCTGGCATTGTACTGTCAGCTTTAAAGTGTTCTATTATTGTTTCTGATCTTAAGCTGCTTTCTCCTGACCCAGGAATATTGGCAAATTACCGACCTATAGCCAAGCTTTTATAGGGAAGGTCTTGCATCAATTGCTAGCCTTTCAAGTGCTTAACCACCTAGTAATAATCTTTATGACAAATGGCCTCCTGGTTTGCAGTTATACTGAGAGTGCTAAGAGTGTCCCTTAAAGTGGTCAATGACTTTTTATAAAACCATACCTTGAGTATCATGTTAGCTCTTACCCACCTTGCTATTAGCACACCTCTAGACACTGCAGATCACAGTAACCCTTTCTGACCATAGGCCAAGTTATAAAACACAGGGGGCTTTGTTCAATCTAAAGACATCAACTTGTCACTCTGGAACATCATTTATCTCCATCGAGCAACATGCATCATTTTCCTCTGATCAATGCAGAGTCCACTGCTCCTGAATGGTACTGCAGCTAATCATTAAGACAAATTTAATTGTTAAGAGTACTGACACTCCTTTCAGCTGCTTTAAGCAAAGAATTAATTCCTACACCTACAATTTGGTATTTTGCTGTGAATCAGTCTTTTTTTTTCACTTTCTGCTCCTTTATCACATTGCCCTAAGGGCAATGCAGTGGTTTAAAATTATGTTTTTAGCAACAGGAAGTGTTTGTGAATAGCAATTTTCCAGACTTTTTTTCAGGTCACTTCCTTCAATCAAGAACATGCCTAAAATTACTGCAAACTAGAAATCAAGCCATGAAGCAACATGAAACAAAATGTTCCTTAACAGGTTCTTTCCTGGTCACCCAGCTGAGTAGAAATTCTACAGGCAAACAACTTTTCACCTCCCAACCACAATTCAAGGCTTTTAAAAATTGCCTCATCATAATCAGAGGTTTTGTCATGGCTTTCATCAGAAAAGCAAATCCAGAAACAAACGCAGATGACAAAGACTGTGACAGATGCCTTTGTTTGATGTAATGATCATGTGAATTTTTATGTGAATTTTTATGTGAATAAAGAACCACAGTCAAGAGTGGCGAGTATTTTTAGACAAATCTTATTTTGCTGAAATGGGAACATTGAGGGAGGAGGTGACTAATAAAACTTGTTCTCTTAATTAGAAAATCTTCAGCTAGTCCACAGACAACAATATCCTTCTGATTTTCTCTCACCTGGCCTCCAATTATCACTAAGATTTTTTTACCAAAACTACAGAAGAATCAAGCTTATAAAATGACTTTTTAATGTTCAGCTATATTTCTCTCCAATGGGTCTATTTGCAATATTTGCTGTGCTTAATCCTAAAGATGAAACAAACATCACACATGAATGAAAAACATTTGGCAAATGCCCTGTTGAAATAATCCTGTTCTCTCATATGCCCACAAGCACAAGACCTTTTGCATATTCTCAGCATTCCCTAACACAACTTAATTCAAGGCTTTCTGCTCTCAAATTAACTCCTACTCTCATCTCACAAAAGAATAAATTAAAAGTCAGTCTGCAGACTTCTCGAGGCTTTCGCAAAGAGACTTGGGCAGAACCAAGAGCGGAACGCAGAAATCTGCTGGTCCCAGTAAAACAAACCTGAGTCAGCTCCTGAGGGACAATCAAACTTCTAGGTCATGTTGCTGGTCACTCCATCGCTTCAGTCCTTGGTCACCGAGACACATTACAGGTGACAGTTCCATGTGCACACTCAGCATTATTCTGAAAGTGCTCTCTCAAAGCTCGTGGGGGCTTCACAATTGAAATACATTTGAAAACACACACACAGAGTTTTGATGCTCCAAAGCTGAACTTGGAGCATTAAGTGCACACGCCAAAGGACTCCAACCAAAACCAACAACTGCTCCTGGCAAAAAGCTATTCACTGATGAACTGGGTATTTTCCTCTAACCTTGTACACAGTGTTGATGAGGGAGGGGAGCAAGCTGAATATTAAAAATTGCTGCCTCAAGAACAAAATCATGTACAGATTTAATCATAATAAAAAATGATCTGCAAGTAATTGTAGTCATTACTACATCTGCTCAGAGCTGTGGGTAATCATTATGTATGAGTGAATTAAATCAAATTCTGTATCATGGGCCTGATCCTAGAATTTCTTGAGTAAACTCACCTCGTATTAATAATCTCCCTGAGTGCAGTGGTCTATTTGCTTCTATGGATATGTTTCTTTTATGAGGAATCTTTCAACCCTTCTGCACTTTACCTTTAAACTTAATTAAAACCTAACTCAAAAAACTTAAGAAAGTAGGCTGAAATGTAGATTTCAAAAGGTGGGAAAGTAAAGGCCCTGAAGTTGGTAGAGAGAAAGATGTTTCAGTGTGGAACCTGAGTAAAGGAAAAGATAAAGCCTTCCAAGATAAAAAGGTGAGCTCAAATTCCTTCCTTCTGCCACTAAATCCCAGGCATTAGCACGGTACTGGAGACACAGGTGTAATTTATAGCACAGAGTGGGAATGTCAAACCCTGACTCATGAAGATAAGAAAAACCTGTTTACAAAAGAGCTGCTGAAGGGCAGAGCTGGAGCCAAACTCAAACTAGATCAATAGCCAGATGAATTATTAGTAAAAGAAATAAATTATTAGTGTAATTTCTTCTCTGTCATCTATGCCAAATGTTAGAGACTGCATTTTAGCATATCATCATGAAAATCTATCCAAACCAGAAAGTTTTTACTCCAATAGTCTTGTGCTGACCCATGTGTATGTTTGAAACAAGGAGTAAAACCAGAGGCCCCACAGATACCCTCTGTGCAGAGGGCAAGTTTTAACCTTCTTACAGATAAGGGTCCAAGGCAGGCATCATGGTCTTCCAAAGATCCAGGAGAGAAAAACGGAACTAGGTCTGAATTCTTCCTCACATGCCCTTGGTGAGGTGACAAGAAAATATGTTATAACCTGAGTTTAGGTGACATTTTCAATGTCTTTTTCATGGTAGATATTCTACCAAAAATAGTCTTAATGGCATCTTCTGCAAGAAGGAACTATAGCAGTTTGCCTCTTTACATCTCTCCATCACCCACAGCTACACACATATACTCTGACTACTAACATAGGCAATTGAGTGCAGTAATATAAATGATGATATTCTTTTTTCTTCTGAAACAGAAATGAGCTGCAAGCATAATCAAACAATGAGAAGCATTTTTCCAAAGAAGAGTGAGAGCAACAACAACAAAAATCCAGTGAGAATTATGACAACAATGTAAGAAGGCAATCAGGAGAGAAATCCTGATAAATGGGGACCTCACATTTTTAAATGCCTTAAAACCTTAAAACCAGTACAAATAAATATAAATTTTAATAGAATTCAATGCACAATTGAATTAGAAGGGGAAAAATCAACCAAATTGCTAAACTTCCACTACAGAATTGTAAGTAGTTTGTCTAGATAAAGCTATAAAATGAATAAAACAGCAGCAAAAAGGATTGAACTTTTGCTGTCAGTAAGAAATCCAAATCATGGATAAGAGTATTATGAATGCTGCGTAAAGAGCTCTGCAAAATATCCTCCAGTGAACAGGAACTAATGATAGATGAATGTGCACATGTAATTGAACATGCAGAAAAGAAAACCAACATTCCAAGAAGGAAAACAGAAAAGCTGACAGGAGTACTGGCTCATGTGAACATCCACAAGAACGAGACACATACAAGGAAAAAAAAGGCAAGTTACCGAAAATGCAGCCTGCTCTGTAAAATAAAATACATGTTTGGGTCTACACATATTCTTCATTAGATTACCAAGGGAGCATGTGTCACACTCACAGTCCTGAGGAATGCTGGCAGGGACATTCAACCACAAAGCTTACCTGGTTTTGGGTTTCATTACCAACATCATGCCCCATGTTGTTCCCATCTTAATTGATGGCAAACTTCCCTTTGACTTCATGGAGAGCAGGATCAGGCCTTTGCCATTTAGCTTGCTCAGCAAAGGGTTAAAAAATAAAGTGTAGCAAAACTCTTGAAATGCACCTCAGTCCAGAAGCAAGCCATTCCAAAGAACTGACCCCTTCTGCATTCTCTGCCATAGAAACTAGGATTTTCCTACCTGTGTTTTGTGTTGTTTGGCTCAGTTAGATCAAAATTCAAGCAAAGCAAACCCACCCGAACTTAAAATCAAGTGAAATTTAACACTACACACACACACTGAAGCAGCCCTACACAAAGGTACTTTCAGCAGATGAAGCCAGTGCACCTTTTAAGAGTAAGCAGAAATAGAACATATTTGTAACAGACAAATTAGAAGTGCATCAAGGTACTGGATGAAAACATTTCTTGAACTTAAGCCAAGTGCACAGTAGGAAAAGGTTAGAAGGCTAAATCATTTCTAACCACAACTTAAAGAAAACCTCATAGTAAAAATAATATCCTTTTTTATCTCTTGTCTTCCAAGCACACATCACAACTTTTGTTTCCATTGGTTTTAGTCCCTATTTCAAAAGCAGCATTTGCTGTAACAGCTCATTTTTTCATGCAAAATACTGAATCTAATTGCGGAAATATGTCATTCCCTCCTCTCCGCCACATGGCATGAGTTAATGATGATGAATGAAAGTAATAAAACCCAAATCTTTTTCAAACTAAAGCTCCTGTTAAATTACTGGAAATTATATGCATGCGTCTACAATGAGGACACTGCAGAAGGTCAAAGATCTTGCTTCCTGCATTTGGCCAAACTATTCAACAGGCAGCTTGGCTGAACCTGCACAGACACGTTTTTGCTGAGGTCTGGGGGAGCCACCTAAGAAAAGCAGCTTATTTCAAGGCTGGTGATTTCATTAGAGCATTTCTCCCTTTCCCCATGGAACACTAAATATTGTTCACCAGAGTCTATGACCTGCCCCACATGTCTGTGGCAAGCTATTTTTGGATGATCGAGGCCGAGGTTTGGAAGAGTAATATATCACATGATGTGATACATATTTTTAATGAAGGTCCCAATTTCCCTAATATAAAATTTTATTCTGTGGCATTGATATGAAGCAGAAGGAATACAGCAAATTTAGAGCCAGATGCTGCCTCTCTCATTCACTCTGAATCACACCCAATTTCTCCAGTTGGTCCACTAAGAAGACAGGTAAACCATTTAGAGATTAAGGTCTGTCATGGTTTAACCCCAGCCAGCAACTAAGTCCCAGAGCAGCCTCTCATTCTCTCCCCCCCAACAGTGGGAAGGGGTGAAGAATCAGGAAAAGGAAAAAAAAAAAAAAGAAAAACTTGTGCATTAAGAACAGGTTAATAATTGAAACAAAAATTTTTTAAAACCCCTGATATTACTACTACTAATAATAACAATTGTAACAACAAAGGAGTGAGAGAAAAGAAAAGCAAGCTAGACAAGTGATGCACAAAACAATTGCTCATCATGCCCTGACCAAGCCCAGCCAGTCCCCAGGCAGCAATCAGCCCCTCCCAGCCAGTTTCTCACAGTTTATATACTGGGCATGATGTCCTGTGGTATGGAATATCCCTTTGGACAGTTCTGGTCAGCTGTCCTGGCCATGCTCCCTCACAGCTTCTTGTGCAGCTCCTCACTGGCAGAGTAAGGGACACTGAGAAGTGCTTGACTTAGGGTAAGTACTGCTCAGCAACAACCAAAACATCAGAGTGTTATCAATGTTACTCTCATCCTAAATCCAAAACACAGCACTGGACCTGCTATTAAGAAGAAAATTAAGTGTATCCCAGGCGAAAGCAGGACAAGGTCCTACTCAATAAAATCACAACTGGCAAAATGTATTCTTTTCCTGTCTGCAAACTCTGTTTCTAATTCTGCATGCTGCAAACTGTACCAGCTTATTGCTGTTCTCCCCATTCATTCATTTCCTCATTTTTGCTTAACTGGACAACAGTTCTGTGGCCCCTTCTTTTCCTTTGGGCATTCAGACACTATGTTCTCCCTTCTTTTCCCCCGGCTCACTTCGTAGTCTTTTTGTCTCCCTTCCTTTCATCATCAATTCATTGAGGTTTCATTGTTTTTGTCTTCCCACTATGCTGATCTCCCACTCCCTCTAATGGTCCATTTCACAGATGGACCACAGAAGACATAGGAAAAAAAAAACATAAGGAGAGGAATTCCTAATAACCTCCCTTAATGTATTTCCTTCCCACAGATAAATTTGAAGGTTTTGAATCTTGGACTGGTGTAAATCAAGGTGTTACTTTGCACAAGTCAGCAGAGGTTATTTTTGGGGGGAAAAAAGCATTTGTAGCACCAGGTTTAATAGCAGCAAAGCAAAACTTAATATCTTTGCAAGTTTAATTTCTCTATGCATGAAAAACAGTTTTCTGAATTGAAGTGCATAGAATTAGAAACATTGGGTTTTGGAAACAAAACACCTAAATTCTGCCACTCATGTTCACAGTGAGGGAAAACGTACTGTATAAGCAGTACTCATTTCAGCTCATTGGAGCCATCAAGAAATTATGTGGAATTCAAGTCTCATTGCTCATTTTTTTTATCTTCCACTGTATAGACAGGTAAATAACATAAGGGTTCACATTTTCCATGAGAAGCTGAAAACCTTCCGTTTTTTTCAGACCTTGCCAGTGCACACCTGGCTTCCAGAAACTGGCTTTGGGAGGATTCTCCAGAGCTCCCACATCACCACTACACTACTGGAAATTTCTGACTAATCTACCCTGAGGAAGTCACCTAATTTTGGTCCTGGTCACGCACAAAAGGAGGAGAAAATCTCATAGAGCCACTTGGGATGGTATTTTGCCAACTATTTCTGAATGCAATGGATACCTAGAGGTTTCAACAATCTCCATCATCTTTGAAAAAGAAAATCTCTAAGGGATGAAAGAAAACTAACTAGATAACAGCTCCGCAAGCATAATCCCGATCTTAATGGTTTGAGACTAGTTTTTTTGCTTCAGCAGTTTTGCATGAAGCTTATAAATACTATATAGAATACATTGTTGTTTTCTGGCACCCTCTGTCCACAAACAGACCCATGTGTTGGAGTGGGATTAAATCCATTTACAAGGCTGCATCCAGTTTAAAAGAAGCATATTCTAAGCTTTACCTCTTTGTAGGTTGAGAGTAATAGCCTCATCCTGTGACTAGGGGCACCTCTTCTGGGCACAGGCCTTCTGGGGGCAAAATTACACTAACTTTAATAAGCAGATTTCATAAGCAAAGCTGGGCCATGTGAGCTTTTACATACTAGATGAATATTTATAAGAACATGTCCTCATTTACTAAGCTTCTGGGAACATTTTCACAATTAAAAACCAAAACAAAACAAATTGAAAATAATGGTCAACATACTGACAACAATTGGCAGCTTTCAAAACAACTCACAATGCCATCTCCAAGCCTTCAAAATCTCTCCCACAATGAAACTCCATTACCATCCTGCCCAGATGCTGATGCTAATCTTTGGAGGTTCCCTTCATTCCCATGCCCCCATCTATCTAAATAAAGCCCTTAGTAAGATTTGAATTATGAACTTTATGCCGCTTTTAAGAGTCACACAGTGGCAGTAAAAGAAGGGTATTCCTGCTCTTTACTAAGTAACTTGCTTTAGCCACATGGAATGGGTTATAAGCATTGTCAAGGCCTAAGCAAATGCAACAATTCACACTAAGGTAAAACAGATTTATGGAGAAATCATATTTGTGGCCACTGCTGCCAAAAGGAACTACAGTGAAGTTATACCATAAGCATTCATGAAGAAGTTGTTATTTACCATCAGAAAGCTCACAGGACTAACTCAGGAGAAGTGCAGCATGCAACATCAAAACATTTTACAACTTTTCCTCACCCTTACAGACAGTGGAGACAGCTGCTAAGAATGAGGAACCTCAAATCCTGAGATCATCTCCTCCAGAACCTCTGAAAAATGAAGACAAGAAGCTGCCACAGAACCATGATTCAGCCTTGGAAAGTTCTACAGGAGCACTGGGACTCAGAACACCAGCACAGGGAAGGTGAGATTTAATATGAGATGACGGCAAAGCTCAGACCTCATTTGAGGTGATAGAGGAGGCAAGCCTGACCAACCTACTTTGCATTCCCTAAAGATAAGCACAGTCCAGCAAACACTGCAGCTCTATCACAACAGGGGCTGCTCAGCAGAGGAAAAAACCAGAACACCTGGAATCATTATACAGAAAAAGGCCATTTTTAAAACCACCAGCAGACAAATTTCACCTGGTTGCACGACGTTCACACTTTGTGCGAGAGTTTCTCATAGCTGCAATTTTGTGACATCCAGCACATTTCAGGAATGCAGGAGGGAGAAATGCTTGGGGCAGAAGGTTTGCCTCTGGCTTCTGCATGGCCAGCATCATGGAAATCTGGAGGCATGAATCACCAGCAGGCTTCAGGAGTGCTGAGCTGTGGAGTCTCTGTGACCGGCACCCACAGAGACAAAATCTGAGATGAATAGACGTCTCCGGGTAGGACCGTGCTGAGAGATGTAACACTTTTACAGATGGCACAGCCATAACCATTAAACAGTTGTGGTCAGCTTGAGTGAGAGAGTGAAGAATGTGTGCATAGGGTGATAAAATACACCCACAAAGCTGAGAAAAATACACGTATTCTCATTTTAGATGGATGGGTTATCAAAGATATGTGAGCCCTCACTACAGCATGATCTGTTATCAGAAACCTAAGGCAGCTGGTTGGATTCTGAACTTTGACTCGCAGAGTCACATATGGTCACAGTTTTCTGGAGAGCAGGGAGGAAAAAAAAGCCAAGAGCTCTTTTAGCACAGAAAGTCTAATCCAGCCAAATGATTTCTCCCTCTCTCTATCCCTGACCCCATTTAAGTGCTATCTTAAATATTCCTAGGGACCCACTGGTCCATAAGAAAAAAATGCTAAAGAAAATATAATCTTTCATGGGCTGACATTACCTGGTTCCCAGCGCAGCTACGGACTAGTTGCCGTGAAATGCAACAACCTGGTGGGAATTAGAAAGCTGTCTTTTAACTGCCATTATTATCTCTAAAGCCTCTCTAATAGCAATCCCAGAATATAGGTTTAAAGAAAAATCATTTTAATGGAGGTCCCAGCACTACATTTTTATATTGCACCAAGTCAAGCTATTGATTAGCTTTACATTAATTTTAAAAGCACAAAGAATTTGTCATGATTTTTCTCCCTTTGATATCAGCATCCATCAGCAATTGCATCAGTTTTCTGCTGAGCTGCCAGGCAAAGTTAAATGATGATGAGCTTCCTCTCCCTGACTTCTTATTCCAGCTTGGTTCAGCAATCTCAACCAGCCACTTCCTGTCTCCCCTATTGCACCGTCTGGCACTTACTTCAGACAAGTCAATATGTTTAAATTATACCTGTACCAGGCATAATTAATCATAAAGCTTTCTGCTTTGTAATGTTATTTGAAGTTCTGCTTGGTGTTCATAAGTAGAAAGCAAAACAAAAGAAGTTCAATGGCGAAAACCGCGCCACCCCTCCCCACCTCCTCACTGAGTTAGAGCTCCTTGGATTTCAGCAAGAGACGCTTTCTCAGGAAGTTTCTGCTCTGTGACCATTCAGATCTACATTGTTGAACTTTAGTAGGCCAACACTGAGTAGGGAGAACACTTCAAGAAAAGTATTCAGCTTTATAATCAGAGATATTTAGTATGGGATCAGCCTGGAAACACAGAAGTTTTTTTGATGTCTTGGTGCTTGGTGCTCTGTGTGTAAAAGAGGTGGTGAGCATGGGACCCACCTCTGAGTCACAGTTCTACCTTTATAACTGTTATTCTCCAGGGCGTGTAGTAATTTATAGCCATTAGAGGCCAGCAGTAAATTACTCCCCCAGCCTGGCTCCGAGTCAAGCTCTCCCACCACCCACTGGAGACTCAGTGGGAGGGAAATGCAGAGAGCGAGAAGTGGTTGGCATCCACCCCTTGTTCATTCCAGCCTTGTCTACTTCTAGAAAAGAAACAGACAACTTCCAAGATTCAGCTGGACAGGGTGCTGGGCCACCTTGTCTAGACTGTACTTTTGCCAAGGAAGTTTGAACCAGATGATCCTCAAGGTCCCCTTCCAACCTGGTACTCTATGATCCTATGATAAGTAATGTTTTCTTCTTCCCGGGAACTCAGCTCAAAGGTCTGGATTACCCTCCCATGGTGAGGCAACAGGAGCTCTGTCCAAAACCAATCACTCATCCTTCAGGGAGGAATCCTAAGCAAAAGCTCAGCCAGCCAGTGAGGTATTTCTTTTAGGTGTTTTAGGAATAAAGAGGGGTTTTTTTCAGCAGAAATGAATCTTTCGTATATTCCATAGCACTGGCATATTTAAAACACTTCAAACAAAAAAATAAAAGCAATAACAAACCCTCTTTCCTTAGAGCATCCCAAGCAATTTTACAGAGATTAATTACCCTTATTCATTTTTGTCTTTCCATATATTTCAGCTCTCCCACAGTAAACTAATCCACTGGATTTCAAATTATGGCACAATTAGCATGAAATTAATTAGCATCTGACCTATCCCCTAGTTTTCCTCCAGCTGAGACTGCCAACTTTTAATATAAGCCTAAAGCAAAAACTCTAAGACTAATACAGCAAATGGGACAAAGGACTTTTAAATTAAAGAGAGTTCAAAAAAAAAATGCAATTTACAGCCATAAGCATTTCTCTGACAACAACCCGAAAACTCCAGCCCTCAAACAAAGTGTAGGGAAATATTTCCTCTCCCCTGAACAAACACAGAGTTCCTTTGCAAAGCCTAAAATCATCCCTCCCATATTTGAAAACTCTCATGGCCTTTCAAAAGCAGAGTATATGGTTATCAATTAGCAATGCCTTTTAGTCCCAACATGCAAAGTTTCCTTTTCATGTAACCTCTCTAGACACCTGTAAGGATTTTTGAGTCCATCACATAAATATAATCAGTCCTCCAACTCTATCTTAGCCTTCACAATTTCCTTCATTATTTATGGACCTCTTCAGTGTCTCTTTTTGCCACTGTACGTTTTCCACATTCCTTTTGGCTTCTATTCACTATATAGTACTCCCTCCTTCCTCTTCAGAAGATTTCAGCTATCATTAACTGAATTCTCCTGTTATTCTTTTTCATAGTTACTTCCTTCGCTGCCATACCTGTCATCCACATGCAGCCTGTGATTCACAGATATCCAATAATATTTGATTCTTTTGCTTTGCCTGGCTGGAGTGGCACACAGCATTTAGCAGGATCATCTCCTGCAGAATACAAGTTTTAAATCAGAAAACAAGACCTGTGCTCAAAGAATTAGTCAAAGAAACTTTCCCTTGTGACCTGCCATGTTCATGAATTGTCACAGCCTCTATGAAATTTAGTAACAGGCTCTTCCTTACTTTAGAAAGACAAGAATTCCAGGTGCAAACTCCACTGCCTCTGCACTAGAAAGCAATACTACAGACACAGCTTCACCAGGAGGATTTTACATCTCTGAAAGTGAAACATCCAGAGGATACCCATACAACAGCAGAAACATGAACAGCTTGGATAAAGCTTGTAATAGAAATGGGACTAAAGAAAAAGAAGACGTATTCAGGCACTGCAGGGAAAACAATACTTTAAAAATGGAAGGGTACAGAATATCCATGCAGTACACAGAAGAGCTCTTAGAGAACCTATTCTTGCTCATATAGCTTCCATGTGTACAATACAGAGCACACTTCATTCTCTCACCAGTAGAGACTACCTTCAACACCTAGATCTTGGTCAACAGATAGATCTTTTTAGCCTTTGAGAACACTACAACTCAGAAACCATGGAGAGCAACAAACATAAAGACAGGGAAGAAAACCGCATTCTATACAAACACAATACATTTTCAATATTAGATTTTCATTTCACAAGTCTTAGGTTCACCTGCACATTTACTGATGTGGTCTGACAACTCTGGTTTTATAGACTGCATTGAGTCTTCTTTCATTCTGTGGTTGCGAACACTGGGTGGTTGCAACCTGTGCCCCAAACCACAGCACTCCAAACCATTCTGACTTCAGTAAAACAGCCCTAAACCCTCTGCTGCTGTTGTTCTTTTTGGCAAGATAGAATCAAAAGAATTTGTGTGTTCCCTTCCAGACTCAGACAGATGAGGGGTTCAGAGAAAACAAGAGAAGGAAACAGCATCAATAGTCACAGCCTAGTTCAACAGCAGGAGGAACCTGCCTTGTGCCAGGTGTATTTTGATCAGAGGAGATAGGAGTGGAGCACAGTCCAGCACCTGGGCTCAGCATTTGCTCAAGTTGCCTCTTATGCACACAGGTGTCATCTGCTGTTCTGGACCAGGTACAAAAAGAGGGCAAACAGCAGGTCCTGCCCCAAACAGGTATTACAATCCCACATGTTGGCACACATGAGATGTGTCAATGCATTTCTACATTGTTTGCCCAGTTCCCAGCAACAGTGGGTAGTTTCAAAGACTTGTTTTAGCAGGATGTTAAATCGGTGAACCAAAATGAGGTGCCCTTTAACTCAGTTTCTCTTCTCCTACCCCTAAATACTTCTTTCAGAATGGAATAGTTTATGATAACCTGGCTCACACTGACCCTTCACCTCTTCAGAATCCACACTATTAATTCTCATAATAAAGAGTATTTTAAATATATTTTTAATCCTCTGAGAAAACCAATTTCATCCTTGAATGTTCCATTGATCTACAGTAAATAAATAGGCATTAGGGAGAAACATTGTTTATTTATTTCCTTGCCACTTAGAATTTAATCCTGGGATTCTAAAGGGATGATTATAAATTTCTCTAACAGTCCCTAGGGTATGGTTTGAATGTAGTCATCTAAGATAGGACTCTTGCACTCCAGGATGCCAGTGCATTACAGCTTAGAAAGATTATAGCCAAACAGTACTCATTTATTACAAAGAGGGATGAGTAGTAATTCCAGGACACACACTAGATGAGATTTCAGCACTATCTAGTTTGTGTACAGTGTGGAATGTATCTGGGAGCTTTCCAAAGCCTGCTTACAACAGCACAGTCTCACCGAGGGAGTTCCTGTGAAAATCTTGTTAGTAAAGCAAGGGGTTTGGAGCTTCTTCAGTGGAAGATTTTCTACCACTTACTGAGCCAAGTTTGTAGAATTGCAGATTTATGCCCATGTAGATTGGCTGTGGACATCTGACCACAAAGAAGTCAAAAAAAGTCTTTATTCAAAGTACATCTAGGATATCATTAGGTCATGGTGTTGGATAAACTAACTAGACTGAGACTCTGTGTGTAGGTTTTCCAGGCCTCTGATCATTCTCCTAATGTCCTTTTCTAAGACCTTCCTGATCTGTCAGCACAACTTCAGCAAAACGGGGCAGCAAGGAACTCTACCATATTTCCAAGGAGTAGGAGGATGTAATTCAGTGGGGAGAAGTGAAAGAAATGGCTGTACCACAATACAATCTTTCTTAAACGCCTTGGAGACTCCAGATCCCCAGTGCATGTCAACACACAGCCTGGAAGAGTAGCTGGGCCAGCGCCCTAGGTTGCACACAGCCAAACCGAATGCTCAACACAGCAAGGGTGAAGCCTGCTTTGTGTCACTGCAGAAAATTAGACTGATATCTAACAGATGACATTTGCCAGTAAAAATGATTGTTCTCATTGTGTTTGTCTGCTGGGAGACATTCCACATCTGACATGCATCCACAATCCATGCAGGTATTGAGTTTAACCTTGCTGTAGACAGCTTCCAACCCCCTACACAGGTCCTTCCAGGCTACAAAGTCTCAGGATGGCAGTCTTTTTCATTTAATTTATCAATCTCCTTCATGCTTCATGCTTTAATTAATATTAATTAAAGACTAATCACGTTCATTGCAGCCAGGTGCTGAACAAATTTCTCATTTGTCTTTGCATTGCAGAGCACCATGGGCCCTGGCCATGTGGAGAGAAAGACAGGAATGGAGACTATCTCTGTTCCTTCCTCGTGCTGTCTCTGGGCTCCTATTGCTCACTTGAAAGCGCACCTTTGGTGCTCAGAGTTACAGACTACACCTCGTTGCATAAGTAGTTCTGTGAGCACAGGACACTAAGGTAGTCTCTGTCTCAAAAATATCTATTATACCCAGTCACAAAGGCAAAATGCAGACACCCTGCACCACCACTGTTGTTTCCCTCCTTTGTTATGGAGACTGGGCACAGCAAATGCAGCTGCAGCAACATAACCCTTGTCATGTAAACCAGTCACTGTTATCACTTCTGGCTACATTTAGGGGCAATGAAGAACAGAAAGGTCAATGACTTGCCCCAAATCACAGTGAAAATTGGTAACATAACTGGAAATAGAGTCCTCATCTACAGAGACCTCTGTGGTATCTTCACTATGTGGTCAAAATTAGTCAAATTGATGATTTCGCCACTGTCAACTAATTACACATAGGAACATAAGGTCTCAGTTTCATTTAGTTCATTTGTAAACCAGGGTTTGGAGAAAAAAATTCCTGTTCCTACATTAACAGAGACTTGGTTAACACTAGGAATCACACGTTATGAAGTGGGAAACTCCTGTTTCTTCTAGATCCTATTTAAGTCAGACACAGAGTTTAGCCAGGCAGATCATGAACACAACAATTAGTTGAAGCCTATGAGAAAACCCTCCAAGGGCTCATCTTGCTTCTTGAAGAGCCAACACACAGAGGAGTTCCCTGTGATGCCTTTCATGATCTCTATTGTTCACAGGGTACTAAAGTAATGAATAGCCTTTACTTTTCCAAGTTTCAGTCACAGAATGCGCATGTTAACATTAAAAGGAAAACAAAAGTGCAGAAATGCCAAGATACTATGTAACACACAGCCCTTCATCACTTGCATTGATGCACAGTGTTACAAATTTTATCTAATCAACTGACATTTTAAGTAGTGGAGAATTTAGCAAAAATAACAATGTGGTGACAATTTAGTCTTTTTCCCCTCTCCATAAAAACACTGTCTTCTGTTTGGTCTAGATTTAGGTCAAGACATTTCACTAATTTGCTAGTCATTAAAAAGATATTTTTATACCCAGCCTGTAATATTATACTCTTCAGTGATTATGATAGTTCCCAACAGAATTCCAGACTTGAAAATGAAGGCTGGGAAGCTGAGCTGCAATTATGATACTTTAAATAATTCCACAAAAGTAGAACCACTGTTAAATAATTTATAGTCTTTGATCTTGTCACAGATCTACTGAAATCTTCACATCACTCAAGCTAAATATTTTCAAACAGAAATGGGATAGGTTACTTCCCTCCACCCCTTTCTGTCACTGCAGGAGCTGAGGAAAATAACGGTGCCAGGGGCCCAATTCTTCATTACTTTGGTGTAAGCTTCTTCTTGTGTGAAAATTTTTCCTCTGGGATTTAAATACATTCAAAGACAAGTCTTTCATCACAGCACCTTGAATGGTTAAGAAACTCGTGGTTATTTTTGAATCAGAGGGTCAATAAGATTGGAAAAGATCTTTAAGATACTCAAGTCCAACTGTCCACCCACCACCACCACCATTTTCACCCTTAAACCATATCCTCAAAATAAATTTCCCTCCCAAGTGACATTATTCCCAATATTTTGCAAACAGAAAATGCTACCTTTCAACTGTGCATCTTGCATAGGTATAGAATCATAAAATATCCTGAGTTGGAAGGGACCCACAAGGATCATCAAAGTCCAGCTCCTGGCCCCACACAGGGCAGCCCCAAGAATCATACCATGTGCCTGAAAGTTTTGTCCAAACACTTCCTGAACTCAGTCTTGGTGCTGTGACCATTTCCCTGGTGGGCCTGTTTCAGTGCCCCACCACCCTCTGGATAAAGAACGTATTCCCAACATCCAACCTAAATCTCCCCTAACACAGGTTCACACCATTCCCTTGGTTCCTGTCACTGGTCATCAGATTGAAGAGATCAGTGCCTGCCCCTCCTTTTCCCCTCAAGATGAAGCTGTAGACAGCAATGAGGTCTTCCCTCAACCTCCTCTTCCCCAGGCTGAACAAGCCCAGCAACCTCAGTCACTCCTCACAGAGCTTCCCTCCTAGACCCAGCACCACACAGGCAAGCAGAGATGAGAGAAGCTCCTCAAAGGACACCAGCCTTTGTGAAGCTCTGTGTATCTGTGCCAGGAAGGCAAGGGAGCCTTGCACAAGACCTTCAGCCACACTGCCAAACCTCAGCAGATGCCATCAGGCCTAGAGAGACACTGAACACAGCCACTTTCCTCAAGTAAGGGTCAGCTCCTAAAGGCTGATAACCAGCAACATACACGAAAATGAAGGTTGTGAAAAACCACAAGGTTAAAAGCAAAACAGAAAAAAACCTCTGTAATTTGTGGTCTAATCAGTCACAATCCACCTTAATGCGGCCCTTAGTGGGGTTCTCAGCACAAGAAAGACATGGACCTGCTAGACTGAGTGGGAATAGAACAGCTTTCCTATGAAGACAGGCCAAGAGAGTTGAGGTTGTTCAGCCTGGAGAACAGAAAGATCCCGGAAGACCTTTGGTACCTCAGGAGGGCTTATGAAAAGGAAGGAGAGGGACATTTTATATGGACCAGTAGTGACAGGATAAGGGGCAGTGGTTTTAAAGTGAAAAAGGGCAGGTTTAGATTAGATGTGAGGAAGAAATTCTTTACCCAGAGGGTGGTGAAACAATGGAACAGGTTGCCCAGAGAGGCTGTGGGTGCCCCATCCTTGGAAGTGTTCAAGGCCATGTTGGATGGGACTTTGAGCAACCTGGTCTAGTGTGTGGCATACTCGATCATGGCAGGAAGATTGCAATTAGCTGATCTTTAAGGTCCCTTCCAACCCAAACCATTATATGTTTCTAATGTCCTGCTAGTCAAGGATATGGACTATTCAGAATTACTATTAACAGCACTGGCCAAATAACCTTTTCACAAGTGAAACTGGAGTTCTCAGTTAAAAACATCTTAGAAAGTCAAATTCAGAAGCACTAGTGTAAATTAAAGGCTTGGACACAGGATCAAGATATGCAGTTAGAAAAAAAAAAAAGTTGCCTCTAATTAGCTGAGCCCAGTAGCTAAGAAAAAACAAGATAACATACCTTAAATGCCTTTTGCTGGAGGCAAAACCAAGGCTGCATCACGCTGCAGCCCAGGATGCCTACGTGCAAGTGTACGTACAATTACAGCAGCTCCACTGACTGATAACTTGTTAAATTGACATAACTTGACTGTCAGGGTCCTAAGACTAATGAAACATGTAAAGTATGGCAGAAGTAAACAGCAGCTTTCCAGGAAACACTTAATTTGCATTCTAATTAATGCAATGTGGGGCAGAAGTCATAAATAAAGGATTCAATCACAGCTCACTGTATAATAGGCAGGCTGATTTTACACTATTTTAGGAACAGTAGTCTTGCATGTTTGGAAAAATT
>JAOXXN010000446.1:9964770-9977078 GCA_026770055.1 Myrmophylax atrothorax | reverse complement strand
ACTGCCTGGGCCATGTCAATTCTGGGCTGGTTCTTTTTTTTTTTTTTTTTTTTTTTAAGAGAGCATCCAGTCTATCTTCTTACTCAGAAGCAGTATCAACTTTACTTCCAGCCATGACATATGTCCATCAAACTTCTTAAAACCTTCAAAAAAGAGTCTGCAACATCTCTGTGTAACCTATTCCAGTGATTAACAATCCTATCCAGAGAGATACTTTTCAACAACCAAAAGCCTTGTTTTGCTGCTGGTTAGACAAATCTCTGAACTTATTTTCACATCTTTAATCTACACTTTAGGTAACTCCACTCCTTTTAAAACACTGACAGCTGAACATCAGGCTACAGATACACTTCACCTATAGACATCAAATTAAATACCGAGACAGAATGGCAATCTGGGGAAAGAGAGCAACAAGCACAGATCAGGGTCAGTAGCACTGATGAGAGGTAAGTGTGTGATACACTTTCCACATGCCTGAGCAAGTAAAGCACTGATCTGCTAAATCTGAGTTCAGTTTGGTTTTTACACGGAGCCTTCTATTAAACATGTGTGAAAATGTAGTGCCTCTGATCTACACTACACAGCCACGGTGACTGATAGATCTGCATCCTCTTTCTAACAACAGTTATCTAGAACACTTATACCCTTCCTCAGACACACCTCTTCTAGACAAACAGACACAAATCTTTCAATCTTTCTGCACAGATCATATTCTCTAAGTCTCAAGTAATTTGGGTCATTTTTTCTAGATTACATCCCACTTGTCTGCATTACTTTCAAAAGAAAAGTAAAAAAACAGACCCAAAAATCCAGCTGCTGACTTCTCAGCACTCAACAGAGACATCTTGCACACACACTGCATGCTAAGATTTGCTCTTTTAATATAATTATCACATCTTTTATTCCTGTTCCATTTGCCAGGCACTAAAATACCATCTTCTCTCATGCTGCCAAGTCCCTGTGTGGTTACAGATTCTCTGCCATGTCCTACTTTGCAGTTTTATAATCTGAGTGCCATCATACTGATAAATTTTTCCCAATGTATCATGTTCATTTGTTCTTCTAATCCTGTGTTCTAAAGCACTTTTGTATCCCTTCAGCCTAAAATTAACATGTTCAGTTTCTATTCCATCTTTGAAGCCACTAATGAAAATATTGATGAGAACCAGGCCCATAATTAAGCCTCTTCGAGAGCAAAAGTTAGTTCTCCTTTTAGCAGGGCACCACTAATAACTGCTTTCTCAGGGTGAGTTTTCAAAAATCAGGTTCTTCCGTTATTCAGGCCAAATTTCTCCAGTTTACATGACAGAATATAATGTTCTATAGTGTCAAAAAGCCTGGCTTAAGTCAAGATGTATCTCATTTACCACTTTCGCCTTATCCACTAAGCCAGTTTCCCTGGGAAGGAAGGAAATTAGATTGGTTTAACATGATTTGTTCTTGACAAGTATGTGTTGACTCTCTTTTATCACCTTTTTATCTGGATGGTGCTTACACATGGACTGCTTAATAATTTGTTCTACTATCTTTTGAGATATCAAGGTTAGAATGACCACTGCTTATTTCCCAACACCCTCCCCTACTCCCTTTTTAAAGATAGACGCTACAGTCTGTTCGGAAATCAGTGCAGAAAAACATGTATGCCTCCAAGAGAAGCAAGACTTTGTGTGCATTGTGATAGCCCCATGCACAAATTTAGGCAAGAAACATTTAACTATTTTCTAGAAAGCTTGGGCAAGAACAGTAGGTTGAATTGATCTTCTTATCATCTTGGGATGAGACAAGAATAAGCAAAGTTTAGGGTGCATGACCAGAAACGAACACTATATAAACAGAATCATTCAAAGTCAAAGAAAAATGATCCCTGTTATGTAATCTCTTCCAACCTCCTGCCAGTGGATGATTATTTCCTACAAAGTATTTTCCACTGCTTTGTTCAACAGAGATTTAAATGAATCAGTAATAGCTTCCCCCTACTTCCCTTGGGAAATAGCTGCATAGCTATATAATAGTCAGTTTGGTCTCTCTGAAAACAATAATGTGATACCGAAACATATTTAATAGCAACTAATTGCAACAATAAATACGTAGTAGCAATACTACTGCTCCTTGCATTGCCCCATGGATACAACTGTTTCCATTCACCAGTATTTCACCTACTTATTCTTCTACTGTTTAGCCTCTGATTTCACAATACTCTTATTTTTTGTGTCTTCCAGTCTACACAATCACAACACATTAGCATCTGCAGAGGTACCTGGACCATCCAGGAATGCCCGACCTTCTATTTTTTGGATGCAGTTATACCAAGTGCCTCTCATACCCTTGTTGGTCTCTACTATGGTTCTTGGTGGAGAGGCAAGCTTTCATCAAAGAGATGATCTTGCAAACAGGAAAAACAAGACAGAACACGGCATCAACCTCCATTAGAATGCCATACATAAAGGATCCTGTATAATGCCTCATCACAATGACTGCTGGGATTTATGCCTTTATATCAACACTTTTATCCATTGAAATAAAGTGGGGTTAGCTTTGATGTTGATTTCAGATGCTCAGTATCCTGCTCTCCCTTTCAGATAATGGCTGGGAGTGAAGAATAGCTGCAGTATCCCAGGATAAACCCACTTCATGAATAAACGCTGTTTCCCATTCTCCATGCATTTAAATCAGAGGCAGTTGACCTGTTTAGGTTATGATCTATTCAGATAATAAAACCCACATGTCACGTAATAAAATGTTTTAATCCATGATCCATGCATATACTTCTCTAGAAACAAAGATGGTTACAGACTGTCGCATATAAAATTTGCCCTGAGCTAGAAAGCCAAAGCCCTTTAGCACAGAGACATTTTTGAATTGTGAACTTTATAAAATTCAACCCATAAGTTCTGCAGATGTAGCTTATTGCTGAGAAAAATCTAAGATGTTAACTGCCAGTGTTAACTCATATAAGCTGGTATTTGTAAGTGTGTTGTATAACTTGTATTATTTTTCTCACCTTCCCTGTATAGTAAAACTAAGCTATTGTAAATTAAGGCTTTTCTTCTTTTTTTTTTGAGGGGGAAGGAGGGGTTGTTTGGGAGTTTAATGAGGGTACGAATGTGGTTTTGTCCTCTGACATTTCTAAAACTTGTACAAATCGAAGCATATTTTTAAAAGGGATTTTACTACCTGTTTAATAACTTTTTTAAAGGTTCTAGTATTGCATCATGGGACTATGAATATGGTAGGTCTTTTCCTTCAAAAATGAACAAAGAACACATCTGAGCAATGCTTAGCAACATTAATGACAGCTGCCATCCAAAAATCCCTTCAACATTTCAAATAAAGGGATACAGAAAAGCTAGTCTGCTTGAAATGTTATTTAAAGACATGGGGTTTGGACACAAACCCACAAAAGCTGTTTAGCAGCAGATTATCCAGACTGTATCAGTTTTCCTCAACATTACGTCTGCCTATGACTACAATTTTAAGTTGCTGTTATCCAACAGCAGAAATGCACAGCAAGCAAACCAAGGTCCTGCATAGAGGGGTGCCTTAGAGTGATCACTGCTGGCTCTTTGCTTCACCTGGCTGCAGAGAGGCACCACCCAATTTCAAGTATCCATGGTAGGACTCAGCCGGGGGCTTTTCCTTCTGGCATTTCATGCTTTGGAGAAACTTCTTCACATGCTAACAAAGATGCCAGGAAGACCAGCTGCTCTTAAGCAGTTTGCAGAAAGGCAGATATAATTAATTCACAAGTTGGAAGCACATTGGACTGAAAGAATTGTTTTGTTGCCCCCAAACAATCGAGAAGCTCATATGTGAAATGTACATGCAACTGCATCTGCTCTTACTTAAACCCCCTACATTTTACACTACCCTAACCGAAGACACCGTAGTCATCTCTCAAAGCCAGCCATGAAGATGATTTGCAGAATAATCTAAATACTGCTGTGCAAGGAAAAGCTTGATCAATAGGCCCCGTAACTTAGAAGGCATGAATTTATGTTACTTTAATGGTATGTCCAAGAACATTAAGACCAATCAAAGTCTACCCAGATGGCCACATTTACCAGGGCCTTGTCTTTCTTTGGGTCATCACAATCATGACTTTCACCAAACTCAATGTCCAAGACTCACAGCGACAAGAACAGGATTATTTAAGCATTTTTTTTCCTTACTTTTTCTTTTTTTAACCATGTTCATATAAACTTGTCATCCATTTGCATACATTTGAGCAGTTTGCCCTGAGTATAAGGCAGCTGCACTTTTATGTTCATTTCTCTGACATCTGGAGGGCTATAAATTCAATTCTTGCCTTAATTTTCTTCCTTTTCTCTCTCATCCTATCACCTAGAAAACTATTGGAAGTAGCCCAGATCAATCCAGACACATTCAGATCCAAGCTCACTGGAGATTTCCAAGTTTGAATGACTCAAATTAGACCAAAAAGTTAAGAGTAGTGGGGGAAAAAACATCAGTGGTGTCTCTGTAAGGAAAAAGCAACATTACAATTCCACTGCAACAGAATTCAAAGGAAAATACTAACAATGAACACCAAAAATGGCCAAAGTTGTCTGAGGGCACTTTGGAAGAGAACAGTGGGGCAGGTGCAACCAGTTCTCATCCACTTCTGCTACCTCCCTGCTGGGCAAGTGGGAGTTAATTCCAGCACCCCAGGGAAAAACATGCCTCAAGGCTGACCAACAGAGCCATTCAGCCTCCCTTGGGACTATTAGACAGGTAAGGGACCATCAGGTGAGTGTGGGCACCCTGGGCATTGTAATGTGAGCATGGAAGCTGTAGACACGTTTAATGGGAATGTTTGGAGCACCCAAAAGGGATACAGGAGAACCACTTTGCAAATCCCTGAGGTATTGCAACACACAATGCAAACGTACAATTAAGTTTTGTAAATCTGGCCAGACACCAAAGGCTTTGGAAGTTGGCTGAACACAAAGTTCCCTGATTCTTCCCCTGACTCTCAGCTTTCCCTGCAAACTGAATCAAAAAGTACAGATAATACCAGGCTGCTCATTCTTCTGCTGCCTGTACAGTGATATATTTTTCTTGCTCCATTGGGACAGATGAAATAAGAGAAACGAAAACAGGGTCAGCCTGGTGTCTGTTCAGGGATCATCTCTTACTAACCAAGAAATGGCAAAATCCTCCTAAAGGTTCTTTGGGGAATATTTATTTTGTCCCGCACTTTTACTGTAATTGTGTTAATCCGATAGATTTGCTAAGCAGTAAAGCGTTCACTGGCATGTCTGAGGAATGCCTGATGGGGAATGTGCTTGCATGGGAAGAGGACTGAAAATGCAGTTTACATAAGTGTGTGGACTGTATGTGACAAAGAATACATTATAGTATATGTTTCCTTCATGGTTAAAATATGATGAGGTAATGGGGAGCAGGGTTAAAAGCTGAAGTGACTATATTTATGTGTCAAGTTCAAGAGGTTGTTTTAATTTCTAGACCCAATCAATGATGGTAAACTTTAGCTCTGCTTCTGTACATGCTTCAACAGCCTGTGAGGGGTGGCTGCTGTGTGTCCAGTTAGCCCACAGGTCTGTTCTGGACTACTTTTATTCTCTTAAACTGGCATTTTGAGTGGAAAGTGCAGTACCAAGCATGACAGAAAAGGAAGTGGAGAAGGGAAAGAGTAAAGTTAAATTATGTGGAAATGACCATAATGAAAAATCTGGGGGCTAAATCAAACCTGCAGCCATTTTGCCCATCATTCACCTACACATCTGCCCTCCATCTAAGAAATCACCCATCTGAACAGATGATTGTCTTTACAAGCTGCAAGGGTGCATCAGGAGAACATTTTAACAGCTTCATTTTCTCTCCTACTGCGTTACGCTGCCCACAGCCTCTGGGATCATGCAGGATCTGAGAGCCCATAGCTTTTTTTTTTGCTGTTGTTGGCTGCTCTCACTGCTAGAGCTCAAGTCCTGTCAGCAGAAGCTTTTCAGCGGATGCACAGAGAACCTGCTTAACATGTTACGAACTGACACAATTCCAGCAGTAGCCAGTGGTCTCACATCATGCAGTTATTTTTTCCAGGCCTGTTTTCTTCTTCCAGCTGAGTTCCCAAAAGGCAGCAATGCTTTAATGGACCCACACAGTGAAAAAATGAGCAACAGCAGCATCCAAAAGGCTTTTGTTCGTTATTGCATCCAGCCCTTCTGGAGTTCTCAGATGAACTGAAGGGCAATCTTGGCTAATAATTTCTGACTGAAGTGCAGAGAATGACTGGCTCAAAGGTTTCATGTGTCACACCCACCCCACTTTTCACTATGCTGCTTAACTAATGAGAAATGAGTATATCAAAGTATGTGAGGTCTCTCAGATACCTTCCCCCTGCCTCTCCCTTCATTTGCCTGAGGACACCTGGTCACTTCCAAAGACAAGCGGATGTCTCTTTAGGCTGTCACACAGGCAAGAGCTTTTGTAAAGCATGAGGAAAATTTGGGCCAGTGATATAGCACAGTGCTTCTTTGCCACTCTTAACAGAGGAGATAATCCAGGGCTCAGGACTGATTGATTGGGTATTTTTAAGCAACATACAAGGATCATTTTCAGTAGGATGGATCTAAGCTGCTGAAAGTCCCAGATGACTCCAGAAATCTTAGCCAAGATGTTTTCAAATCCACATTGACCAATGTTAGAATAAACCATTTCCACCACCTGTAGAGCTCTGGCTTACAGCAGAGCCAGCAGCTCAGGACAAAGCCTTGTCCATGCTAAAGGCAGGGAACAACTCAACACCAGCCAAGGTGAGAGCTTGCTTGACCCACACAAAGCCTTGTCAAATGAAAGCCAGTAACAAAGGTGTCAAAGTTCACACTGGCACAGATATGCTGGAAAAGCTGCCCATTCCATGCTTCTTTCCTTCTCACCATAAGAAAAACTATGAAAAATATCCCTTAGTTCCTCTGTGGCTCCATACATGCAGTTACCTACAGGCCATGCACACAGTTGCTTTCCTGCATCATCCCTTCTGTCTCCCCCTACTTTGGCACAAAGCTCCAGATGAGCAGTTTCAATTACTTGAACAATGATCTTGGAAGTAAAGTATTTCCCTCTTTGCCACAAATCTTTATAAGTAGTGAAATAAACACCACAATGCGCCTTCTTACAACAGCTGGAAAATTATGGTCTGACTGAAATGACATCACTGTGTTTTCCTATGGAACTTCTGTGCTGTGAGATTTCAGGGACAAGCTGTGTGGTGGCTTGAGGTAGGGTGAGAGACAGCCCTGTGGTGAAGTGGACAAACAAAAAAGGTGAAACTGTCTTAAATAGTCTCTACTGTGAAATAAATGTTTACACAAAAACTGGAAAGTTTCCTTAAAAACAGACCAAACAGGCTGTTCTTTGGCTCATAGTCTTTCCTTGGTCTCAGCCTTCAACAGCCCTGTCCTAGCTCTACCGTACAATATTAAGTTTCTCAACATCTTATATTGTTCTTCCCCTTTGTCTAATTACATCAGTGAAAAAAAAAGATACAGAAGATATACCCCAGTAAGGAAATACCTCTGTCAAAGTGATGTTGCAATTCTAGCAGCTTTTCAAATGAGACAGCACTAAATCTACACCCTTAATTACACACTCGGTTGTGGATGTCAACAGAAGGCGTGTGACCACACTGGGGATACTGCAATTCCCTTTATAGCACAGAGGTCATTTAGAGAAGGAAGATCAGATCCTAACAAGTTAGAATCAAGTCCCAAAATGTGACTCTGGACCGGAAGAGACAGAGTGCAAAACGTTTGGCAGCAACAGAGGTTCAAAAAATTTTGACCAGCTGGTGAGAAGAGAAACAATTGTCCACACCTACCAAGAAATGGCAAGTTCAGATTTTTTAAGGCATGGCATTTTGAACTGTAAGTTTTGGGTAATTTCTACCCTCAGCTTTGGTCAACATTATGCAAAGAAAATAAAATTACACGTTTTGGGTTTTTTTCTAAATTTCTTTTCAATTCCTTACCATGCCCAGGTCTTTTAAGATAACCAGAACTACCCAATTTGCACTCCTTGGCCCATCAGTTCCCAGTACCATTAAAGGTTTGGTCATCGTCACTGAAAGTTCTTTGAACACAAGTTTCAGTAGCTCTCAGTGCAGCTCAGTAGTGCAATTTGACACTCAGTAGATGGATTAAAAAAAATAATCACTGAAACCAATGAGAAATTCTGAATTGTCCTTGGTGATCACTATTTCACTATAAACTACCTACTTACTCCAAATCATAGCTGTGGGAAACCATCAGCAGCACTGGAGCTGACTACAGGCAGTAATCAGGCTGAGCATGAAAATCAGAAATGAAACAGAGCGTGAAAATAAGAGAAAGATAAAAAGTATCTTTGCTGAAATTCCTCTTCTGTTTCAATTCATATAGAAAACCTTGAAAAACCTTCTCAGTGCTCAAAAAAACTCCACTAAAATCTTCAATAGCTACGGTTTCTATACACTCTCTCCAATTTCCTCACTCTGCCCCTCCCAAATAATTGCATAAACAACTCATGAGGGCATAGCTAAAAAAACCTGCATGTATGTTAAAAATTTTCCCAAAACAGGCATAAAACTCAATCACCTTGCAAAGTTTTTCTACAATCCTTTTCATTACACAAATGAGTGAACATCGTATATTCACACCTGAAATGCCATTCTTCATTTATTAACTTCTCCTGCCATTGCTGCAGTGATAAGCAATTCCCCCCAATTATTAACTTTCAATCACTGTATTTAGTGGGGTCAAGAATAAAGAGTAACAAAGGTCTATCTTCAATACTTTGACAAGGAAGAACAAAATTGATGTATAACTGTGGATATGAGTTTCATGTATCCAGCCCTATATATAAACATAATTTTGTGTGATTTATATCCCTAATTAGATTCCCATGGCAACATTCTTCAGCTAACAATGTGTATCATAATCACCTTTTCTTCATACAAATGATTTCCTTAACTTTGCATGCATATCTTAGCAGGTTTTATTTTTAAAACTCATGTTAACAGTTTCTCTCTTGTTACCAGTAGGGGTGCTACGATAAGAAACTAATTTGCTGTAAAAATTACTCATTTGTCAAATAAGCATTAAAATAATTGTTCCCCTTTTGACTGTTACCCTGCTGTTTCCAGTCATTTTCAAAAACTAAATTATTTACTCATTTGAAAGTTCAGCTGTGCATATTTTAATTGATACTCCCTCATAGGACTCATATTGTTAATGACAATAATTAACCCGAAATGGCTGCTAAATAATTATGCTGAAAAGATACAAAGTATTTGTGCAGAAAGTAAAATCAGCATTTGAGAAACCATCAAAATGTACAACTTTTCTATTTTATGGCAAAGCATAGTAATAGTTCATAATCAAATTAAGGATGAAAAGGAAAGATGTAGATTGCATGCTTTGATGCAGAATACTTTATGTTTCCAATATAGCATGGTATTCTAGCTAACAATGGGTACTCAGTCATTCTAATAAATCCCTAGTATTGCTATTCCAGATAGTAATATAATGTATTCTCATGAAGTCAGTGCAGTTAGGAACATAGCAAACTATCCATTAATAATATTTCTCTGCCATCCATCTATTGCATTTCATTCCAAGGAATCAGAGCCCTGTAATAATTTATAGCTTATGGAATTAATGCTGAAGGCTTTTTTCTGGCAAGCATTGTTGATTTCAATGATGAGAGCTAAAAGCTATTTGGGCCCAGCTTCTTTCTCTGGACATGTCACAGGCCAGATGCATTACCGACCTATTGTTTGTGGAACCATTTATACCAGTACAAAATCAGTTTTGATTTAGCTCCTTTGCCTGTCAATAGTGCAAGTTAGAGAAGAAACAAGCTCTGTGTGCCCTGCTAAATACAGACAGGATGGGTTTGTCTACAAGGGAAACAATCTGAGTTAACTAAGGATGTGATTTTAATGTGGGTTTCTATATACAACTATATTAAGCCCATGTGGACTCACTCATTCAGAATTAAAATAGCTCTAATTCACTTTAATCTAATTCACTTCCAAAGACCACAGAGGGGTTTAAAGTTGTTTAATCTATTTGAACAGCTCATTTGAATCCACATGCCCAAGTGTCCCCACAGACACTCACACAGGCAAATAAAAAAACAGTAAAGCAGTAGAGAGGTTAAGAGTAGGTTGGCAGAAAGTTTTACTTCATGGGGTTTTGGTGGAAAATTTGGGTTTCAACTACATAGTCTTTTTGAGGAAAGTGTTGACATTGAGTGCTCCTAAACTTCAGCTGGAAACTGAATACCCTTTCTTTTAGAATTTAGAACTCCTGCTGCAGCGCTATTTGGTGGACCATCACGTATCCCCATAGCCTGGAGTCCAAGTAGTTGGCCCAGCACACTGTGGTCAGGGACGACCAGGGTGACAGCTAAATGTAGGTTCATCAGATAAAGTGGATCTGAAGCCAGAATGCATGTTTACTATCTTAGATCAAACTACTTTTGGCCTTTGATTTATTGCTGAAATTCAAGATTTTTAATGTGGAAATAACTCTCTCTCCTTAACCCTTGCAGCCCCAGTCAGTCCTACTTGAAAAAGCTTTTCCAGCAGCCCATACCAACAGAGCATCCTCAAATTGAAAGTTAGGTGGTGCTTGCAATAAAACCAAACACTTGTCATCTGTTTGAGGACGATCCACAGTATCATCTGTGCACTAAGCTCTTAAAGGAACATGGATGCAGATGAAGTCACAGTTTAAGAGTCATCAAATTCTGACATTTTTCTCTTGTTAGAGGAAAGGGGAAGCTTGAAGGATCAACAGGGTCTCTGCTCACAGGCCTAGGTGATTTTTGGCAACAAACAGAGCTCTGTAGCTGATACACAGGAGTGAAGACTGGTTGTATTCCTGTTTCAGGAGAAGTTCTGAGATTTCTAGAAGGAATTGATTTTCTATAGGTGTTAGTTTTTTTAAGACTTGAGAAGCAAGAAGACAGCCCATCTCATGGGAATGTCATGGATTAAGTATAGATGTGTTGCCAACTCTCACAATTTTGAGTGTGTTCACCGTAAAGCTCCCCCTCTTAGAATCAAAGGAATAAGTGAGACTTTTAAAGCAAGTGATTTTCTATTCTTTCCTCTAAAGGAAAGCAGAAAACTCTCAACTGAATGAGCTTCAAAGGTTTAAAAACAAAGAAGCATATTTTTAAAAAAGTTCTGGTACTTTTGAAGAAGTAATTCCTAATTTTTGAATGCTTCCACTTAGTAAAATGCTTTCTTACAGCAATTTAGATACTCCTGGTAAGAGAATGTTAATATGAATGCAACTAGCTTATTCAGTTGAACTACCTCTGCAATTCTTATACATTTTCACATGCAGCATGTGTAACGAGCAGCATCCACAACTCAGGAATGCCTCTAAGAAAGTTTGGCTCATTTAGAGCTACCTTCCACATCCTCTAACTTATATTTTGGATTTTGATATCTGAGAAAAATAGCCAACAGACAAAGACCGTACTTCTGAAAAAAAAAAATCTTTTAATTGCTCAGCCTATTCCTGTCTGAAAAACAAGTGCAGGCTATTACTGGCACCAGACAACTCCCAGTTTTCACTGGCCAGCAAAGCTGCATCTGCAAGTTCAATGAGATCAGTAAACAGTGTAGGTTAAGTAACTAGTTACTAATATTTTCCTCAAGCTTCAAAACTTTTAAACAAACAACAACAATCGCGATCACAGTAACCTTCCAGAGGTTAACAGCATGCAGGTGGTCAATTGGAATTAAATGCAAACCAGACAGCTGCGGCATTATAAACTGAATATCTCGGCTCAGTTTGCTTCAGGAATTGGGTCTTCTCTCTCAGAAGCCTCAATGATACAACACATAAATGTCAAAATGACAAAAATAAGGAAGTATGTCATAGACTAAGCATTTTAATGCCTTTTCTGGCTCACTTTTGCAGGCTGAACTGTCTGTGTTGACCGCATTTGATGGCATCAGGACTTAGAGTGGCTGTGTGCACGAGTTTAACAGCTGACATAAACAGAGATGGCCCATCAACTAAGAGAACTATGCTGTGGGATTATTTTAAACCACTGGTATGATGCATTTTATACTTCATTTGTGTTGCCACTTCCCTGACCTTATGAGATAGTTTTAAGTATTGGTAATCAGATAGTGAACTGGAAGCAGGTTCCAGTCCAGCTAATGATGGTGTAAGCAGTGATCAGAATGGATTATTTATATCCTTCCACAGACCTTTTTTAAAGCAAGTCTCTCCATCCTAAGCAGAGAGGAATAGCTAATACCATTATTGACCACAAAGAAACTTTGT
>JAOXXN010000446.1:9951109-9962379 GCA_026770055.1 Myrmophylax atrothorax | reverse complement strand
TCACTGGAATCTCATGAGCTTCAAAAATAAAATATATAAATGAAACCAGCTGCTCTGGATACTCTTTCCTTGGGATAGATTTCACTTGAACTCAACAAGCTTTCTTCTGCAGCACGTTATTGTAATGCAACATCAGAGTGGAGAACATACAGTGTCATATGAGTTACTGCAAGGTAAACAGTTACAGCTAAAAATGCAGAAGATTAAAATTCTTTCCTGCAATGGCTGGCTAAAATCTGAGGAATTAATAATTCCTCTGGGGCTGACAGGGAAACTGAGGTAGTTATTGGCACCTCAGCAAAATCCATTAATTTGTAGCTATTTACTACATCACTTAATCTTTCTGATTTGTCTCAGTCTGGAGCCCCTCTGTGCCCAACAGCTCAGAAGTCTGCAGTGTTTAGGATGAAGAATAATTACAACTGGAGAAGCACATGCAACCAAAGCTCCATGTTCTTTAATCTCCAAGTCTAATGCGTGTGTAGATTTTGGCATCACTCTTAAAATGATTGTTTGTAACTAAATACCATATCTCAGTGCTTAGATACCACGAGGACTGAGCTTTTCATACATCAGAATAAATATATAAGGCAAAATCCTGGCTCTACTGAACTCAATGGGAGCACTGCCAGCCATTTTAAGGGAGCCAGGGTTTCATGGAAAAGGTTTTCAGCAGCCCAAGCTGTCCAGTGCTTTGGTTGCAGTATTTTCAGCTCCATTTCTCATCGAGGCTTCTTTTCCCATCCAGCATCTGCAGTAGCATTGCACTGAGATACAACCGCATGCTGAACTTCACAGCCAAGGCAACAGCAAAATATCCTCTGTTAAAACAAGGGGCAATTCCAGCTTCAGCTGAAAAAAAGCAACATATAAACATCCTCTGAATTTGCACATGTAGATTCCCTTGGGCTTTTTCTGTAGCTTGTAGGAGGAGACAGACTCCTACCCAGGGTGGAAGAGAGCATTCTTCCTAGGTTTCTGATCTGAAGCATTCCAGGAGGAGTCCTCCAACACTCTTCTTACAAAGGTAAATGTTCCATTAACTTAGGCAAGGAAGTACTGCCAAGCAGCAGGCAGAGAAGGAAGAGGACATTAAGTACCAAACCCACAAACTCTTATACTGTTTTTACAGTTCGTAATATTTTAGGGTTCATTTTGAACTCCACCTCTTCATCTTTTCTGATCTTCTCTTAAAGAGCCAATCATTTTCTGATACAGATACTCATGTATCCTCTCTTAGATAATCCAAGTGTCCTACGTTCTTCTGTAGTCTTCCAGGAATTCCCTTCAAAGTAAGTAAATGCCTCATTCTACAGCTAGAGTACTCCAAGAGAGGCAAAGAACCTGCCTTCTCAAAGATATAATGGCACCTGTGGCTGAAAACAAGATAATTTTCATAGCTAGTGTGTGCTTAGCTTTCTCCAACTCAAATAATTCAGAGCACAAAAGCAGGTGTCATTTGCAATAAGTGGTGACTAAGGAGAGCCAACTGAAAAAATTACTTGTGTGCTACACTAACAGGCTAACAAACTCTGTTTATATTTATGTACTTAAAAGACTTGCATTCCTAAGAAGTCAGTTCCAGAAATATGTTTGTATAGGATTAACAGTGTCAAATTAATATGTGTGACAAGACAGCAGCTTCTGTAACTTGACAATAAAAACTGAAATTATTTTAAAAATAATTATGTCTACAAATCCAAATTTTCTTATGCGTGAAGAGAGAAAATGAGGAAACAGAAAAAGACACAACTAAACAGAAGAAAAAGGAACTAATGTGCTATTGTTTATCATGAGACAAAACAAGCTAAAAATGTGATTCTCTTCCTTTTCCTGAAAGACTGAAAATGCTAGAATGATTCAAAGTATTACAAATAAACAAAGTTATTCTAGACAAGAAGCCCCAGCTAAAGGATGAGACTTCTTTTAAAGATCTAAAAATGTTTGAGGAATGGAAGGATAACTGTAAATAGGTGAAATATTAACACCAGGAAACTACTCACTTATGAGCAGATTCATGTTTGCATTCTTTGGTACGTTCAATTGACATCCCACACAGCACAGTGACCTCGGGATCCCTCATTTCTTTACCACTATAAAAAATAATCTTATAAAAACAGGCTTAAAGCAAAGAGGGTCAAGGAAGCAGGTGTTGTGGTATATTTTTAGTAACATTTTCTTCAATGAAAAATGGAAGCATGAGGTTTGACCCCTAACAACAACATCAGAGAGTTTTAAAGTTTGAAGGATGACTCCCCTGAAATGCGCATCTGACCTGGTAACCCCTGTAAGACAAGGCAGAGCTGAGTTAAAGAGGAAAGAGGGCTCCAAGAAACAAGGTTTTCAGAGACTAGTCAAATGTGTCCTGGAAAGTACCTTAAATGTAACTGCAGGGATCTACCAACTCTCTGTTGTTAAAAGAACACTTTCAACAGCTGTGAACACTATTCCATCTAAGGATTTTTAATAAAAAAAAAATATATGTGGATAGATGGGGATCTCTCCATCCAAATTCTCATCTTATTCCTAATTTCAGCATTGGACACTTTGCCTTTCACAGTATCTAAGTTAAAAACCCTTCTGGCTTGACTGGCCTGTCTTTCAGAAGACATCCTTACTTTCAGTGGCAGAGATGATATTCAGGACCACTTGGCAGTAGGTGATGGCCATTGAAAATATTGTACTTCCTTAAAAACCAGCAGCAGAAGACTGGGAATATGGTCAAGAACCAACTTACAGAGGAATAACCACTGCATGAATTTCACAGACAATCAGTTTCCTTAAGTGCAATAGGAAATACTGAACTTCTATTCCTTCTGGTCTAAGGACTAATAGGAATTATGCTTTCACTCATTTTGCCAAAGGACACACAAGGCTGTTTACCTGACTGTAAAAACAAACCCCTTCTCTGTTAAAAGACAGAACAGTGTAGAAATTAAGATCAACATGCCTCTTAGAAAAATACCATAGATGTAACAGATGAAGATCAGCCAGATTAGGCACAAATGAAGTCATGTTGATGAGACTTCTCTCTTGTTTTACCAAAGAAGTGACTAAAAAGCCAATGCTTAACCTGACCTGGACCTATTGGAAAGGCTATGAAAAAATTAACAGAGATTTAAGAATCCTGGATTCCTCCCTCCTTTTTTAATATATTTATTAACTCTTCTTTTTCCCAGCCTTCAAGTTACCGAGAGGCAGATGGGTTCCTCTGAAACCCACACTTCATTATTCACCGACCATCATGGAAAGCTGTGCAAAACGTTTCTTGTGCCCTCAGGAAGCTGCTGAAATTTGAAAAGAGAAAAAGCACACAACTTTATTGAGGTCGGCACAAGCCCAGAGATTTGCAAGTTGCATGTCTGTGTTAATCAAAGTGACTGTGCCAACATGATTAGGATACTCACAAAGCCAAGCCAATCAAGCAGCTAACTGAGGGAGACCACAGAGCAGATAGCAAATACCACTGGAGTTGTACATTGTCTCAAAAGATTATCACTGCAGTTGTTCAAACTCTTGTGACCAACAAGGGATTTCAGTGACTCATTGCTATTGTGTTTCTGCAGCTCAACATTATGTCCCATGCATATTCTGGAGCTCCATAGCACCACATGTGTATAACAATGTGCCACCCTTAATAAAATATCTTTGCGGTAGAAGAAGTACCAAAGATATTTGCACAATAGCAGAATGCCAACCAAGCCCTGAACTCCATCAGAACAACTCCTTGGGTGCCATTCCAAAACAGCATCTGCCATTGCCCCAGGAAGTAGCTTTAAAAAAATAAATTAAAATAAAATAAGAGATTTTTCTGAAAGATCACAGCTTTAACATACCAAGGAAACGTCAAGAACAAATTAACATATGACTCACCTCCCTGAGGTCTATCCCATGGTTTCATTATCAGTCAAGCAGAATCCATTGTTGCAAAAGCAGTTCAAAGCAGCCCCTCCATCTGTGTGCCACTCTGAATACACAGCAAGCCTTCATGTGTATACAGCTTTGTTAAAAAAGGAGGGTAGCAGGACAACATTTAAAAAGAAAACAAACAACCCCTCCCACACTGGAATTGGAAAGGCCAGAAAAGCCTATACAAGTCAGGAAGGGCTAGGAAAGAAGATGGTCGTTTTTCAGACACTCTTAAAACTTTCCCAAGAAAATGACGGCCTGCAGCTGGGGCACACCAATCAGCTGCTCTGGCAAAGGTCACAGAAGGAAAGCTCTCCTGCTAATTCAACAGCGGTTGTTTCTTAAATAATCTTGAAATGATGAGTAGCATGTGAACATGAACTCTTCTTCCTCCATAGGACTCAGACAGGGCCCATATAACTGGTGTTGTCCTCCTGAAAGTATTTCTTCTGAGTGGAGCAGAGTATCCCCTTTGGATCAGAGCAACCAGGCATGCTGAAAGGAAAACAACAGGCTTAATTGACAACCTGGAAAGAAATCATGGTGGAGTCCCATTCAAGAGACACATTTTGGGCTCCTGCCACAACTTAAGAGGTGGATGTAACTCCTGACACTGACAAGCTCTGAGTGCCATATCAGATGAAGGTAGGAGATAACAGGGAAACCCTCCATACATCAATCTTGTCACAGAGAGAAGGTGTCATGCGCAGTAACAGTCTGGGCTGAGCTAAAGGTAAAAAAAATGGAATCATGACATTAGGCTTCTCCTTGGGTAACTGTGGGGAGGGAAGAGGAATGTAAAACAAAGTCCTTATAAAAAAATGCACGTACAGAGGGTGCTCTAACATCAGATTTGGTCTGTTGATAGGTGGATGAGAAGCAGGTGGGAGTCCTGCAGAGGAAGGACAAGTTTCTGGGAGTGCTGGTCCTTCCTCTCCTTTCTTCCAGCTGATGACATGACACAGGAGCCTCTCCATGTCAGGTAGGAACCACATTGAAAATATTCACGCTCTTCTCTCCTGGTTTTCTTTGTCCTTTTCAGAGTCCTGCACTGGCATAGCAACAATGTTCAAGGAGCCTTATGCACAAGATGCACAGCCCACACTATCACCAAGCCATAGCTGAGTGCCATCGGACATGTGGGCCTTCCCCTCAACAACAGTCCTTCTTCTGGCACTCCTAGCACCAACAGAAGGCAGTGGTTTAGGATTTGCACAGCCCTGGTGCGGTAACTACTTGCCATCACTGCATTATAAAAAAGCCTAAAATTTAGCATGTATTTTATGGTGTCTCCATGGTAGGTCTTGAAAAAAATTACATAGCTGAAAGGATGGATATAATAGATTGGAACTTCACAGCCTCTTTGTGGTCCCTCCACAACCACAGAGACAGAGCATCCAGCTCACAATGCTCCACGAAAGCATCCAAAATATAAAAAGCTTAAAGTGAACTCAATCTTTAAAGCATCACTGCAGTTTACCATGAAAGCTGCACTGTGCATACATATAGAACAGGAACTCTGCAACACACAAAGCTTTCTACAGATATTCAAGACACCCTTTCAACTTTGATTCACTTAAGCAAAACATCACTGAAGCAATGTTAATCCTCTTGTTTACAGTTACACCCACGAAAGAATAGGAATTCACAGCTCAAGATCAAACAGATGCACTAAAGGGAGCTATTTAACATCACTAAGGATAGCACCTTATAATTACTGTATCGAAGAGGTTGGATCTTTCAGCACAGGTTTTCCTTAAGAAAAAAAGAAATAGGGAACTTTATTCAGCTCTGGTTTTGCCCCAGCCTCCTATCTACTTCATGTTAAAACTCAACCAAGAACCAGTTTATCAATCATTGTTTCAGAACCCCAGATCATCAGAAAACTATCTGAAAGAGGCAACACAGCTAAAGCAACAATAAAAAATACAGAGCACCCAAACATAACTGCATACCAAAATATAAATATTTTTTCTCTTTGCACCTGCAAATAACAACTGTTACTAAGGACAGGTTGAAAATTGGAGAACTCTTGAGGAGTTCAGTGCAAACATAATCTTTGATGGTAAGATCCGGGACATCCTACAGTCTATGTGTGAGGTCTTATTAACTTCCACAGAGTATTTCTTTAGGCAACAGGGGTGCCTGCTTTTCTGATACTGTATTCACAGTACCATCAGGAGGCAATTTTTCCAAGTAGCCTTACTCTCAAGAGGTGAAGTACCCTAGCTACATAAAGCAGATGTCCAAAAATGCAGACAACTCAAATTTGGGACCTTTTGTCACATTGACAGCATTGGAATAGAATCCAGGCATGGCACTTCAGTTCTGGTGGCAGTTCTAGGTCCAATATTAGTGTCAGATTTACATTAAGTCCTCTAAACTATTTAAAAAGGACTGAGTTAATATTCCCACCAAAGATTGCAGTTAATCAATTATTCACCAGAATTCACCACAAAGTCCACAAGACTTCATGAACCCCTTCAACAACCACCATTTAAATACAACTGTAAGACTGATGGTAATAGAGAATTTCTTCCCATCTTGATATTCTCCATAAGGAACAAGAAAAATAGAAGGAAGTTTGTTCCTATGAAAACAAATGTATTTTGCTAGCAACTTCACTGAAATAATCCCTGTTGCATTAAAATCCCAGTAATGCAACTCCTCTATGCCCTTGAGAAACCCCATTCACTTTTAGCAGCTGAAGCATTCAAGATCTACAGTATAAAGCAATTGAATTTTGAATGCAGGTTGCTTCATTTTAAAACATTACTTCTCTTTGATGTTTATCTGTTTAAGAAACTTTATTGCAGCTAATTCACAGCAGGAGTGCCCTGTGGCATCCTCAAAAATTATATTAAAAATATAAAAGATAAGAAAGGAAAACATAATAATTATATAATCTAATTTTTTATGGCTACACAACAAAAATTGAATCCTAATTTTGTAATGTATATGCATAGAACTATTTCTGACACATACCAAAAGCATGAAGCCATCATATACAGGCCTTTTTATTGGGAAGTCTGACAAACTGAAACAGCAAGAGACCCAATACCATATTAGTTAAGTTTCAACTTTATTTAGAAAATGAGCTGCAAGAATAAGCCAGAAACATATGGATGAAAGGTTGTTATCCACGAAAAGAGTTAATGTGCAAATGGTATTTTTTGATGAACTAGCACTACAACAACTGCTGCCGTTGCTCTCCTGCACCGCTTATATTAAATTAATTACTGGCTAAAAATTACACGTTTCAGTCATTGCATGTTCTTCCATTGCCTTGTGCCACCTGATGGGCATCAAATGCCACTGCGCGCCAGGGTCAAAAAGTGAGCCCTTAAAGGTTCCACTGAGCCATGGCAGTAAGGAGAAGGAACATCTGGGACAACTCCTGTGTAACAACTTGAGATGCTCATGGCATAGACTGCTCTGGTGCATGGCCTGATTTGCTCAAGGTGCTACTGGAGGTGCCCATAACACGCCTGCCAGTGCACTCTGAGAATAAAGACAAATCATTAAGACCCATAAACTACATTGTGCCAAGCCCAAGGTAATGTATACTTAATAAAACAAAAACTTCATTACCATGCTTTTATCTTTAACCATATCTTTTGAAGGCAGAACTTTGAGGGCTACAATTTGAGTTGCTTCCTGAGTAGCAAGTCTGGTCCACCTTCAGTACAGATCAATTATCGTGGATCAACTGATCCATAATTGCAGGTACCAAAGAAAACACTGTAAATGGCAAAACTCAATAGAGAGCTGCTGCTAAAATCAAATACTTCTCTGAACAGTGCCTTCCACAGTATTGGCACACATAAGAATCAGAGAGTTACTCTACACTACCTAACACTGCAAGCAGAGGCAGTATTGGTGGAATCACATTGCAAAGGAGTTTTCACAAAGGAAAGTTTCAACTGACAGATCTTCCACTGAGTCATCCCTCTCAAAACAAAATGGTTTTTCTGAGATGCTTTCCAGAAGTCTGTGGATTAGGCTGAATTTTCTTAAAGGCTTAAAGTTCTTTTGGGGTTGGTGCCTTCACAAGTCATCCCCAACTCAGTCCACATTTAATTGGAAGATCTGCATTCATGCTATGACACAGGACTGTCAAACCTAAAGATGGAGAGTTCTCCCAGCAAGTGAAGGATTATCTACCCCAGATGTAGTGATTGGGGAAAAAAGGGTAATTCCAAAGGACAAATGAGAACAGATATCCAGGACCCTGTTTGTGCTCGAATGTTCGAGGATGGTTTCACCAGACACTCAAAGGTCAGCTCTGAGCTTCTAAGTTTCACAGTCTGAGATCCACATGTTGGCATTGATACAAACATCTTCCCGGGTCAAGGAGGGTTAAGAATAAAGATTAACACTGAGGAAATACAAACAAAATCAAAAATACTCTTCTACAATTACTGACATTTCAGATAGTAAGGTAGTTCAACAGAAAAAGGGAATGTGCATCAATACCCCTGAATATGCTCAAGAAGATTCACTAGGAACCAAATTCTTTGAAAACAGACTCAAAACAACGTTGTTTGAACACCTTGGTAATGTGGGAACGCACCTGAGAATCCAATATTGTCTTATGTGATAAACAGCCTAAAAAAACCCCTCAGTTTGAGTATTTTTTCATTTGGAAAGAAACTGTGCCATGCATTTCATTACATTTTCAGCATGTCCTTTTATGCCAGTGCTGTAGACTGCTGATGCAATAAATCTGCCTAGGAAACAGAAACAGCCAAAACAACTTTCCAAAGAGCCATGCACAGGTAGAGGACCCTTTGAGGAAAGAATCCTTGTTCCAGTTATTGCAGTCAACCCATCTGCCTCCTTTTGCTGTTAATATCTAGTCTATCTCCAGACCAATCAAAACTGAAATGTTTTCTCAGGTATAAATCCTCTTCATTTTCATGGCTATCAACCAAAAGATGAGACACTCCACAATTCTAGACACACTGAAAACATTGCTTTCAGATAAACATTATCCCATGAATACCAAATTCTAGGCTCAAATATTTCCTTCTCCAAAATTCTGCACACTGGGAGGAAAAAAAACAAAAGCACAACAGCCTAAATTCTGTCTTAAATCTCTGAGTGGATAGGCACCTTTGAGTGCTTAGAGTCAGCAAAAGGCAGGGGGGAGAATCTAAGCCACCTGGCTACAGCCCTGAGTCCACATTTAGGTCAACAAATTGACCAAAAGACACACTTACTCTGCAGCTGGGATCTGCAAAGGCAATTCCATTCGATTCTGGCCTTTGCAGCCAACACACAAAGGCCTTTAATTGTCCTCTGTCACTATTTTACTAACACCACATACATGTACTGGCTTATCAGAGAGGGCTACACCTCTGTGCAGAGGAGTTGCTGCCCAGAAATTTCTGCAGAAAATGAGAATTAGGGAATTTACACATAAGTCCAGTTTCTATGTATGTATGTATTTCCCCTGCTAGAAGTCAACTCAGACTTGAAAAGAGAAACAAGGAAAACTGGAGATCTGCTGCACTTAGCATTTTTTCCATAATCAAAGGCAGATATGAAAGACCCCAAACCTGTATTCACCATTTTTATGCAGCATCTATTTCACTACCATCACCAAGGCACTTCTGACACATGAGAGAGGGAGAGAGAAAGGAAAGATTTAATAAATAACAGAGAGGAAAATCCTGCTGACGTTAATCTCAACCACAGTGAAACAATAGTTTGAAAGCACGCCAGGTCTCCCTACAGTCCCAGGCTGAAGCCCAGCATCTAGCTCATTAAAGTAAATAAAATATAACGGTGAATGAAAAAGAAAAATAATAAGAAAGATCACATGAATAATAGAGAGAAGCTGAGCACAAGTCCAACCAAATGATGTCAACTATTATTTAATTTTTACTTTGCTCTCTCAGAGAAAACACCAGAGAGAGCAGGGGGAGGGGGATCTGGGGAGGTAGTGTGTCAAAGAGAGACAAGCAAGAATATCCCAGAGGGGGTTTGATAACATAATCACTAAAATAATATATATATTTTAAAAAGCCTTTTGACATTATTCCCTTCCAAAGAAAATACAATCGAGAGTCAGTGGGGGGAGGAAAAAAATGCTCCGAATTGCAGTGAACAGCTCTGGGTTGTTATAGCCCAAATGCACCTTCTCTCAAGGATGGAATTTGGCCCAGTGCAGACAGTTGTTTATGTAATTATTATTGGGGTTAAATCTGTTCTTGACAAAATAAAGAAGATTGACATTATTAGGTCAAGTTATTCTTACCTATAATTAATATCATTCAACCAGAGATGTAAATTTGGATGTAAAAAAGATGCTACACCTTTTCTTCTGGTTTAGTAGGAAACTAATCAGAACCATTGTGAGAATTCATTTTTGCAGACATCCATGAAGATGTTTTCCAAACACCTAAGACAATTTTTAATACACCTCCTCTTCCCACCAAATCTGAGGAAAACATTCTGGTATCTGATCCACACCGCCAGAACTGAGATTTGGTTTAGAGACGTTGAAAGACCCAAGAGATCTGGTCTGTCACAGACAAAGGAAATTCTTCTCCAACTGGCAATATTTTGCCAGGTACTGGCATTAAGGGTATATTTAAAAAAAATTGTATTAATCAGCATTTGAGTAAAACACTCTGGACTCTCAGAATCCAGATTGTGCAGGTTATGTAAATTTAACCATTTCACTACCTTGATAATGAGATAACCCAAAAGAAAACCAAAAATCATGATGATTGCTCCTGTGTTCGACAATGCCAGATTTTCGTTTCCAGACACAAAAGTCACCACAAAACCAATATGTTACCAAGTATGTATTCAGCTCTAAGCCTTGAGCAAAACCTCAGTCACCTTTATTATCAGCATGTGAATTAATGACAAATAAAGACTTTTATGCTGACCTGAATATGACTCTTGTAGAGCTGAATGGACAGTGGTAGGTGGAGGGAACCTGTCCATGACTATGCATTTCAATGCAGCAAAGCAGATTTACTAATTTTTTTTGGCTGCCTTTGCTGTCATTTTGGGGTTTGATTTGACTGACCTTTTGTATCATCCTTTCTCAACTTAATATACACATAGAAATTAAATATATGTGTAGGCATTCAAATCCAAACTTTGATCCTTGGAACTGAGTAGCACAAGTTATCAAATATTGAAAGTACCATATTTTAAGCAAAAAGAAAGAAAAAACAAAACCAATAAACAAAATCATCATCTCTATTTCCACCTGAATATAGAGTTGCAATATTCACAAGTTACATTTATTACTTAGGAAAGCTGATTGTCCAACCAGGCAGCAGGCTAAAAAAGACTAACAATTATAAAATATGAATTGCAAATCACGAGCGCACAAACCC
>JAOXXN010000446.1:9937295-9951009 GCA_026770055.1 Myrmophylax atrothorax | reverse complement strand
AGTGCAAATCACGAGCGCACAAACCCAAGTATTTATGAACAATCTTCAAACAATGAATTATTAATTGAAGAACTTTGTGAGCAACTTCCTACAGCAAATAAATCAGAGAATTCTGCAATCTGCACAAAAAATTTATTGAATAAATTATTCATTGTGAATCAACTATTCACTCAGATCTGAGTCTTTCTTTTTCTGGTTAATCACTGTGAAGATTAACCAAAAATCTACCTAATTCTATTGCCATGGTACAAATTAAAATGTATCCATTACTTATAATTTTATTAGAAGTAGTCAAGCATATGACAGAAAGATACTGAGGTTGTTTAAACCATAATCTATTCCAAATTTGGTTTACCATAAACTTGGGGTACTTTAGGAGCCCAGAGATACATGAGAGGGTTTTCAGATACCTGCAATTAATGGACTGCCTCAGAAAATCCAACTATAACTGCATACCTTTATATCACTTACTCATGGAAACAAATGCAAAACAGATTTGGAAACAAGGTCAACCTTTTATTCTCTTTAAAAGCTGGGATAGGAAAGAGTGTTTTGTACTCACTTGTTCAATATGACTTCCAAGGCATTCCCTGCCCTCCAAGACTTTCTGGGTGAACTTGGCTACTTCCAGCTCATTTGTTCTTATTTTGCCTCAGTTGCCCAGGTCTGTAAGGAAGATAACTTCTCTGGGCTGAAGAATAAACACACTGGGTTTAAGATGACCACCCAATAGTAAGCTTGAAAGCCAGAGTAAGGGACTTGGACTTCTAGGAATGAGCATCATGTTTATAAAACAAGATCACAAATGGCAGCTTTTAACTTCCCTTCTTGATAAACCTACACCTTCTGCCTTCTGCTACTGACATTGACCATTACTGCACTGGTGTAAAACACCACCTTAAGCTACAGTGAACTCTCATTGTGTTGGAAAACATAGTACAATAATCCAGAAAAAGAACGAGGTTAACTGCATGATTCATTGCTTGGGATATTCAATGAGCACACAACAGAGAAAGAATATCTGTGATGCCACTGTGGCACATGGGGAACCCTGAACACTCCCCAGCCACACCAGCGAACACAGCAGACCAAAAACCATGGCTCTGCTGCTCCCAGACAACAGGCAGGGAAAGAATCTATGGCTATGCTCAAAACATAGCTGGCGTTCCCAATAATCAAGGGTTGACTGTCAATTTGGTTTTGGCAGATTATGAGTCTTGAGGTCGCCAAACACTGTGGAGTTTAATAACATAATTCTCCATCAGCAGCTCAAACACATCCAGAAGAGGTTTGGGGAAAACAGGAAACTAGTCAGCCATAGACAGTGCCATGGGATTATTCTTTTTGTTTCGTAGAGCGGACAATCTTTTCTGAATCATCCTCTTTACCATGAAGGGGCATCTTGAGGTAGAGATATGAGAAAGGCACATAGCTAATCAAGCAACAAGAAGTCTCCAGTAAACTATTTCTTAATCTTACTTCATAAAAAAAACTTCTAATAAGCACAAGTGTCTATTTCTAGCAAAAGCTTTCTTCACCCACCTGGACGAGTGATATTCGAAGCTGAATTTGCCCAAGGTAGCTTAAAAACGTTGTAAGAAAAATGTAAAGCAAACCTTAAACTCAATTTAAAAGCAAAAATTGGAAAACTGAGTTCTAGGTATATTGCTGCTAATTCTATTTGCCCCTTAGAACATATTATTCAGTAACACGTGGCTATTAGCTAAGGATTTTAAAAGTAGTAGTTACATTTAATCACATTATGATCTTGCTGCAAGTTCCTCCAAGAATCACTGGTTTTACTTACTGGCGGTAGGTATGGATTTATAGTAGTACGACTGTTGCAATAGTCTCCTCACTAGTTCTTAGGGTTTTGGGTTGGTTTAAACAGTAGAGCATTAATATTTTCGTTAGTCATCACAAGAGAATGAGCTGACCTAAGTGTCTTCCAAAAGCAAGTACACATAGAAATAACTAGGTGACTGTTTCAAGAGGAAACAATTAAACAATTATTTCTTTTTTTTAATAAAAAACAGAATTGGATGTTTTATTCACTTCTATTCTACACATCCTATCTAACCGAACTTCATCTCGGAATCCTGACACAGAATCCACCTCATTTATTCTTTCAGTGTCATTCACCTCTTCATCTGTTCTGTGTTTGATCAGAAGGGTTCAGCAGAAAAAAAGGAAAGGGCAAGCCATTTAGAGCCACCTCCCTCCAAAACAGAGTGCCCTGTTGAATGTTCTCTTACCTCACATCTCTCTGTTGCAGCTGCAAATGGTTTTCACACTTGGGTTGCTCACAGAACAGCAAGAAGGATACTTGCTATTGTTAGAGTGAAAGCATCCTCTTTTTTGCACATCAATAATATTTTTTTTAAAATATCTGATTTGCCCTTCCAGTTTTCCACAGGAATTTAAAAAGAGTAAAATCAGACTTAGGATAAATAGCTTGCATTTGCTACCTAGATATAATTTCCGCTTGTTTCATAGGAAGAGTTAATTTGCCATAAAACTTAAACCACTGCTGATACCTGATTCCAGCATCCATAGTTCCCCACAGATTTTTATTGCCCCTAATATAATGAAATGTAGTTTAACCTTCACTACTAATTTCAAAATTAACTACTACAAACCTGACTAAACGGCCTTTTTTATCCCATACACATTATCTGCTCATTATTAGACTGAACCTGCCTTTCTTCCACGGCTTAAAGTTCAGTAAGGGGCTCAATAGAATCTTTGGAGTACGAAGTGTAACTGAGCACAGAAAAGGCTTCCAGAGGAAGAATAGCTAAAAGATTCCTGCAGGAGGAATGCTGGATATTCAATACCACTACAATGCAAAAAAATCACAAATTCTTGTTAAATGGGGATAAGGTCAACGGTGTAGAGTAAGTGAAATCTTGCTAATAAAGAGTTTTCAGTTAAAATATTAATACAACAGACAATGCCATGAACTAAACCTCTGTGAGACATGGAAAACACCTAACTTCTAGCACTGATGGCACTTAAGAGATACCCAGTAGTCTACAAATAAGTCTTTTGAAAATCAGATGAGGCACAGCAACAAACCTTTTCATGCCTTCCCAAGCACTTCCTTTTGGCAGCACCAAAAGCAAACAACCCTTCAGTATTCTCTTAGTTTGGATAAGCTAAAAAGGAATATGCTGTTTATTAACATTACAGTAGGTTTGTTTGCTTGCAGGATTAAAGAAAGAATAATTTATTTAAAAATAACAAAAAAATTTAGTCATTGTCTGCCTCCAAAACCAAACCTGCCTCAGTCAGGCTTAGAAATCCCATTAATTCATACTTTTTACTGCTAGTGCCATGTTGCATGGAATGCCACAGGCACTGTAATAGGCCCTCACAATGTGGATGTAGTGATGAATAAAACCCATTTTAATCTCTGTCTAAATAGACAGCTTTATCTTGGGCTAGGTATTAAGCAATGAAAGTTCCTAAAAATGAGCAGGTACCATTACAACCCACCAGCGTTAGTGATCCACCATGCCTAATTTTGCACGTTCTGTACTGTAGCAAGACTACATGACAAAGCTGAAGTAGAAATTAAATTACACAAATCTCTTAATGCAACGTTAAACCTTGCACCTCTCATTGCAAGTCTGAGTTCAGATCTGTCACTGAGTGGATGGGAAATGAAGCTGGACTGGTGGACTATTCCACCACCACCCAGTATTTTTCATTCAACAGACACACCAAATAACCCCTTTTGGAGGCCATGGCTGAGCTGCACCAGCAGCTCTCACTGATGGCTTGAACTGACCCCCACAGGAGGAAGGTTGCTTTGACACGCGACATCTTCTCTGACCTCAGTCTGCTTGGGTTTCCCACCGTAAAACATTTCAAGCCTGCCTTGACTCACCAAAGCACATCTGTCTCCCACTTCTAATCTGGGTAACACCCTCAAGTTGTCTGAACAACCCTGCACCAACACTCTTTTGTTTTCCTCTTCCCTTATTCTGCTCAATAAAGCTGGCTTTTGGCATATTAAAGCTTAATTTGTTTAAGAACAAACAGTTGGGGGCCTGCATCTCACAGACGAGAATGACAGATCACATGAGGAGACCAAAGACTTCAGGGGCTGAAGATTTGGCAGGTTTGTGTCTCAGTGGAGATACAGAGCTCATTGTCATGTTTCCAAAAGGCATTACACAGGGCTCCAAGGTGGAGCTGTTTACCAATACTGTGATCTCTCCCCAGATGCAGTTGCTACTGCAGCTAATTAAGAGAACAATTAAGACTAAGGCAATCAGTCAAGTACACAGATTCGAGTCATTTTCTCCACTCTCCGATGCTGCACTGGCTCCCAGAGGGCTAAACCTTATTCACTCATTCAGAAAATGACAGGAAGAAGCTATTAAATATCTGAAAACCATAAAAATGCAATCATACTGTTCCTGAGCTGAGCCACTCACCAGAGACCAATGCCAGGCAACTTAAGAAACTTGCTGGCCCCCAGAATTCACATACTTACAAATAAGAAAATTAATCAAAAGCAGTTCAGATCAAAATTTAATTAAAAAGAAAAGGATTGCAGAAGACTTCCTGAGATTTCTCTGTTTTATGTTTATGACTGATCAATATTATGTATTATCAGCTCAGTGTATGACAAATTCCACTGGGCATCTTTAAAGAGGAAGTAACAGATTAAATATTGAGCTAAACAATTTAATCTCTGCTTTAAAAGGTTTTCAGATATTTGTAAAGGTAAATCCTATTAGAGTATAAATGTCTCCATGTGCTAGTGCTGTAGTCTCGTCACAGAGGAATTTGTAAACACCAGGAGACGGGCCCTCATTAAATATAAATTTCCTTCTTTTGTGGAGCTATTGATGAAAAAAGAGAAAGCATTTATGCCTTAAGCAGAGGGGGGAAATGGTTTTAGGAGTAAGATTTAAATGTATCTATAGGTATAAGTAAATATGCCTAACACTTCTAGAATGGTCAATGTCAACTGTCTCCCTAAATCCATTTAAACACAACTGAGAGAACTGATCCTTCACACCTCACAGTGATGGTGGAAAAGACTCATCTACTGGAAATAAAAACATAGTCATCTGTGCCAAGAATGTACAAGAACTGGGAGTTACATGTAATAAAGAATCAAATTAAGAGAAAGGCTAAATCCAAAACATACTGTACATCCAGCTATTATATACATACAGGGTATGTGTATATACACATGAAGGTATACAGTAAATGTGGCATGTCATGCTGCCAATGTAAATGTTAAAACCAAGCAACATTAAGGAAGCACAACATGTGCTCTCTCAGCTGTGGTGCAGAGGTGTAGAAGGTGCACAAGGCCTTCAGAAGTACCCCATCCCCTCTTCACTGGGGGAATATTTTACCCCACTGACCAACATCTGTTCCTCAACATCTGCACAGGCGTATCATCACTGGGACTTGCAGCACACACACAACCACAGGAAGCATTTTTTCAACCACTGCTGCAGCTCCCCAGGTAACCTTCAACCCAGAATGCAGTCTGGAACCTCTGCCTATCTAGTTGTAGTCCTCTGCCCCAAGTATCAAACCTATCTCTAATAAACCAATGTCAATCACTAAATGACCAGTAGGACCACCAGTCCCTCAAAAGCACTTACTCAAGTGTTTTACCCCCTAGGACCATCCCGCCACACCAGTAGTGAAGCACCAGGCCAAGCCAGCCTCCTGCATCCATCCACCCAGAGCCCTGCAGGCAGCTTTGCTGTTTCTGAGCCAGTGGCTTTCTTCATTTTGCATTTGGGAATTAGTGTCATTTTTTTCCAATTTTATGTGAAAAGGGATTAAAGTAATTAGAGGTTTCACAGTACCTTCCCCTATCCCCTCTCTCCCCTGCAACCATTAATCAGCTTTATTCAACCCAAGCCAGATAAAAAAGGAGAGGAGGAGAAGAAATGTTTTGAACATTTAGAGGAATTTGACATTTGTCATGGAAGGCTGGGTGGCTTAAGAAGCAGAAATACAAAACAGATACAAACAAATCTATTGTATATAATGTTGCTGTGACAAATAAGAACATTAAAAAAATGGGACAATCTTTCAATCAGATGAGAAAAAAATGACAGTAATAAGGAACTTAACAGTTTCTCAGGCAAAACTAAAACTCCCAAGGGCTAAATCTAAAAAACAAATGTGCTTTAAGTTACAGGAAACTTCTTTAGTCCAAAAGTACAAGTTATTACACAGGTACTACAGTTTCCTGTAAATAGAATCACTAATATTTCAAAATAATTACTTTGTTTCAGTACAAGCCTACACAGAAATGTAAAAGTGTTAAACTTGGTCCTTCCAATTCCCTCTTTCCAGACATGTTTGGAAAAGAGATAAAATTTTGCCAGGAAGACAGTGACCAGGATGGTCAGTCTTTTGCAACCCTGAACTGAGGGATGCCAAATGAACTTCAAAGGGAGTGGTACAAGATGAAAGAGAGACTGTCACCTTGGTGGTCCTGCCCCAGGACACCATCAACATTAGCAGCCAAAGAAGGAATGGAAAAGTTATTGGAGAGGACACAAAAGGACTAAAGCTCCCTGCTGGTGAATTTTAAATAAAAGCTAGCACTTCAGGAAACTCCACTGCAACAGGCTTGTGTAGGTTAGGGGAACATGTAGAGGAAATATCTGCTCACCCACGGCTCATGCTCTGCCCTGCCACACACTTGCACCCACTGTCTGAAAAAAGCAGTTGCACCAGATGGAACTGAATTATGGCCTTGCCTGACTATTATGTTTTATATAATTGATTTCTAGAAGATTAGCACCATTGAGTATTTGCCTTCCTATTACTGTTCAGCCTTAGTTTCCCACATCACCTTAAAATCAGGATTCAGATGTTTGGGGGCCTTTGTTACATATTTTCAAGTGCAGAAGGAAAGGGAAAAAATTCCATGGCCCTGTGTGATTGCTTTTCAATACTAAAAGACTGGTGCAGAGAAAAACTAGAGGGTTTTTTTTTCATACTGTGTTGGATGGAATTACCACTGCATTTAACTAATTATAGTTTTACTATCAAGGGCACCACAACCAAAATATGCCTTTGGAACTTGGGATAAGGTGCAAGAATACATTTCTGCAAAGGCATAGTCTGCCCTCAGCTACATACCTGGTGCTGAACATAGCAGTACCTGCAAGCCCAAAATCTATGGGACTCTTTGCAGGCTCAGAGATCTGGGTACACACAACTGGTAAACCTCTGCAACAAGCTGCTCTGTGCAAACTTACAGAGATTTACCTTGAAAAGAATGTACATGGGAACTGTCATGAGCAGAGTGGGCCCAAGCATCTCTGTCAAGATTAAAATTGGGTCCAAATCAGGATTTTTACCCTAATACCCTCAAAGAGTACACATATACTGTCTATCCTTATGAATTTACCTTCATTAACACACTTAAGCAAACACTGAAAAATAAGCAGTGGTAGAGACATGAAATTGGAGTCACAGAGGACTTTCATGCCACTAAATGCTGTGTAAATGCTGTGGAAGAAGCAATTCCTCCTATATATTTTGCTCCCATCAAAACCCTTTTTCTAGCTTTTTGGCAAGATGTCTCACTCACAAGATGCTGAACAGCTTTACAAAGCAAACAAGAAGATTCAACTTAACTACAACATTAAAAAGGCAGGTATTACATCTGCTGCTCTTACAAAGAGAAGAGAAAGCATCATGAATAGTACAGCAGACCAGGGCTAATCTGCCTGGAATCCCAAGAATAAAGGGGAGTTTGGCCTTTAAATGAAAACCATCTCATCTCCTTTGTTGTTTTAAAAGTGTTTGTTAAAAAGCCAATTCCTTGATATGGTCTCATATTGTGCTATTGATTATTACGCAGAACTTCCCACTCCCTTCCAGCTGAAATTTTGCAGGAGTTATGCCTTATAATCAATAGCATGCTCCACACTGGATGGACTTGCCAGTGCAGCAGCTCTCCTCCAACACCCCCAAGGACAGCTGCAAAAAATGAGCAGGCTACCTCCTGGAGCTATCTAAGGACCAAATCCAAACTTCATTGAATTCTATGGAAAAATTCCCACTGACTTCAATGGGCTTTGGATCAGCCAGACCCCTGCAGAGGAACACTTTTCAAAATAAACATTAGGGGGGAAAAAAAATCATTAGGACTATAAAGCCTTTCATATTATCTCCTGGATACATTTTAAAGCAAGAGGGTGGGAATGTGCTCTTTTCTCCTCATGAACATGTCAGGGAGAAGTCATGCAATTGTGAGATTGCAAAGGAGGGAAAAATATGGCCCAATATCTACAAAATCAACCTGTGTCTAAACCTAAATTTCATTAGAAAGTTTTAAAAACTATGAGGTAGCCACATGAAATTTCAAAAAATCCCTTTTGAAAAAACACAGTGTAAAACTCCCCAGATTTGTACAGCATTTTGACAGTAAGCATAATTTTGGAAGTGTCTAAAATACAAGGGAGAAATGGGGAAAAGTTAGAATAAAAGAAATTACATTCCACATGAGCTTTTGATGAAAACGTAATATTATGCCTAAATACGATCAGCAGAAACATTTGGTTTGTTTCCTGTTCTCTGTGCAAAGTGTGTAGGAGTTTTTCCTGGGGTTTTGCCTCTCCAGGTATACTTCTACCTGGGACCCAATCAGGCTGAGCTCACAGGCAGGTACATACACTATGCCCTTCAGAAGTGTGAAACCAAAATCCTTCCGAAATGCAAAGTTTCCTCCGGCTCTCAGAAGAATGACACCTGGGGCTGAGTCTGAAACCAGTAAGCCTCTGACTGGCTAATATTTCTAGGATCAGGACCTAAAATTTATCATCCATCTTTGCCAGTTCCTGGACAGTTCCTTCACAGTAAGACAGAGGTTCTCCTGTTGGTAATCCCTTGCCAAACCTTCAGCTGCTCAAGAGCTGCAGATGCATTTGCTGGGCTCAGTCATTCTTTTAATCTCAGCTTTTAAGCTGCCCCTGCAGACTGCACACAGGAAAATGCTCAAGCCTGGTCATGAATGTTGACTCCAGCTTGAAGAGATCACCTACAGAGAAGTGACACCATCAGGACTATGGGGTCGATGGGCTTCAAGCTGGATTTGGCTCAAGGACCAACTGGGCACAGGCATGAAGTAACAAACTGCCTGATCTGAAGCAAGCTCCATGCTGTGAGAACCTTCTGCAGAGGCAATGCCCTCTGATTCTCCCTTTCATTCAATTATCCCCATGATCTAACCTTGCAGATTTAACTACAGCTATGTGAATATGAAAGAAAATTTTGAAACACACAGGCTTGGTTAGGATGACCAGAAATCAAATTTTTCTCAGGAAAAAAATGAATGAATAAGAAAATCTTTTAGGACGTAGAACAAAAGTATCATATTGCAGCAAAAGTATTTTTAAAACAATATACTCTTTAAGAATGAAAAATGTTATTAAAAGGAAGGAAAGTTTCATTTAGATCAATACTAAAACATTTCCTTTACACTTTCCTGAGACTTTGTCCTTCTACTCAGCCCAAACTACCATCTGAATTTCATCCAGACTTGCAAATAGTTTCAATAACCACAAAACTGGATTTCCATTTCTCTTTTGGGATAGCTGAGAATAATCTTGTCTGAAAAATAAAATAATTCTAACTGGAACACCAAGAAGGAATAAGTCATGCTCAGGAGTGAAGTCACTGCATTTCGGATGCCTTTGCAAGTCTGTATTTGTAGACACGCACGGTTTTGGTTCTGGGAATTCAGACAGAATCCTTTCAGCTCTTTAGCTTCCAACAATTTGTGACAAACATAGCAATATTTAAGGATAGGACTACTTCTTTTACTGTAATTACTTAATGACACTAGTGAAACGATCAAAGAAGTTCCAGAAGCTGAAAATTCATTCCAATGCAGACATAAAAATAATTGGGTTGAAGAGTCATGTTTTAGCACTTTCTTCTCAGTTATGCCCCAGAGATTTGCTCACAGCCCACAACAATTTCAAAACCATACTTCTGGGGAATAGTACAATATAACCATAAAATTACACTTGAGATAAGATTTAATTATCATTCTCACCTTTCCAACACCTTTCAAGAAGTAATCCTTAAAAGCCTCACAGGAAAGAATATTGCAATTAAAATTACAGCATGCAACAATGATATTAAAAGAAAGACAAACTGCTTTATAGGTTTTACAAGAGCTTAAGTTCAACAGCTTTATTCAAAAATATTACAACTGATACTGTCTGATGGATTTTAGATATTCACTTTGGGCCAGAGGATCTTAGAGCTAAATAAAACAAACTGACATTGCACTTGAAGAGATCTTTTCCCTTGAGCCATGAGGCTGGAGAAAGCCAGTGGAGCTGCAGTAGGTGGACTGTCATTGAGGAAGAATCATGTTCTCACACAGCCAAACCAATTTGTGTTTGGGAGATTTCAGGCACAAAGGGAGGACAGCCAGTCCTGCAAGGCTGCCATCATCTCAGAGGGTTGAAACCTTATGCCATGGCTGCCATTTTGGTCTCTTATTCTCTCAGGGAATGTATAAATCAACTTCCAACTATGCACTCAGTGCCTGTAGGCAAGACACACCTCAGCAGTAGGGAAAGGGAAGCACAACCTCAGTCACGTATCCTGCAGATCACGTTACTTTTCCCAGCATATAAAAATGCCAGGTGTCAGCTGGACCTTCTAGAAAAAGAGAAGTGTGTCCTGAAGATACCCAGCTAGTTGGAGAACCAAAATTTTTATAATTACAACAGCAGAAGGTTCTAATTTTTGTTCCTAAGAAGCTAGTACTTCTTAGGGTGGGTAGCTTGCTTCCAGCAGCTGACTGCCTGAAGCATACAAAGAGCCCCCCACATCGTTATGGGCAGATTCAGAAAGACAATACTTAGAGGTTGCTGGTGAATCCCTTAAAAAAAAAAACTGGGGTTCTCTGAACCAAAGGGTAAATGACAATTTCATTCCACCAACCTGGAAATGAACCAGGGGCAGGGAGAAAGAAGGAAATACTCAGCTTGCCTTTTAACCAAAGGGTGCCATCTCTTCATAAATATTCCCAGAAATGTTCCTGACAGGAAAAGCTGATCTATGTGTGGAAGGGAAGAGATTCTCCATTGTTGCCTGAATCTTGAGCAGAGCACCTTCCAATTAGGTGTGTAACTATTAAGAGATGGACTTCGCTGTACATTTCAAATGAATTCATCAGGGTCAGTCATACCAAGATTTCTTTATCACTTGAGCAACAAAAAACCATACAAAACCAATTAGATTTATTCATGCTCTGAATAGAAACTTTCTCTTTATTGTTTCTAAAGCCCCAATGCAGCTAGTACTGCTTTTAAAACTCCTCTGAAGAAGGTAAGACTATTGAATTCAGAAGTCAAATCACAGCAAAGAATATTTTACATTAAAGCCAAACACCACATCCTTCTGAAGCAGCACGAATGCCTTCAAGGGAAGATGGAAAATGTAAATCACTGGAAACCCTGAATACCCAATAAATCACTGGCAAGCTGGCCTGGGTTTCAGCGCTGAACAGAAGGAAAGCAAAAGAGTTCCAGAGTCCAGCAAAGATGGAAAGAAAGCTTTCATTGTATTGGGTATGTTACACGATCCGTATCGGACCTTTGTGCACCATGCTGGGGCAAAGAATTTACACGGATGCAAGGAAGTGGGAGGTGTTAAGAAGGGAACGGCACTAGAGTTTATACAAGTGTTACCAATGTTAGAATAACGTTTATCAGTTTACAGTATTTGACTTAGCATAGCTCAAGGGAGGAGAGAGAGATAACAACAGTCCAAAACACGTTCCTTTACCTGAAAAGCCGGAAGGAGGTCGAATTCTCCATTTGAAAGGGAACCCAATTAACTTTATCTTGTATATCTGAGCTCCAGCTGGGGAGACAAGTTCACTGGGGGTTATAATAATAATAACGCATGTGCAAACATTTTTGACTACTGCATATACTGAAACATCAGAGAAGGAATATTGTGCTGTGGAGAAGGTTTATTGCGTCAACTCCTGTTCAGCACAATTCCTTGGAAGATGCTTTAAGTCAGACACACACTTAACCACTTTTATGATAGGAAACTAAGCAGTTCCCATACACATCAAAAGGCTTGGCTAACCCAGCTGTACTGCTTTTCTGAAATAACAGGGCTGTGCTGATTAATATCAGCCCAAGAGCTAACTCCCCACGATTCATTCCTCTACCCCAGCTCAAAGCAGGAGCACAACAGAAAAAAAAAATATTCAGCTTCTGCGTTGGAGAACTGGTCAACAACAAACCCTACAATGAAGTATGGGAAAGAACAGCAAATACTTCATTAATTCCAGAAATTAGTTGCTTGGAGTGGACAGACATGAGGATCAGTGAAACCTGGATTCAGCCATTTCCTCTGCAACTGCCTGCACACAAGGCCCAGTCCTCTACCATCCACCAGAGGAAGAAAGCTTGCACATTGAACAATATTTCTATGCAAAATAGAACAGGGTGTGATTCTTCAATCTGGCACCCCTGTGGTATAAAGAGCCACCTGGAGAACTCCTTAGCAAAGGATGCTGGACTACAAAATATTGACAATGGTGCAGGGTGAAAACTACACAGGTACGTACCAAACAACAATCAAGAAATCCTTTGGTTGTAAAGTACTAGAGGATGAGGAAAGTATTGGAAAGAAACTATCATCCACACAATATTCTCCAAGCATCCATTTGCAACTATCAGTGGGAATGGGACACTGCATTTGCTGAACCCTTGGTCTGAAGGAGAACAGCAGCTTTTACTGTGTTGGTATGTCTGTGGAGATTCTGATCATTACTTTATATAGGAAAACACAGAGACAGAAATCCAAAAAGAGGAGAAAGATAATAGATGATGAATAAGACCAATAAAAAGGAGCAGAGGACAATAACAATTGCTATGGAGCAATTACAAAGAATCACAGAATCACTTAGGGTTGGAAAGGACCTCAGGGATCATCAAGTCAAATCTTTGATCACCACCTTGTCAGCAAGACCATGGCACCACATGCCATGTCCAGTTATTTCTCAAACACATCTAGGGATGGTCACTCCACCACCTCCCTGGGTAGTCCACTCCAATGTCTAATCACCCTTTCTGTAAAGAAATTCCTCCTGATATCCAGCCTAAACCTCCCCTGGCACAGCTTGAGCCTATGTATGTCTTCTTATCCTGTTGATTGCTGCCTGGGAGAAGCGGCTGAACCCCACTTGGCTACAAGTTCCTTTCAGGTAGTTGTAGAGAGTGATAAGGTCTTACTTGGCCTCTTTTTCTGCAGCCTGAACAACCCCAGCTCCCTCAAACGCTCCTTATAAGGACTTGCCATCTGGACCCTTCACCAGCTTCGCTGCCCCCCTCTGGACTCTCTCTGGCACCTCAACATCCTTCCAAAACTGAGGAGCCCAGAACTTCCCTGGTCCTGTTGACCACACTATTTCTGGTACAGGCCAGGATGTCATTGGTCTTCTTTGCCACTTGGGCACACACTTGCTCATGTTCAGCCACTGCTGACCAACACCCTCAGGTCATTTTCCACTGGGCCACTTTCCAGCCACTCTTTCCCCAGCTTGTAGCACTGCAGAGGGTTGTTGTGGCCAAAGTGTGGGACCTGGAACTTGGTCTTGTTGAACCTTGTGCCATTGGCTTTGGGCCATCAAGTCAATCAGTCCAGATCCCTCTGCAGAGTCTCCCTACAT
>JAOXXN010000446.1:9931016-9936446 GCA_026770055.1 Myrmophylax atrothorax | reverse complement strand
TCAATCAGTCCAGATCCCTCTGCAGAGCCTCCCTACATTCCAGCAGATTGACAGTCCCACCTAACTGGGTATCATTTGGGAATTTACTGAGGGTACACTCATCCAGATCACCAAAAAAATAGTGAACAGGACTGGGCCCAATACTGAGCCCTGGGGAACACCACTAATGACCATATTACAGGTAAGTAATTTTATTGAAAAGATGGTGAAGATCTCAGAAGTAATTTTAATGTGTGCTATGCACTGCTGAGGTTAACAGGAATTGCAAATATTCACATAGGGCTCTTGGCCCTGAGCCTGTTTTCATCAATGAATGTTAGCACCAAGTCCACAGCAATCAGAATTTAGGTCTTTGGCCATAAGAGCTGCTGCAGAAAGTGTGAGAGCTACAGAATAAAAGCCTAAGAGAGACAATAGCTTGAGAATTATCATATTTTCCTGGACTCCAAATCAGCCACTCTCATTTTAAAGTACTATTCCACAAAAAGAAGCCCTCACTTTTAGGTTGCAATAGGACTGCTCTGAGAAAGGTTCTCTGAGCTAAACACCCCTATGACAAATAGATCATTTATAAGGCCCACAAAACTTCAGAATCAAAGCTTAGAAGTTTCATTTCCAGACAGATAATCTTTGGATTATACATGTGAAAATGTGGTGTAATATCTACCTGACCAGTAAAGTCATCCTTGCTGTAAAACTTTGAATCAAGGAATATTTTCCACTCTGCTACAGACACAACTTTATGTCCAGAAAACAAATCTGGCAAAGGTTCACTTACCAACTGATCCTGAAAAGTTCCACTTCTTTGATTAGACACATCTATTTCTGCAGAGTTCAGTAAATGCGTGAATGGAACATGTGACAAGCTGTTGGCAGTGTATTTATTTCTACAACACTCTGTAAATCTTCTTGTCTAGGCAGCTTCTATCCTCTCATTTTCTTGTCTCTATTACTGTTCTTCACAGCAAGTCTGTGCCCTTCTCAGACACTCAGACATTTGGGGGCTGCTTACAGGTCTTTGACTGCTGTGGCAAATGGGCAGTGACTGCTCAGAAATGCACTGCCTCTTGTGTCATATTGCTTAAATATTTTTAGGTGCTCAACCAGGAACTTTCAAGGAGTACCATTTAGATCTCTCATAAAGTATTGACATTGCTAGAAAGGAGGACAGGAGGGGAGTGGAGGTGAAGTAAATCTCTAAACTAAAAAGTGTCTGAGAAAGACAGTCAAGGGTGTGGATGAAGTTTTCTAGGGAGCCACTTTTCACTGTCATGTGAATTTTCTGACAGGAAGATACACCGCTAATGAAAAATGCCACACTGTCATTATGATCTGACTTAGAAACAAATAAAACAGCAAATTAAGCAAGACAGCTTAAATGTGAAAAATTGCCCTCCGGCCCTGAAATTCCAGGTTTATCTCCAGCAGAAAGAGGTAAAGCCACCAACAAAGGAGCAAAAAATTTCCTTTAAGGTTACATGGGCAACATGACCTACAGAACAAAGTACATCGGCTGCTCATGGCATAAGAATTATGATTTGACAGCCAAATTTAAAATGAAGGAATGGCAAAAACTTGTTTGTACCAAGTTTAGCCATTTCACAGTAACAGAGACCTGAAGGAAGAAGATTCAAATGCTCTTGACAAATCAGAGAAATTGAAGGGAAAAAGGGGCAAAATTAAACCAGGAGAAATATAAAGTGATGTCAGATTATTTAACTGTTATTTAATTTAAATACAGGAAGCATGTGGCTAAACAGCAGCTCTCCAGAAACCTGTTTGGGGGTTACTGGATCAGAGTCAACATGACTCTGCTGTTGAAAAAAGATAAAATGTAATACATAATGCTGGAGTAAATAAACAGGGTATATAGTCTACAAAACACACAGAACAACACCCTCACTCTCTGGCAGTGTCAATAGAGTTTCACATGTGCCCTGCATCCATTCCAGGAGTGGATGCAGCTGAGCAGCAATGGGATGAAGTTTCTGGAAGTTCAAGGCACTTTCATAACAGGTAAGGACTAGAGTAAACACCACAAAGCACCCCCACAAGGATCTACATAACTTCAATCACTGATTGTCCCTCAGAATAGGATGGGCAAATGTGCCACAGGAAACCATCTATCCATTCTACCTGGATTGCTCTAACACCACATACATGGGAGGGACACCTTCCAGCCCAACTTTTAATGGATTCTGTATTTCATGGAATTGAAAGGGAATCCCTTTGGGACAGAGGGGAGGGATTCACTGCTTTTTCTCCTCTTCCTCCTTTCCTAGGTATCCTTACCTCCACATTCACAGAACCTTTCAGGTTGGAAAAGGTCACTGAACATTATTTCCAGTTTGGTTTGGCACACCTATAGAACACACACACTCATTTAAACGTGAATGTTTCTTGCATTCTGGGGCTGCATCCCATTTGCTCTATCATCAGTACATCTCCAAGACCTTTCCTTAATTAAGGACTGATCCATATTTTTGCTAACTTGGCTTCACAGGTACACATGACCATCTCTGCCTTGTGGTTCTCCCCTTGAAGTCAGCACAGGCATCCCCCCGAGCCCTGCACTGGGCTGCTCGCAAACACCTCTCTGCTTAGGAGCTCTCCTCTTCACAGCTGAGGCAGATACACTATTAAAAAGGATCTCTGCTGCCCTCTTTCACCAATTAGTCCATTTGAATGCAACAGAGCAGAGAGAGAGAGAAGCCAGCACTTCAGGGAGAGGAGAGAGGCTGTGATAAGTCTGGAAAGACATCAGGCACTCAAATGGAGATGGCTAGAGAGGACTGAGGAGAGCCCTTGCGAGGTTTATCCCTGCCAGAGAGCCAAATGAACTGAAAATAAGCTCAGACCAAGATTTCCTCTATTCTGCTGGTCTGAATCTGGGTAAAAGTCCTACTGAATTCAAACTGCAGCAAATCCAGCTTCAGTCACAGCTAGACCCAACCCCAATAAAGGAATAAGAACAATTAATGCTTCACTTCCAAGATGATTTGATCAGTGATGTGCAAGGTGAATGCTAGAGCTGTTCTGAGAACTAGCTGGAAAACAGTGACGTCCAGAGAATGATTGCCATCACGAAATTAAAGGAAAAGAAACAAAAAGAAGTAGTAGCCACCTCAGCCTAGTATGGCACTGATATCAATAACTGACATGATTGTGCCTGGAGCATAAGTTAAGACCTTTATTGTGGCAACCTTAGCATCAATTAACAGGAGTAACAAACATTCACAAGAAGGAAATTTTTGCATTCATTCTATTGCTTTTACTGTTAATATAGCAGGAGTAACAGAAGAATCATTGTCTGCACGTGAGAGCAAATATTAGGACTACCCCACCTAAAGGCCATGAGACTTGTTCAGCACTAGGTGACTGGGCAATAAAATGCCAGTACACAAGAAAACATGATTATGACAAACTCACAGCACATCCAGCTCTGGAGTACTGCAGGTGGTTCTGATTGCCCCACCTTGAAAAGAACCCAAAAGAACTGGGAAGGAGCAAAGAAGGAAAAGCAACTCCTGAGCACAGAAGTAGACACTCAGTGTAGGGAGACAGTCATCTTCAGGGTAGAAAATAGCTATCAAAAGGAGATGTAACAATGAGACCTTTAAAATCATTAAGGGGACACAGGAGGGAAATATGTAAGGCACTGTTTTTCACAACAGAGCTAAAAACCACCCAAAACCACGAGGCAGATTTATATCCTAGCAGAAGGTGTAAAATTCCAACAGCTCTCAGGTAAATTGAGGAAGGCACTGAAAAATGAGGCTATGAAGACAAGAGAGTGCATTGGGAGAAAAAAGATCAGCTTCTTCAAGAATAATGTGTTAGTGGTTATTCAACATGACAGACTGAATGGAAACTATAAGGTCAAATTGTCCATTACACCAAGTTTCTCAGCACTGCAGAGAACACACAGGTGAGAGAGAAACAAAAATTTAAAATAGCATGAATGCCCTTCTGCAAGGACTACCCTAACATCTCCTCAATTTTCCTAGCCCCAACTTCTAGCATTCAAGGACAATCAAAGACTGCTCCGTATACCTCATCTGTTGGTTGTGCTACGGGCTGAGACAACAGGCAACACTGTGGCTCCACAGGGAATTGTTTGATGGGAGCCCCCAGCAGTTTCAGTAAGCAGCACAAAGTAGACTAATCAGACTAGAGAATTCAGATCCAGTCATCTAAGAAACACACCTTTATTATTCTTTCACTAGTTCCAAGCACAAAACACCAGTTGGACTCAGCTGCTGGGTTTAATTCAAAACATATACAGATTTTGCTAAATATTGTCAAGCAGGGCTTTGAAAAGAGAGATGGAAAAACACATTCTATTAGTCACATGTTAAAAGTTATTTGTTTCTCCTGGAATACTGTCAGCTCCAATGCCTAAACAACTCCTTTGGACTAGGGCAGGTTACTTGACAGCTCAAAAGAAAGTACAGTAACTCCTAGAGTTATAGAGCCCTTCTAACTTTGTGTGTTACTAAATAAGATTTACCACAATGCATGAGGCAGTTTAGCAGTGCCTTAGCATAAAGAATATCCAAAAAATCCCTAAGAGTCTCAAGACAGCCTAAAACACTCCTTCAGTCTAACTGAACTATGGATTTTTGTTTCCTTTAGCATGGAAGAGCCAAAGACATTCTGATCCAGTACCCTGAGTGAAAGCAGGGTAGCTCTGCACATGCTGGGCAGTGATGCAAGGTCACTCCCTCCTCCGACCTCGCAGAAACCAGGCACTGTGGTTGCAGGGCCAGCTTTGTGCCACCTGAGGACTTCCCTGAAAAACAGCCTTTTGCCCCTGACACTCTGCAGTCTAAAGTTTGAGCAAGAGGGGGCTTGGCTGGGGCTGGAAGGCAGGAGGACACGACCATCTCAATTGGGAAAATCGAACATACCCAGCAAGAAAGAATACCGCTGCAGTCCAGCCTTCAAAACAGATTTTTCCAGGGAGGAAAAGGAAAACAGCCATGAATCAGAAGGAGAAATATGACTTTAAAGTCCTAACAAAAGGGAACAGATGGGAGCATAGCAAAGTGCTCACAAACTTGAACTGGAATAGCTGTCTCTTAATAAAACCTCTCCAAATATGAAAGCTTCTCAGACATCTGCAATTAAATCCCCTATTAATCCCAACTATATTTTAAAGGCAGTTGAGCCAGGCTACTAATCATGCCATCGACAGACTGGAAACTATACCAGGAGGACAGAGATGGTGAAACAGAATTGAGAAGAGCCAAAATACAAACTTAAAACCCAGGGCGACAGGGCTGGTTTTTCCACCTCTGTCTCCACATAATTAAGATCTTCCTGTAGGTTTTATCTCTAAGTGCTGGAGGGGGTTAGGACTTCGGTGTTTCTGACTCACCCTGATTTTTTACATGCTCACAGGAATGAAGATAGGGAAAATATCACCAC
>JAOXXN010000446.1:9926016-9928516 GCA_026770055.1 Myrmophylax atrothorax | reverse complement strand
TCGTCCAGCTAATGAACCCGCTAAAAGATCAGATCACAGTCCTCGACACCGAACACCTGGAGGATATTTCACTCTCATTTGCAGGATGGAAAATGATTCCACGGACATCAGCGGGAAGGTTCACAACCAACAGCAGCGTCCCCGAGGTCTCTACCTGCTTTGTCCCTCCCGCACCTCGCCGTGACTGAACCCCGACAGGCTCCCGAGGGCAATAAGGAACGCAGTTTTCCAGCGGATTAACCGAGGCAGGGAGACCGTCCTGCTGCTCCTCCAGCTGGGAAGCTGCATGTTGGAAACTGGGGATTCCACTCCACATCAAAATAGTTTGACATTATGATTTTTTTTTTTTTCCAAACTGCCCAGTCCTTGGCTGCTCTGCTGCTATCTGAGGAAGTCACTTTACAGCAGGAAGAGATCGCGCTGGAGTTAAGTTACCGAGCCTGTGATTAATCTCAAGAGCATAAGCTAAATAACTCCCTTGTACCATTGAATTGTCTAGTGCTCACACGGTGCTGTGCTTTCATGCAAGCACTTCAAACAATAACTAGCCATTAGACAGGCTAGATGAACTTGCTGTAAGGATATTCAGCATATCCTGCTTCCCGGCACTGCGCTCCACGACTGTCGCCTCTGCTAAATGATCTGCTGCATCTTCCCATGATCTTTGACAAATCATTGCCATCTTTGAAAGCCTTTTATGTCCCCTCCTGATACAGAAAGTAAGCTCCCTTCTCCTGAAACAGAAAGTAAGAAGCTCCCTTCTCTGGTTTTGCAACCTCCCACATGTGGCACAGTTCAGAGCTACTCAGCAAGAGAAGGAAAAATGAAAATCAGCCTAAAGTTCTGTAAAAGAAATCTATAGGTAGCTGGGGTAAATAATTAAATAAATTAAATAAAAGGACTTTCTGCCCACTCTCTCCTGCAACTCTTATTTTCCTTCCCTCCCACCATACCTCTGTATTTTTTATTTTAGGAGAACTTCTTTTACGTAGTTGCTTCAAGAATTTGCATCTGGCACCAGCAGCCAACAGAGACAGGAGACTGACAAGATAGACTGTTGTGGCAATTCCTGTGTTCCTACTACATTCCTAAGCTGTACTTTTTGGCATTGAATATGGCAAAAAGAAAAAAGAAAAGAAAAAAAAGAGCATATTTAGAAACGTGACAACTGGAAAAATATTCTTAAACCTTACAGTGCCTTCTAAAATTGCAGAATAAAATTAATTTATAGGATGTCTAAAGCTGGCCAAAAACCAGGGGCTCACAGTAAACCAAATGGGGTAAAAAACTGGCTTTGAAAGGGATTCTGAGGTTTTGGCTCTGTCCAACAAGTAAGCTTATAAAGTTATTGTATAACTTCCTGGCAAGAGAGCAGCATCAGAGTGACCTCCACTTGCATCACAGAAATTACACATTCATTGTCTTTGAGGGGAAAATGTTCTTATGGTACCATATTAATATCCTTTGTGGGTTGGGTCATGAATCAGCATTGGCAGCAGTCTCTGAAGCCGTCTGCCTGCCAGCCTTCCCAGCTGGAAAACTGGTAAGGCAGGAGAGATGTATACATAAGGGAAGTGATGGTTTCCCAATTCCGAATTGATTTGCACATGAATCCGCTCGAGTTTAAAGAGCCCCGACGTGCCAAAAACCTGGTCCAACTAATATATATAATGGTGAGCGCTCCCTGCGTGGGCTCGGATTGAGCGTCAGCGAGGATGGGTTTGTGCAGTCCCAGCCCACGCAGGCAGCTCTGCAGTCCCAGCGCCGCGTGCTGCAGTGATCCCTGTGCTGCCCTTCGAGGCGGGGGCGATGCTTCCACAGGGAAAAACAGCTTGGTCTGGCTAAAACTCAGATTTATTTTTTTAAGAGTTTGTTTGGAGGGTTTTTTAAGATTTTTTTTCTCTCCTTTTTTTATGCCACACCAGTAAGGAAGGGCGCACAGAGCGAGAAGGGGTGATGGTGTCCTTGGGGAGTCTCACAGCTTGGGGGGCAGCCGCTGGTTCTCGGGAAGCCCTTGGGAATTGCCCTTGGCGCCCTCTCCCGCCGTGTCTGGGGGCCCGGCGCCCTCTGCCGGCCGCCCGCAGCAGCGGCGGCACTGGGGGCCGCGGGTTCGAGACCCGGTCCCGCTGCCCGCGGGAGGGGAGATAGCCCAGCGGCCCCTCCACGCCCACGCAGATCTCCGACCTACTCCCCTTTGGTAGTGCTCACAGTGCACGCCTAATCAGTGCTTCCCGAATAATTAATAATAAAGAGTAATAAACCACGATGGTGTCACTCAGGGTACAGAGCTCTCAACCCCCACCTAAAAGCATCAAGTAACTGGGACAAGCAGTAATTTACATCTGCTAGCACCAATAATTAAAGTAACAGTAAGAAATCACCTCGTTGGGTGCAGGAGACTGGGTGTCCCCGGCCCACCTTCCCTTGCAGTAGGGGCATCACAGCTGGGTCTCAGCCCAGGTGGCATAGCTGGAGTCTGGAAACCCCCCCCCCCCAACCC